>CM031241.1:651735950-651892376 GCA_018340775.1 Taxus wallichiana var. yunnanensis | reverse complement strand
ATGAAATAACTACAATAAAGGATGAGATGGAAAATATAAAAATACGGATAACTTTGGTCAATGGAGAAGGTCAATAACATGTTATTGGCATGGAAAAATTGGACATATACTATGGAATTGTGAGAAGAAGATACATATTCGAAAGAGAGTTTACAAAGAGGAAGGGACACAAATAGAAAAGGATACCAAAATAATATAACCATTTGAGAAATATGAATCCATGAAATTAGCCAAACCATAACAAAAAAAAATCATGGCAACTAAATAAGAATCATCTGAAAGATAAAATAGAAAACCAAAAATTAAAAAAGAAGAGACAATGAAGTTGGGTAATAAGGGATAAAATGAAACTATGACATTATGTGAGGATGTTACAAAATAAGGAGTGAAATGGTAGAGAAAGGAAAATAAAGAAAAAATAAGACAAACCACGAGGAAATAGAAACATAAAAGGTGATAAATGAGAATAAGAAAATCATAATTAGGTCAAATATGGTATAATAGAAAATGAACAAGATGTAACAAAGAAGGATGAGGATTATTATGATAAAGTACAAGTAAAACATGTCAAATATGTGATAAGGATACTGACAAAATTATAATGGAGAAGATGAATCATTCAATTTTCGAGGGACACACAAATATACCAGAATAGAGGTACCAAGATAAAACCCTGGAGGAATGGAGAGACTAGAAAAGAACACATACCAAGGAAAAACAAGATAATTGGGCTACCTCAATATTGACTAGAAAAAAAAAAATCTAAATATTGGGTGTGTATATATAGGGCGCCGAAAGTGTGTGGCGCTATAATAGGATTGAAACACCCAGGATCGGGGCTTAGCTATTTTGAGGATAAGGGCTATTTTTGGAGATAACATGTGGAGAACACATAGAGATGAATACTTGTGCTCCACGCAATGGTATTTTGGGAACAAGCGGCAGATATGAGTCATGCATAGGTTAAGCTAATAATAGGATTTCTACTTGGATTTAACTAAAGGAAATCTATTGTTAGACAACTTGCATGTGTGCATACTATTATAAAGGCACATGGCTATTATTAGAATGTGACCTAATTTTGATAAGTGCATGGGTGGTGAAGGAAATTCCCCACCCCTACAAATATATATTGAACTTGTAGTTTAGTAGTACTAAATTATTATAGAGTTGTGCTATGGGTTTTGACACACACATGAATGTTGGAGATACTTTATAGTGTATAAAGATTACGTGTGTTACAATATTTATAAAATGGAATATATTGGCTAGATTATGGTGTTAGACATGACTAAATCAGTTCTTGTATGATTAATCTTATCCTAGTTATTTTTAATTCATCGATTATGTTTTCTAAGATCTAATCTAAATTATGAATTGTGGATTTCTTATGAATGGTAATGAATCTAAATATGTTGAAACATCATCATGCTAACATCCTATAAAAGTAACTCTAAAGAGGGACTTGGTACCTTTGTGCGCTTGGTGAGTGCTCAACTCAAGTTGAGTTATGTGTCAATGTGCCAGAGTTATTTACAAGTAAATTCTAGGGTGCATCAATGATTTCGTTGTTGGGACCTCTTTATTATCTGATTTTAGGATGTTTCATGATGAAGACAAACCGGTTGACCTTGGAAAATATTGAAGAGTGGATAAGAGATCGGAAGAAGAATACACTTGGAGATTTAGTATCATTTGCATTTGACACTTGCAAGGCGTGGGTGGAGCAAAACTTGTATGAATGTTTATACAATAGGTTCTTTTCTAACTATATGATAGAGCTATATGAGTGGCTGGTTGCTTATTTTTCTAAAAGGAATTAAAGGTTTCACAAACTTATTTGGACATATGAAGAATTTTAGGCCCTCTATGATGATGAACTAATTTGGATGCCTTATTTGTGAATACTTGGTTTTGCGGTGTTCGAATAGATATATTTTGGAATACTCAATTTCCACTTATTCTTTCTTAGAGGTAGATAAGTTTCATTTTACGTTTCCCAGGGAACCTATATGTAAGGCATTCCACTAGCGATTAAAAAAAAATTGGTAACCATGAATTTGGAGGAGCGATGGTGGATAAGCCCCACCACGTCCAGGGCGGGAGTAGATTTGGTGAAATATGGAAGACTTGGCATCGAGAGACAGAGAGAAGAAAGGTGTCTCAAGTTCGGTGAGGTGCACGAGAGGATTTAGCCAAGTAGCATGATGTTGTTGAGCGAGATGGTTTTAAGGAAAGAGATCGCTCGTGAAGGATTTCGAGCTCACACGGAGGAAATAGAGGTAGAGAATTTGTTACTCCCCATATAGGTAAGCATGACATGTAACCCTCCTTAGCCTCTTATGAGAGTGCACCAACAGACAACATGGGCATGATCGTGCATTTGAATATACCTAGAGACCTAGCCCCTACGCTTGAATTTCTAGTTTCGAGTACACCCAAAGTGGTTAACAAACTTGTTTGGGAAATAAACTAGGAAGAGGTGGAGTTAACTTATCGGTAAGAACATGATTGAATCAAATAAAAATTAATTTCATGGCTAGGAAAAAGTATTCCTTTTATTTAGGGGACCTTGTGGAGGTACTTGTTCGAGTGTGTCTTCGGCATAGAATACATGCACGTAGAACTTTGGATTCACCTTTGGAAATAGTACCACTTCTCAAACGGTTGGAGTTCGAGTTCAGTACTCTTTGTTGGGGCATAGGGTAGTGCATCCTCTAGTTCAAACCCTCCTACGTGTGGGGATTAGGGGCATAGGTGGCTCCACGATCCGGTAAATACGAAGGTAGAGGTAACAAAGGAAGTTTTGGATCAGGTGGGCATGGTCCTCAATAACCACAGAATATCTACATGGAGATGTAAGCTGTGTCTTCCAAAATATGAGGGAATAGAAGATGTTGTTGAGAGTGTGTATATGTGTGAGATACTATGGTGTACAAAGGGATTGCATATTTTGAGCATACGACAATTCAGTTTGAAACCACGTTGCAAGGATGTGCTCACTATTGGTACAAGAATTCTAACCCTAATAAGAATAATGTGGATTATACAACGTTATAGAATGCTTCCCTTAAGGAATTTTATATCCTTGAGTTCAAAATAAAATTATAAGCATGCTCAAAGATATTAAGTAGGGAAATATTGAGAGTGTTTGGGAATATGATTCCCGTTTCAAAACACTTTTGTCTAAACTTTTATGATATCCATGCAAGCCAGCATGCACAGTGGTTTGTCAGAGGCATGATCATACCTTTTAGGATGGAGTTGTCACATAAGAAATATATGGATCTACACAAAGCACTTGAAGCATCGTTGTGTGCAAAAATAGTCAGAAGTATAGATATTGGAGTGAGCCCATTCTTGGAAGCTCTGATTGTCACTGCAATGGAAAAGTAGTTGGAAAAATTAACAATCAATTCGGTACATGAGATACACATGGGACCTGTGGTGTACAAATGTTGAAGTGGAAGGGCACACTAAGAATAGTTGTCCCCTAAGATCAATGCACTCATTATTGTTGGATTGTGAGATATGTCATTTAGACCAAAATACAAGATGATGCCCACTATTGCAGTGCATGATAAGGAAGAACGTATCTTACTACTATAATATATTCTAGTCCACGACTCACAATGCTAAATATTACAATCGATTGATCATATCCATGATGCCATTGATATTGGTGTATGATAGACAAGTGTTCGAATAAATCTAAAGGTAAAAGTGAGCACCATGATCATGATCACACTCAAGGGCGTTACGATTAGAATGAAGGGTGTTTTGAAGGTGGTCATGGTGGAAGTCAAGGATACCATGCTGGATTGAGGGGTTGAGTCTGTGGTGGTGGACGAGGTGATTTTCCTCATGGAAAATGTTATACATATAGATCTCCTGACCACTATAGGTGTGAATGTCCTTAGAATATTAATTTTCTTTTTGTGGAAAGAATCATAACTATGAAGAGTTCCTGACTTATATGAGCATCTTAGCAAGAAGCATAAATAGGAGAACAAGGGCACATGTATGGTTAGAATATAGAACTCCATGGAAAACTAAAGGATACCAAAGTTGGCACAAAAACTAACGGTAGTACCTATGAAGATTACTTGCACATGCCGAGGTTACGCATGCAGGAGAAACATTGCAATAGAATCCTACCATTACTAAAGAGGAGGTTTTCATGCAATATACCTAGATCCTACACATCATAAGGAGGTTTATTAGGAGACCATGGAGGTGCTCAGAAGTCTTGGTGAAATATAATGTTTAAAGGAGCAGTCACGGAAGTTGGAGTAGAAGAAGGCAGCGGAGGCATCCCAGTCAAATGTTGATGATATGAAAGAGGTATGTAAGATGTTGCGCTAGGAGGATATTATCTTGTTACAAGGGAAATGGTTAAAAGGAAACACTCCACACACAACTACTGAGAATGGATGGCAGATCCTGCATGCTAATCTCCCTCCTCATAGCTTAGATTATGACAAGGAGATCACCCTGAATTTTGTTGTGGATGGATGGATTTTGAGAAACATCTTGATTGATACAGGTGTGGAAGTTAATGTACTTAATTTGGATGCATGGGTGTAGATGGGAAGACCTCCATTACAACCATCCTCTAATGTAATTGTTAGTGTAAAATCACAACACCCCCAGATGTCTCAAACTTTACAGTTTGATAATGAGACACCTAGTGTGATTTGCATAACATTGGATCATCTCTCAAGGTGTGGAACTTGCCAACTTGAGATGATCCTCTAGAGAATGCTTGTTTCTCTTCCTAAACTAACTAGCAAAAGATACTCTAGTGAATAAAAACTATTATAATCCTAATCTAATCTTCCAAGGAGATAGGGAGAGAGAGAAAACAAGCAAAAACATAGCCTACACTAAAGTGGTGATACACCGAGTAAAAGGAAGATGTTGATGACAGATCCAACTTCCTAAAATGGAGAAAGGTGAACAATGGAGAGGATACACTAGATCCATCACGGAGCAAGGATAAGGTTCACATAGAGTACCATTTCAAACCCTTAAACACGGTTCCCAAAAAACTGCACGATAAACACCGAGAAGCATGCAAAAATACTTTGCAATGAAAAGAGGTGAGAAGAGATAACAAAATGAGTCAAGGATGGACAAAACACATCACAAAACAAATTTTATTTCTCCAGAAGTTTACACAGTACATCATTATCGAAACAAGCAACGAAAATTCCATTACGAGAGAAAGGGAGGAGGGTTAAACTCCACATTCGACCTCACAGGGAAGAAAAGAGAGAGGTGGGAAAAGAGGAAAAATGACCAAAAACAACAATGAGCTGAGCTCTTACCTTTATAGATCAAGGGAAGAGAAGATAATAAAAGGAGGAAAATCTGGTTTGAAAAGCTCAACCACCAATAATATCCTTGTAAATCCACCTGTGTCATCAAGCATACAGTTCTCCATGATTTTTCGTGTTAGAAGGAAGGATAGGCGGATCGAATCAAATATGATCTCGGTAAAGCAATCGAGATCCCATATTAATGGCATGAAAGACGTCTTCCCATTTTCATAAACCGAAGCCTACTAAAAATGATATTTTATGCCTCTATGGCCTAGAGGAGGTCGAGACCTTTCTAAAAAGTCTTCTCTTTCTCAAACCGAGCATCAAGTCAAAAGATATGGTCGTTTGAAGATTCTATGTAAAAATAGTGAAAATGCAATTTTCACAAAGCGGATCCATGGCCCTAAAATTACCATTTGCGTTTTTGCAAAAACTTGCAAAAATCACAAAATCTCCTGCAGCTCCGTAGGATCAAAAATATGTTTTGGTGAAAAAACCCCACAAGCCTGAAATTCGGTTTTGCCTTTACCTCGAGAGGCTCAAAATTGGAATTTGACAAAAACCCTCCACGGTTCCATAGCTCCGAAATGACACGTGTGCACAAAGCTTCCATGGGCCCAAAATTTAAATTATGCCCTTTTTGAGAAAGATGTGAAAAATTTGAAGTTCCTCCGACGGCTCGCCTTCTCACAACTGAAAAAGGTCTGACATGTGGCTTTCCTTGGCATCGGTGGAGGGTGGCTTACTTCATGAATTTTACATTTTTCTAACAAAAGCCAAAAATCTCAAACTGCCTCCAGGTGACCCACCTTCCTGCTTTGATTTGGAACATGGCCACATGTCCCTTGCGGGCCTTAGGTATTTTTTTCCTTCATTTTATCCGTGGGATCGAAGGCTCACCATTGTAAATTACCCTTTTTAACGCAAAAGCGCTAAGTGCCAAGATGTCTCCCTAGGCCCGCCGGATCAATTAAAACTTGAGTAAAATTTCCTCCATGGCTCTGAAATTGCACATTTACATTTTCCACTTTGACAAGGAAACCTCACCGGGCTGTGGGCCGGCAATTGAAATTTGCACCTTTTGTGCAAAATGCCAAAGTGCTAAAGTATTTCCCATTGTTCTACTAGTCCGCATGATTTTCCAAAAGCAAAAATTCTTTCCAAGGCCCGTAGGCCCGCTTTTGGCAAAAAATCCTTCTTAGGCCTGCCGGCCCATAACTTGCGAAATATGAGGAGTTAGGAGGACGTCTTTATATTTTTGGAAAGGGGAAGAAATTTCCTACGTGATGAAGCTATCTCTAGGAAACCTTTAGTGCTTAAAATATGTAAAACATCCCCAATTGGTGTCCATTCTAGGTCTTCATATGAAAACTAACTCTTTTCCTCTATTATCTCTTGGACATGAAGATGGATTATGCTCGCCATTTGGGTCTCCTTCCCATCCTAAAAATTATTACATGTAGTTTTGCATCGTAAATGAATCAATTATTTCATACTTTTCAAAATATATTTTGAGTTGTGATTGATCATCATCAACATGAATACCATCATAAAACATTGGAAGAATTTGAATTTTTGGCTAATTAAAGCCACTTGTATAAAATATAGTATTGAAATGAAAGGAAACAACAATTTATAGGACTTCCTACTGCATCCAATGCACAAGCATTTCACAATATGGTCATCTATAAATGTGACAAAGAATGAGACATAATAAATATAATGTGACAAAGATCATTCTACAAAATTAATATTATTTTAAATACATTTATTCAATGTTGTGAGAAACTTCCATAAAAAATATTAAAATTAAACTTATAAATATAGTTTACATTGTATAGTAATATATTTTATCTTTCGCTTATTTTATTTCTAAAATTATATTTTTCAAAAATGATGTATATAATATAGAAATTATTACATTTAGCTAAAAAAACTAACAAAACAAAAACATATTTATTTAAAATAGCAGAGTACAAATTCAAAAATTAAAATATTTAAATATTAATAACACACACACACACACACACACACATGCATGCCAAAACATAAGAATTAAACAACAATAAAATAATATTCTTCGCAACACCCATGTCACCGTACTTTTTGTAAAAGGTGAACTTACAAACTAAAATTGAAGAATATAGATATTTCAAATCAATTAAATTGAAAAATGTGATTTCTCCATAATGAAATTTATAAAATATGGATATTCCAAAAATTTTATTTCATCTTGCATGAAATTATGAATACTATTCGTGATTGAAAATTTTTACCTTGTTTAAGGATTTATCATCCATGAGTAAATTATAATAAGCATGAGGACTATCTACATCTATAGTTTTACTTATATTTTTTAGTGTATATTATTAAAAAATAGAAATCACTAGCATATTAAATTTCCCACAATGCATGTATTTCAAATTTTGTGGATAATATAAATTAAATATTATTATCTTTAGAATTTTCACACTTTTATTTGAAATTTAGAAATGGTGCTAAAGTTTTGAATTGTAATAAACATTATTTACTATACATTATGAACAACTAGTATTCAATGGCATACTAAATTGTCTATAATATACATATAATTTATAAATTATTAATAAATTGAGGACTATTTTTAGGAACTCCTGTAGTTTTCAAACTTTCTATGCGAACTCCCTTCATCTTTAGTTTACGTGTAGGCTCGTATTTTTGTATGTCTTCATTTTACAAATAGGATCGGGAGAAATTAGGCTCCTTGTATTCATATTCACTACGCAAAAGAGTAACTAGTACATAAAAGAAGCTTATAATTAATGTTAGTATGTTACATGCCAAATCTAATATACATCATCCAATATGATAAAATAATCACAATTTTAGAAAGTTAATATCCATGACAAATTCAAGTATGAATAAATGCCATAGTTATGGAATTCACTCAAAATGCACCCTCATAATATCAAAAGCTGTCCATTGCAAAAGGGACAGTTGTGATATTATGGGATGGTGCATTTTGAGTGAAGGCTAGCTTCTTCTTTGAAAAAATTGTCTTGATGGGCAGCTTTAAAAACCTCTGTGTGACACATTCTACCACCCAACTATCAAAGTGGAATCCTAAGGGAAAACCCCTTCAGATGCAATGAGTTGGGTGCATTGATGTGGCATCGTAAGGGGCAAGCCCCTTCAGCACACACCGATTCCTGTCTTTGCAGAGGAACTTGCCCCCATATGCCAAATTGAGAGTGAGAGTATGACAATACATAATTTTTATAGCTTCAACTTACATAAAAAATTAACAACCTTGCAATTACTAATATTTAACAAATAATAAAAATATGCATACAAATGATCTACACATTAGCAATAATTAAAACTATAATGAAACCAAAAATCAAACTTTTCCTAATGTATTCCATTTAACACCTCGAAGAGAAATGAAACAAAGAGCTCAAAGATTGCATGCATATTCAAATGAAATTTATATATTTTCTTACGATAGTAACAAATTGACATGGAAATATAGAACTTATTTAAAATTATAGATAATATTAGGAATAATATCAAACACTTATAACATTAAGTGTGTTCAATTTGTTTAACTATAAGTATATTCATGTTTGAGTTATAACTATAATAATTTTTGAGTTTGGATTTCAAAACATTTATTATTAAGGTTCTTGTTAGTAAATATGAGTTCAAATATTAAGGTCATACTAATTTCACTTCAGAAATTTTAATTTTGTAAATGAAAATGTGTGAAAATCCATCTTTTTTTTCAACATGTTGAAAAACACGCTGAGTTTTTCAGCATCTTTGAAAAACACGTTGAAGTTTTTCAAACATCTTTGAAAAACACTGTTGAAGTTTTTCAAAGAGGCTGAAAAACACGCTATGTTTTTCATCAAGATGAAGAACACGCTGTGATTTCCTTATGTTAATCACCAACCATTAATTACCTAGTTTTTACATGGTTGTAGATGTTTTAATCTCTACTTTTTGTTATCATAATTAATTTGTAATTACATGAATTTGGAGCCCATGAAAACAAATGTCTAGATATATTTTTAGAAGCCCGTATATGAGGAGGTTATTGCATGGTTGTTGAAATTTATTAGTAAATTATAAAAGTGCAAATGGATTTGAAATATCTAATGAAATCCATAGATAGAGAACATAAATTCATGTGCAAACCCTAGTGTATGATATAACATAGATCCATGAGCATTGGGATCTAATTTTAGATACATATAAATAGAATTATGAGACTTCATAAATTGAAATTTTCCTTGAACTATAATATTGCATAAGAATCAAATTGAGAGTTTCTATTTCTAAAAATTTCATATATGGATTGAGAAAGGGAATCCCCTATAGTGGAGTATGCACTCACCTTGGAGGCATTTAAGGGACTCATCTAAGAATTTTCATCCTTTTCCCTTTCTTGAGATCTATTAAGATGTTCAAATCTACTTCTAAATACCTAAAATGTTAAATTGCATATACTTGTAAATTGGATATGAATGTGATAGAAAGTTATGGTTTCTCTATATTATTACTTGCACATGGTTATACATATTTGTAGATAAGTTTCTCATGTGTATGGGTAAATACTCATGAAATTTTCAACGTATATTGATTTTTCCTTTTGTATAAGGTTGTGGATGTTCTCTAGTATTACTATTAGGTGTGCATTTTTAGTGGATAAACATTGAATAATCAAAGAGTTCCAAAATAATAAATTAATGACACAATACTTGTATTATTTGATTTTTAGTGCAACATATAAGTATTATTTAAAAAATTTAGGAATCCATTGTGTTTTTCAATGTGTTGAAAAACACAATATGTTGAAAAATGCGGCTAAAACCACCAATGTGTTTTGTAATAGTGTTTAAAAACACTAAAAATTTCCACACTATATACACAATTTATTTCTAATTAGTGTGTTAATTTCTAATTTTATACACAATATATTTTCAATTAACATGTTGATTATTATACTTTTACAAATATAAATCACTATACTTGTACAAATTTACGGCCCTCAAACCTCTCCTCTAATTGCACCAAATGACAACATAGGCATTGATGGAATGGTAATCAATATTGGCACTATTTTAGCTAGAGCGGTGACGAATCCATTCAATACTTGGTTATTTTCAAGCGGGTGCATCTATCTCATTAGAGGCCATGTCAGCATGTATAGGAATATATGGAAAGGAGCGTATCGGCATAATCAATGCTTCTTTCTCTCGGCATAATATATGGAAAGGGGGCATATCGGCGTATATGGAAAGGAGGCGTATGCGTATCGGCATAATATATGGAAAAGGGGCATATTGGCGTGTACATGAATATATAAGGACACATCGGAGGGTGATCACTTTTGCCATAGGTGTTAAGATTTTGGCATAATCAATGCTTCTTTTTCTCGTCTAGTTCAGCCACTCATCTGGAATTCAATAAAGCACGTTCCCCTTCTAATTCACACTTAGTCTTTTAGATCCATCTACACCTAATAGCTTCCTTTCCTTTTGATAATTATGTCATGGTCTACGTACATTCCTCTGAATTGGTTTGATTTCTTAATCCATTTGCAATTCTCCCTTCGCACCTCACATGACTCCCCAAAATTGGAAGGCTCCTCTATAGTCAACACTTGAGATATGACTGCATACTTAATTGTTTTGCACACTCATCTTATTACAATCTCCATATACTCCATCTCATCATTGTCATGTGCAAGAGTACTCAACAAATATGACATGTTATTTTTCCATTGAAGTGTTGGAATCTGGTTATTATAGATGTTATTTCACCTCTGTACATTATGTTTTTTGTTGATGCCGTCATCATGGATTTCTAAATCCATATTTTGTTTACGAGGAAACAATTTTCTGAATATAGTTTAAACTATTATCTCATACAACTCTCATGTTTCAAATACAAATGTTCAACTTAAAACAACCAATATCACAATATTCATTTATTTGTGTATACATGTGTATGTTAGATGTAACTAATTATTTTTAAGTCCATTTTAAGTTGCTTTGATACAGAATGCATTTTAATATTTATTTTGCCTAAAATCCTCTTTTTTAAAGGTATTTTAATTTTTTTCTTTCCGAGCCTTGCTCATGTTTCATTGCTAAGTCCAAGGCCAAGTTAAAAATTGGATTGCTAAGTTTTTCTAGTCAAGGTCTTGTTACTATGGTAACAAATAATAAAAGCCTCCATTTTACAGGAGGCAAAATAAGAAGACTAAGAGAGAAAAAAACATTTATAATTTATGACAATCTAATGACTACTGTTTTATTTTATTAAGACATTCTAACTCCTGTTTGTAAATCATAAATTTGTATTTCTTTCCCTTATGAAAGTCTGATACTATTCTAAATTTAATATTATTTTTGAACTCGTCTATTGAGAATTTCTATACTCAAAATTACAACTAGTCAACATACGATTAATGATAAGAATTACTTTGAGTTGTCCTTATGTGAACCCACACACTATCCAAATGTGTTTAGTCTCCTATGTTTTCTTAATTTGTCCATTGAATTCCAAGAAAATTTAGTTTGTAGAGACTTTCTTATAAAAATTGAATTCCAAACTATCAAAGCACCATTTTTACTTTCAACATCATAGCAAGGCAAATATACATGCTATAATCTATAAAGGACTATATTTTTTAACAACCTAGTTTTTTTTTTTTTCTAGTTAGGATATCCATATAACTTAACACTTAAGAGTGGCCAAAAGTTCAATTTCATACACTCAAGTTGATGTATTTACTCATTTGTTTTGTTTGTTGAGTAAAATTACTGAAGCTAAGGAGTGAGATATAAGTTTGTGATTCAAGAGTCAACTGTAAATTAAAATTGAATCCATTAATTGACATGCAAGTAGGATACTCTTTGTATCATCTCTTAATTAATATAGGATCCATCTTAACAATTTATTCAAAATCAGTTCCCCATATTAACATGTGACACCTTGGCAATCCTAAATGGCTTTAATAATTTATCCAAACTGACTTGGATGTCTATTTTAATATTGAAAAATCATCTCTTGATGTGTGAAATCACTTGTTGATGGGTGTGGAAAATTTGTGAGTAAAGAATGCCTAACCATTTGTGTGCTTTTTTCCTTGTACATATCTTTCTTCAAACTTCCATGTTCTTAAATGTCTATGCCTTCAAATCAAATTTATCACTTTATTTGAACATATATCCTAATTGGGAAAATAATTCATCTTTTCTTACGTTTGTATCTCAAATTATGTTATTAATGTATGTGCAATATATCATGCACCTTTTATTAAGTGAATTTAGATAAATGCACCGTAATGCACAATTTCCTAGACCTTGAATAGGATAAGTACCGGCCTTTATGCTATTCAATAAGACACCACCTTTTCATAGGACAATCAAATTTTCCTATCTTTTTGCCAATAAGGAAAGGAAACTTACTCTTACTCAAGACACACACACACACACACACACACACACACACACTACGCTTCATTGTACATCACACTAATTTTACACCATTTTTTACATATGTTGGTCGATGTCTAATATACTACCATTTTTATTGGGTTTGAGATGTTGTTGTCTCGATGTACTTCACTTCATTATGTATCACATCGATTTTTCACCATTATTGAGTTCAATCATACGAGTATCTAATCATATTGGACTTGGTCTTGGTCTTACTTATTGAACTTAGCACTAGGATTGAGCTCAAGAAAGAGGGTGAGGTAAATATAATATATTTTTGATAATTTCCTATGTAACAATGTATGATAATTTCCATTTTGGAGTTCAGAAGCATACCCGGGCGGTTCCCCTTCACCAAGGGCTTATTCTGCTTATTCACAAGCACTGCCTTATTAAATTCCCCGGTCTCCCTTCCTCTCCCGGCCTGGCTTTGGGCTCTGTTGCTGCCAGTCCTGTCTCCCCTGCTGTCCCTGCTGCTGCCCCCGCCTCCGGTGCTGATGCCCCCATGCAGGCTGCTCATGCTTCTCCTTCTTTTCCTCCTGCTGCTGCCCCTGCCACCCACACTGTCTCTACTTCTAAACGTGTCACCAGGGCTTCTAGGAGACTCAACCTTGAGTCTACTGCTGAGGGGGATGAACCTTTGGATGACATTGCTCGTGATCTGCTGAACATTAGTAGTGCCAGTCCCCAGGCGGCACCAACGGATAACCCTTCTAGAAGATTGGAGGCCTTAGAGGCTGAGCTTAAATTGCTGAAGGATGAGGTAAAAAATCTTGCTAAGCAAAAAGGCAAAAAAAGCATTGAGGGAGAAGGGAGCATTGGCAATAGCCAGCTTGATGAAATATACAAAAAACTGACCTCCCTTGACTCCCGACTTGGGAAAACGAAGACTAGGCATGAGTATAATATTGCAGCATTCAGGGCCATAGAGGAATTCATCGAAGGACATGCAAGAAGTGTTTCGCAACTCAGCGGTGTCCCGATGACTCTTTGGGGCAATGAGAAAGAGAGTAAAAGAACCAGAGAGGAGCTCGATAAGACGGATGCTGCTCATATGACCACGCTGGGTATGTACCATGCTTGGAAAAAAGTAAAGATGAGTATTGATCAAGCGGCCAAGAAGTAGTCTGTTTACTCGCTTCTTGGTTTGTCAGTAGGCTTGCTCTTTTTTTGCCGTTGTTTTTCTTGCTAAGTCTCGTTTGTGTTCTTTGTTTCTAGGCTTGTTGTTCTTTGTGTAACTTTTGTGCTTTGATCTGACTTCTCTCGCTCCTCTCTCTTATCTGGCTTTTAGGCCTCCTTTTGTACACAAGGGTATAGTCCCTTTCAAAAACTATTTACCAATATTAAAAAAAAACAATGTATGATACTCTATTTAAATAAAAAAATGTTGCAAGTGAAATTCCACTCTTTTCACCGGTAGGAACTATTTTGAGATACCTCACAAAAGTGCCACATAATAGTCACTCCCATACACTCACATGCTCCTAATTTTTTCTCTACTCTTTAAAATGTTTTAGGCTTCTCCATTGTAGATCCCTTCTTGGGACTTTTAGGAGGTCACCGATCCCAACTATTAGTTAATTCCAAAGAAAGGTGAAGATTTGGTGGAATGCATTTTTTTGAAGGTAATGTGAGCACATTTTCACCACCTCTCTTCCTCTTCCATTCTTTCGGATCCTCAAATTTGACATCATCAATGATTTTATTGTTGTTGTGGAAAAATTTCCTTGTTTAAAAATTCTTGTCGGTTGAACGGGGCTTAAAAATTACTACATAAGCTAAAATTTGTTTTTCATTTCATGATTCAATTTTATTTCGATTATAAGATGATTCCAAAATGTGTGGTTATATGTAGCCAAATTGGATCACTTTAGAATGGATGAAATTTAGGAACAAACCACTACACGTAAAATTTTCCATTTATCTAATTATGTTCCCCATGAGTCCTCTCTATCCACGAGGTCTACGTTTCTTAACAGATGAACCAATTTTGAAGTCAAAATGATTAGTTTTCCTTTAACAGCCCATATTTTTTTCATGTTAATTTTTCCACTCGTGATCGGGATTATTTCAAAATTCATACATTCCCTAATTCTCCCTAAAATATCACATTACATAAGATCATTAGATATATATATATTTCCTATTTTCTTAAGTTAAACGGACTCGTTGGAGTGAGATATGGTCCACGAGAAGGTCATAGTTGAGATGGGGCATGATACTTGGTCAACTGGCCCAATTAGGTAGTGACACGTGGAAAAAATGTATATTGATTGTCAATGTGAAGATTGTTTTAAGGATGCTGGTCTTCGACCTACTATTTTTTGGCTTGGGGCCCTCATCCAAGTTTGTCACACTCTTTTACCCTTTTACCGAGATAGGTGCCTTGGCCGTCATGTTTGATTATTACACTATATTTTCACCAAGCTCGTTATTTTCCAGCTCGGTTAATAGCTTGGATGGATCGAGCTCGTTAATTCTATGGGATACTTGATCTTCTTACGCCGAAGGTGTTCCCCTATGGGAAAGGCCCTTGTGGATGGTTTTGCAATCGTTGTGTTGAATTTGATGTCCATTTGGACATTGTTCAAGGTGATTAAACTTGACGGCCATTTTGATGGTTTAGATAGGCGTCCGGATGTTTTTGTATTTTTTACAAATTTTAGCCTACAAGACCCCATGTTTTATCCTCATTGTTTATTCTTCCTTAGCTGTTGCAGGTTGATTAGAGTAGGGTCACTATTTTTATCTTATTTTTTCACCTCTTTGAGATTGTGCAGGTCGTTGTATCACCTAGGGGGCAAGAGGCAAAGGAAGTAGTGGCCAGATTTCTTATCCAATAGTGTCCTTTGTAGAGCACTTTAAATGGGCACAAAATGGGAGGAGTCCACTACGATCTATTGGGAGAGGGAAATCTTTTAATCTTACTAATCCTCTACTTCTTTCACTCTCTCAATCATTGCATTTGCTTACTATGTCGGATTATTAGTCAATCGATCTAGGTAAGTGCCTTAATTGCCCTTGTTTTCTATCTAAATCTTGGTCTGAAATTTAATGTGCTCTTCTCTGGCCTGAATATGGTTTTATTTCGAGTTTTGGAGGTCAGATATTTGGTGGGTCATTTTTCTTTTGGGGGATCTAGTAGATAATTCACCAAGTAACATTTTGGTCCTATTTAGGCTTACTGGTCATGTTTCTTTTGGGTTGTTTAGGTTTCAGCGAGTTGGGTAACACAACCATGCTTGTTGGATTAGCCCGAGTATTGTACCTTGTGAATCATTCATGGAGTCTATTTGGTGTTTTTTTTAATATTTAATTTGGAGGAGTAATGTAGCGAAACATTAAGGGATTACGGTTACTCTACATGTTGGATAAGCATGCATTCACATTGGTGTTCATTTTTCTTTGTGATGAATTCATATATTCTTAGAGTCATTCATTCTTCATGAAAAGGGATCTGGAAAGAGCATTAAATGGATTGTGTATTACTACATGTGGGTCAGGGGACTGTCAATGTACATATAATTGTGGGGTTTACTAAACATTATCTTTAGACCCAAGTCCCATATAGCTCAATGTGTGTGCATAGTGGTCTCATCGTAGTATATATAGTCTTGTTTCAGATAGGAAAGAACAAATCAAAGAATCATATGACTAATAGGAAGGCTATATATCGATTCTATAGCTTTTGGTAAATTTGATGTTGAAATGTGTCAGGTGATTCCTCTAGTTTGTTTATAGAATTATAGATCTCAATACCTATATACTTTTGTGGAATTTCCATATTTTGAAATCCCACATTTCAATTATCCACTTCTAGATCCACATATATTTCTATGGATGTATGCATGTAGTGAGATAGATTATCATATCTATGTATCTCTAGGTTTTGAAATTTTCAATCTAAGGATTATAATTTGTTGGGGATATATTAGGTGTATAGATTTCTATTACTAGTGTCATGGACTACAGGATAATAAGAATTGATATCTTGATCACGATTGTTATATATGGATACCTTTTTGTTTACATCGGAGTCCATTAACGAGGACACCCAAATAAGATGTGTGATCATATATCTCGACACAATGTTGGATACATGTTTGGAGCAAGACCTACTAACAACAAGGTTGCATTTGAAACCTGTACTAAAACTAACATGGTCATAGTATTTGGTGAAATCACCACCAAGGTTAATGTTGATTACGAGTAAATTGTTTGTATGACTTGCAAGGAAATCAACTTCATATATGATGATGTGGGTTTGGATGATGACAATTGTAATGTTTATGAACATTGAACAATACAGCCTTGACATTGCCCATGGAGTGCATGGGCATCTTACCAATAGGCATGAAGAGATTAGAGCGGGTGACCAAGGTCACATGTTTCCCTATACCACATATAAGAATCCGAGCTCATGCCCTCACTCATATTTTGTCCACAAATATCAGTTCCAAGCTTACTCGGAGTGAGAAAGAATGGTATTTTCCCTGGGTGAGGCAAGATGGTAAAACCCGGGTCACCATTGAGTAAAATGAAGGAGAAGCCATGGTTCCTGAATTGATGCACATTGTTCTCATATCCACTCAAAGCATGATGAGAGTGTCACCAATGAACAAACTTTTGTTGATCTCAAGGAGCATGTCATCAATCCTGTGATTCCATAGAAGTACCTTGATGATAACACTATCTTCCTTCTGAACCCATGAGGGAGATTTGTGATAGGAGGCCCACATGGAGATGCAGGTCTCACTGGTAGGAAGATTATCATTGACATGTATAAGGGTTGGGGTGCTCATGGAGGATGGGCCTTCTCGGAAAGGATCCAACCAAGGTGGATAGAAGTGGATCATATATAGTTAAACAGGATCCCAAGAGTGTTGTTGCAGATGGGCTTGCAAGAAGGTGTATTGTGCAAGTATCTTATGCCATTAGAGTGCCAAAACCTATCTCTATTTTCGTGGACACCTATGGCACAGGAAATATTCATGATAAGGAAATCCTCAGTATCATTAAGGAGAGATTTTATTTCAGGCCCGACATGATTGCAATCAACCTTGATTTGAAGAGGGGTGGAAATGGGAAGTTCCAAAAGACTGTTGCCTATTGCCACTTTGGAAGAGACGGTGCTGAATTCACTTGGGAAATTGTCAAGCCCATCAAGGTAGACAAGGTTAAAGCTTGAAGAAGGTCTCCATCGGCAACTTACTCTACTTTATATAATATCTTCATCTTCAATATAATATATATCATATTTCAGATCATTTTCAGATTGTCCCTCTAGTGTAGAAGATCAGTAGAATTATGGTGCATGTTTAATATAGTAAAATTGTTGAAATAATGTGTAGGGAATTTCATCATCGGGAGGAATCGGGATGTCATTGTGGATGAATATCACCGCATTAAGGTGCATTAAATTAAAAAGTCTATGTAAATCATTTTTTTTTTCAGATTTTTTTTTCCTTTTCCAATGCACTTGAGAAGTTAGTTTTTTTCTAACTTTGACTGATAAAATTATACCACTTATAGGAGGATGTGAAACTAATGAAGGACATGGGGATGGATGCCTATATGTCTTCTATTTCTTGGTCACAAATATTACCATGTGAGCGTTAATTTATTTTCCTCCGTATAACATTCATTAGTGCTTCCTTTCCTTAACATATTCATTATTATTTTTCACCTTCACTCTATTTTTTGGGTTAGGGCTCTTGCTATGAAATTTTTGAAATTTGTTTTATATTCCACTCAATTTTTTTTCATCTTTTCCATGCCTGAATTCATATAATATATATCCATTTGATACAAAGCCTCACATATGTACTAAAATGGTTTAAGAGGAGGTTGTGCCATATAAAAGTGTTTTCGACCATAAAGCGAGACAAAGTTTTGAATTTGTTCTATTATGCTTATGTGGATGGTAAGATTGATTTAATTGATTGTAAACCTAACAAGCATTGTGATGACCCTTTGGTAGGGTATGTGTTTAATTCCTTTTTTAATTTGTTAGTCATTACTATCAATTTGAAAATTTCATATTCAACACATATAGATGACACATCTCCACACCTATAATGAAATGATGTAGTGCCCGTACACTATCTTCAAACAAATGCTAAAACTACACGAAAATTCCACTTAAAGGAAAATATTCAAGAGTTAGTATTTGGAATTCACTTGTTATTTTACAGAATCCGAAAATCATGACACATGTTTTGCTCATCTCGAGGCGTAACCCTAAACTCTTACTTCAAAATACATTGAATAGTTTGATAGTTTGTTCCATGGAATAGAAGTTGGGTGGGAGAAGTTGGACTAATGAGATCCTTCTAAGTCTCTAAAAATTTGATATGGGATTTTAGGAAACACACATTTTCAATCTTGATCACAACTGGAAGAATATCATGTTTTGGTTGGATGAATTTTTCGGTTTGGTCTCTAACTAACATTTTCTTAAAGATTTTAGTAGGATAATTCTTCTTTTGAATCAGAATAAGAGTGAATGAAATAAGCAATATACATGCAAATATTCGGCAGCCATCTTAGTTTCATAATCAAGCTCTATGATCGATACCCCTGAAGTAACATCTTGAAACTTCAATTTGGAAATTTCTTTTTCTATTTCTTCTTTTTTCAATTTACGCTCCCTAATCTCTCGTTCATTTTCTTTTATGGTGTTTGTATCCAAATACAAATAACACAATGATTGGTTGTGCAATTTTCATAGCATTTGAGGGTATAGGGATGTCCACGCTCTAGCTCCATCATGAAGGTGTGCATATAAAACAATCCCTCTAAAAAAGTAATAATTATCCCTCTAAATCAAATAACACATACCGTCGGCGTTCACATTGCATTGTACACATGTGATTGCTAGTTTAGTAATTTTTTGATCTAGGCATATCCCATTAAACTTAATAGATACTAATTTTTAAGGGTGTAATTCCACAAGTTTTGTGATAGTATTTATTTTCCTATTTCTATTCATGTATTAATTTTTCGTGTGGAAAAATAAAATTTATTGACTATGAGGTCATATGATAAGGTGTGCTCTATTTTGTGATTGTCATCATTTTTATTACACAAATTTTTATAATTCTAAGAAAAGATGGTCAAATTTGATATCATAATTATTTTCATGGATTATTTTAATAATAAAATTATGTCTCTAATGTATAGAGATAAATATAAATATAGTCAAATATTTCACAAACCAATTGAACTAATTAATTGTTATGTTATTAGTATTATTATATAAAATCTCAATGGCATTGAGTCTCTTTTTATTATTTCTCATATGTCCTCTTACAAATTTTATTTTTGTCTTGTCAAAGTGTCTC
Source organism: Taxus wallichiana var. yunnanensis (assembly GCA_018340775.1). Lineage (NCBI taxonomy): Eukaryota > Viridiplantae > Streptophyta > Pinopsida > Cupressales > Taxaceae > Taxus > Taxus wallichiana. The sequence continues at coordinate 651,872,219 of CM031241.1, read as the reverse complement.
TAATTCTCGCCTTAATATTAAATGAATAGAAAATTTCTAATCGTACATAATGGACTAAGATAAGTCCACAAATTTAGAAGTTTGACATTGACCTAGATGCTCAAATATTTGGTTGAAAAATATTCATTGCAATCTTTAATTGGTAAGAGATTTAAATCCCTCTTTTTCAACTAGTCAAATGCTCATTCTATCGGGAAAATGGACGTCTAAAAATCTTATTTTTGGGTTCTACGTGTTTCCTAAATGTGATGTTTTAAAGATCGATTTGTTTTATTTAGTCATCATTTGAGATGGGAAGTAGGTTTATTTGGTATATATATTTGAAGAATAATGTGGTTGTAAATTACATTAGACATGTTATCCTTCTGTATTTATAGAGTATCAATTGTTTAACTACATTTGCTAATTCTTATATTCATCAAAAATTGAAAGTTCAAGGTTTTTTCTAAAATTTGTTTCCAGATTGCTTCGTTATCTTCTAAATTATAGCTAATGTTAAAGAATAACAAGGGGATTTCCTACCAGATGGAAGAGACCAATCATCAAATTAACCAACTTCAAGTCCACCAATACATCGTTAATAAAGTATTTTATGAAACAAATTCAATAGTAAGTTAAAATATCGTACATTCATGTTAAACTACTAAAGTCATAGTCTGACTGTAACATTCTTAGTTAACAATGTTTCCATTTACTACTAAATCTATCTCAATTTTTTAAAACCCACAAATTTTATGTTTTAAAACCACATTAATCCTTAAATAATTATCTAGAAAGTTGTGACAATTTTTTTTTTTGTTTTAAGTTACAAGGGTGTCAAATCCTAATATACGTTTAATTAAATTCCTACTAGCAATGTTACATTTCATAGGTTAGATCCAGTCTAGATTATTAATTAAATATTCTTAATCTAGTTCATATGTCATTTTAATTATCATCACTAGCTAAGTGTCCATTAATTTCTCCTACTAGGTTAATTAGTTTCCTTTTGGGAATTAACATTCAACCCACATTTAATAAACCCTTATCCTTAGTTACCTTAGTTCTCTTAAAATTATTTTCTTTAATGTCCATTGAATCATACATTGAAACCTACTAGAGGGGTTACATTTTTAACTTAATACACTAGAGCCCTAAGTGGCCCCATTCACCCATTTACACATACCTTGATTTATTTAAAATTTACAATCATAATAAGAAAATTCTCACCTAACACTTGTAGGATTGATTCTTAACCCTTGGATCAAATCAACAGGGACCACAAGATTAGATCCACCCAAAAGAAGCCCTAATCATCCTTAAGGGATTCTTCTTAAGCATTTATTACCCTAGGATCATTCATTTGTTTCTCTTTGGTTTGTAAATTGAAGGAGTGGATGTCATGGATCAAGGGAAAACCATGAAGGAGTCTTCTTAGATCCAATGTGCAAGAAGAAGCGGATTCCATCCAAATGGGCTCCTCCTTTAGAATAGTTGAATCTTAGATTTAATCATGCATTCTTAGTTATTTAATTTCAATGCAAGCATCTATCCTAGATCTGGTTTGAGTTCTATTGATTAGTTCTATATTTTTTGTTTTCATTGATGAGGAAAACCCCATTTTGTAGATCAAGAGTTTTATGTATTGAAATCCCTTTATGTAGGTTGGAGTATGGGTCCAAAAAAGCATACATGACCCTCATAGGCTAGATCCACATTTGGGTGAATTCTAGATCCATAAGAGCCAATGGCTAGCTAGAAAAATATTTTTAAAAAATTAACACATAGGTGACCGACCGCGGTAACCTCTATGTTACCGACATCGATTTCACTACTGGCTATCGGTGCCATTCCTATGTTATTGATAAGTTTTTTTGAATATTGTCTTAAATCCAAAGGAGTGGTAAAAGATTAATTCCACAAATAACTTCTTATTTAGTTTTAAGAAAGCATAATAGTCTCAGATGCATCGATATAAACAAGGCACAAAAAATGACTATCAAGTTTGAGAAGTGAATTTGGTGCATTATCCAAAGTGAACGATGTCGGTTGTAGAAATATTAACAATGTTTTAGTCACTGACGCCGATTCTTTTGCTAGATGAGTCTATTTTATAAATTTTAACATATCTTCAACATTTTGTGATTCACACTTATCTAAATGAATTTTCCAACAATTATTCATTAAATTTAAGGTTGATGAGCAAGTCATGATATCATTTAAGTTGATAACTAAGCTTGGAGTTAACATTTTAAAGTATGCAATATGAAACAGTGACCGATGTCGGTACTGAGTACACCGATGCTGGTTAAGACTGACCAATGTCAGTCACTGTGTAGGCCAAAGAACTCTAAAAATGAATGTATAAAATAACATAGATATCAAAGGATAACTTTAACTTTAAATATATCAAAACCAAAGAGTGTTTAACTATTTCAACCTAGAATAAGGCTATGAAAACCTCCCAATTCACATTGTGATCAAAACATTAAGATTTGCAACTTTCTTTTCTTTCAACACAAGGTAAAATTTAAACATGATATCCATTTAATTCATTCCTTTACATACAACTAATTTTAAGAGAAAAGAAAGACACATTCTATAATGAACTTCCTTCAAATATGATATTAGAACTTGGTAAATACAACCTGTAAAGTAACTTTTCTTTTAAATACAAGTCTACTAGTCTTCCACCTTAAGTGGGAATTGCAATAATATTTCTACAATGAAGGGTTGTTTTTGACTTCAACAAATGCTCCAAATTTCAAATCTCCAACAAGAGCTCCACCATGCCTTCACTTTAATCACAAAAAAAATGGGGAGAGGCAACACTCTTCTCCCAACAAATAATCCAATAAGGAGAAGAAGCTATCCTACTCATTGGCCCCAAGCCCCAACCAAAATGAAATAAAGGATGGATCTAACTCATTGAAATAACACAATTCTTCAACATAACCATTTAACACACATTCAACACAAGAATGTGACTTTCAAAATACACAAAAGCAAACCAATGGAGCAAGGATCTATGGGGAGATCACTTATGCCTCCCAATGGGATTAGGTTCCCACATTAAAACCCTCCAAAATACATCTCAAACCCCTACACCAATCTTATTCCTCCCTCAAGATCCTCTTATTCCTCCCACAATCTCTTATGTCTCCCTCAAAAGAATCAAGTAAGAAATGTAAGTATTCTCTTATCAAGGTGGGGCACCCATCCCAACTCCCTCCAAAAATATGAAATAAAATATTATGAATCCCTACATATAAAATCCCCATAGGCTTCTCCTACACCATACTTAGGCATTCTACCCATGAACCCAACAAGCATTCAAACCATTCACTTCCATACAATTAAACACATATAAAAGAAAACAAGTAAAATAAGGGTGTAGTTCCTACCTTTCCATGGTAGAACTTGATCAAGAGTCACACTCCAAGCTCCTTCAAGCTCAATCCAACTCCAACAAGCTCAAGACTTCAACAAGCATTCCCAAAATTCTCTAACTCCAAAAATACAAGAGCATAAATGAAAATAAGTAACCCCCAAACAAACAAATAAACTTGCATATATAGAAAAAGGGAAGATGAGGGTGAGGTGGCTCCATATAGGATGCCACATCACTTATCCTCAACTCCACATCACAAGTCAAACCTCAACCCCAATGCACAATAAATTTGTGGTTGAGAAGAATGACAAGCCTCTTACACACACAATCCAAACCCACACCCCCTAAGGAAATAATTTAAAACCCATGTAAGAAAAGTGCAATAAATGTCACTTTTTGTCTTACAAAACACATAATGGGGTCTATTTTTGACCCCCCAATCCATAGGTAGGGTTGGTATAAGAAATTAAGAGGTGTGGAACAAGCTTCCAAAAATGGCCATTAAGACCAAATCTAAAATTCCAAGGTAAAGTAGAGTGTACAAAACTCAAAGTCACATACACTCAACTTAAATTACCAAATTCAAAGGACCAACTACTCTAATAAATGACCCCTATTGTCACATCCATGATTAACTTAATAAACATGATTAATTCACTTAATTAAGGAACATTAGTCAACAATGATTAAATGAATTACATCACAAAATAAATCACATACTCCACAATTAAATAAAAGAAAAGGAAAAGAATTACACACAAAGCCCATGGTCACATTTGGACGTCATCCCCCCCATGGGGACCATTTTGGTATCCATCCAATATTCCATTGTGGTTGGTCTCCAATGCCCCTTTTTATTGTTGTGATATAATTACCTGTAAAATCACACAATACCTCCTTCGGCCTTATGGAAACATCAAATACATCTAGGATAAAATATACGCACATCAATCAATAAACATCCTCATATAATTAAATCATCATCTAGACTAACAATACTATCATTTGTCTAAAATTCCAACAACATCTCAAATCTACCATTTCATCAATATCAATAATATCGCGATATTAGTTCCAACACTAAATCATAGTCAACATGAAAAAAATTCCAAATGTAAGTAATGTATATGCTAACAACACATCATCATCATCAATATAAAATATCTCTCTATGTCTCTAAGCATCCACACAAATCATACTATGAATCACAATCCATCAATAGTCAAAATATCTATATCATCTAATATCATGCTAAACCAAAATGATACAATAATATCCATATCTATAGTCAACCGTAATTGAAATCAAAATATAATAAGTGTAGAAGAGAAGTGGGCACTACATCCCCATCCCCTTACAATTGAATTCCTCCTGGAAGTCACTAAAATAGGAGTGGAAACTAGACTCATAGCAACGTAACATCCTCCTATGTAGCAATAGTCTCATAATATTTGTCCCTATGGACTCGCACTGATCAATCTCTTGGCCAAGGCCCAAGTTCATGCACTCTAAAATACAAATGGGCTCCACCATCATCATCCCCTGCTCTTACACCAACAATGTGGTCTAATCCAATACACGAGATAGATGCGGGATAGATCTCCTAAGAACAGATATACATGAAACACATCATGCATGTGAGATGAGTTGGATGGCAAGGCTAGATGATAAGCTAAGGGACCGATCTGCTCTAGGATATGAATGGACCCATGAATCTAGTGTTAGGAAATTAATTATTAATGTTTACATTATAGTTTGTTAGCTAATATTTAATATCGTTATATATTAAATATTAGGTTTGAAAGTATTTTGTTATAATATATTGTCTCAACAATATATTATTCTTAGATTTTGTTATACCCGTGAATAACATCGGGTTAATTGTTGTGACTCCTTCCTATTTTATAGGAAGTTGTTCAACAACATTCCAGCTATATAATAGCCATTGTATTAGCATGATGATATCAAGAAGAAATAATATTTGTGTTATTTTTATGATTGATGAATTGAACTCTATATTTGTATCGAGCAAGTGAATCTGATGTCAAGAAATTAGAGAGGATTGCTTCATGGAGTGTTAAAGATATTGAAGGGCTTCTCCAAATTTTTGGTTGCCCTGATAATGAGAGATCACGTTTGAGTGAAGAATAAAGTTTGTAGTTTGAGTTATTAGTGTATTGATTAAAGTTTTGAAGTTCTGAAATAATAGATACTGAGACTACCATTTGAATCGGTACTAGTCTTCTAAACACATCTCTCACCATCCAGGACATACGAACAATAGATTGTTAATTCATGGTGTTTTGTTCTATTAGAGAAGAGAGCACAAATTTTTTTGTAATTCATTTAAAGGTATATCGAGTACAATTGCTAACACGATTGGTGTATAGGAGAGGCACAATTTGCGTAGGCATCTTACATTTCATGAGGACTGCCGGTTCAATCATTTATTTATACATGCATCAACATGGTGATCTATATTCCATCAACAATTTATAGTCTCCAAAGTTCTTTGGCAGATCTTTCATCCAAGTCTGCGTACTTTTTTGGTACTTTTGGTCGTCTCTTTGGAAAATACAGAGAGATTAAGTCTAGATCGAGCCAACCTCCTCAAAGACCACGGTGAGCTTCTCCAGGACACCTTGCATGCAATCCACATGGATGTTCTTATCTAATGCATGCATCGGTTCTTAATTACATAGCATGGATTGTCAACATTAGAGCGTGTATTATGGATATTGGAGTGTATCCCTCAACTGCATGAATATTCGATCACTCATCGGGATTCACATTTTGTGGTGTAGTTGTAAAATACCTACCATCAATTGACTGTCTACGCAATATCATACATATATCTCGAGTTAGTGTGCTTACATTCTACCATGTCATCTACTCCTCAACTGGTTATTAAACTCGTGTTTTCAAGTCAGCTGTACACTTCACTAGTTTACCTTGAGCATGTGGCTTCAATAAAATGCAGAGATCTTCATTGAGCAGCTATAAATTACTCTACATTCTAGTTGTAATGAATGCATGGTTGATGATGAATGATACATCAAAAGAATTCATTTTTGGTATTAGTCTTCTCGAGATCTATCAAGAGAAAACAATTGTCAATAGTTTGTGTACTCATACATATACGGGTGACAATTTAAAGAAGGAGCTGACACATTAACTAGAAGACCTGGTGAAATATTTTATGTTGTGCATTGATTTGTACTATACTCGTCATAAGGCAAAGTTCAAGATCAATAGTTTCATTTTTTTCATTAATAGGTTTTATGTGGAGTCATTCAAATTGATAAGTATTGTTTTGAAAGTTAGATGTCAATGTAAAAGAGTCTTGTATAAGTGTCAAAGCAATAATGGTGTAAAAAGTCATGTCGTTAATAGTATAAGTGTCTTATATAGCACCATTAGTGTGTTTGTCGTAAAGTGTCATGATATGTATATATGGTAAAATAGTCATTTTTGTGTCTATTTTCAAAAAATCAAGAGTCAATTTTTGTTTAGTCGTCAAAAGTTCATTGTGGGTCATTACTATTGTAAAAGTGTTGTCTTTCAAAATATCGTAAAATAAAAAAAAATTGCCTCATGGATGCATTTTCGGTGTTACCCGACGTCTGGAAATAAAGTATTTCACATTACATGGGAAGGAAGAAAAGAATAATTTCAATGTGGAAAAAGAGCTTCATATCCAAATCCAGCTGATATAGCAGCATGAAAATGGAGGATGGAGGCATCGGAGGCTGGAGGTCAGACAACGACCTCTCATCATCCCACGAATGATTTGGTGGCATAGTTTATGGTGTGAGTTTTCTTTCATTTCAGAATTGCGCTAATTTGTTTGTGTGCGTATGATTTGAGTTTGTTTTGGATTGAATAAGTGAAATGTTCACATTGAGGGGGGAACATGATCAACATGATCCAATGTTCCATTTTTCAGTTTTTCAGTTGAGTATGTGGCTTTTCCTATTTCCCCAAATGCAAAAAACATAGTACAGAACAAATAACACAGTGAAACGCAACATCATGAGGCTTGATGAGGTAGAACAGTCAGATGTGTTCCTGTTCGTACCTAGGTTTGTGGTTAGCCTCTTGAAAACCATTGAAGGCTGTTCAGATGTGTTCTGAGCTTGAGTTCTAGGTCGGATGTGTTCCTGATAAATTTGTTTGCTTGGTCGATAAGAATTTGATGTGTTCCTTCTTCACCTTGATTCGAGTGTGTGCAAGATCATGAGCATGCAGAGGTGGCAAAGGCTGCAAAGGAAGTGTGAAAGTTCTTTTGTTACCATGTAAACATTAAGGGGGAATGTTAGGAAATTAATTATTAATGTTTACATTATACTTTGTTAGCTAATATTTAATATTGTTATATATTAAATATTAGGTTTGAAAGTATTTTTGTTATAATATATTGTTTGAACAATATATTATTCTTAGATTTTGTTATACCCGTGAATAACATTCGGGTTAATTGTTGTGACTCCTTCCTATTTTATAGGAAGTTGTTCAACAACATTCCGGCTATATAATAGCCATTGTATTAGCATGATGATATCAAGAAGAAATAATATTTGTGTTATTTTATTGAATTGAACTCTATATCTAGGAGACAACTTAAAGCCTTTTATGTAATAGATAGGACTCTTATGAGGTCTAACACAAACTAACACCTTCATGCCGACCTCTCTCAATTCTCCTCCTCTCGATCTGCATACTTCTTCTTCCCCGTCATATGCCTCTTGTAACCTCTGTCAGACCAAAACAACCTGATGCTCCATATCCTATAACAAAGCTAGTCCAAGAGATACTCTATCCTCCAATCTGTCCCAAGTCAACGGTGTCCTACACTCCCTACCATAAAGTTTCACGAAAGGTGTCATGCTAGTCAAACTCAGAAAAATGTTGTAGGAATACTCCACCAAATACAAGTACTCCTCCCACCTCGACTGATGATCCATGACATACATCCAAAGCATGTCCTCTAAAATCTGATTCACCAGCTCCGTCTGTCCATCATTCTCTGGATGATAGTTTTTCTCAAGTTGATGCTCATCGCAAGGGCCTACGACATGGTAGTCCAGAAGTGTGATGTGTATAAGGGATTGCGGTCTCAGATTATCTTCTACAAAATCTTGTGCATTCTAACAATCTCATCCATGTACACTCTTGCTACTTCACTAGCTGTATAGATGGTTTACATTGGAGAAAAATGAGTCATTTTCATCAATCTATGCACCATGACCATGATGGCATCATGGTGGTATCTCGACGTCGGTATCCCTACTATGAAATCCATGGAAATGGTGTCCCATTTCCACTCCAGGATAACATGTGGGTTAAAAAGGAAGTGGATGTTGATGCTCGACCTCACCCTTTGACATTCTAAACAATGTGACACTCGAGCCACATCTCTCCGAAGACCTCTCTAATGGTAAAGTTGTCTCAAGGTGGCGTACATTTTAATTTTATTTATTGGGATAAATTTTAAATTTTATTTTATTTTATTTATTGGGATTGACATTTATAATTAACTTCAACAATTTTTAATATTTTTAATCTTAATTACAATTTTACATTTTTACAAATATTATTAAATTTGAGAATTTTAATAAATTTACAATTACATTTTAAATATTAACTTTATTATAACTTTTAATAATATTAAAAATTCACTTTAAAAGTCAAAATTTGTTAAATTTTAAGATGTAATTTTAGTACAAGTTTTAAATTGATAATAAATCATAAATTTTACATTTAGTAAGATTAAATTTAAATGGAAATGAGAATTTTTTATCTTGGTAATTTCGGAGATGATGAGGCTAAGGGTTAGGTTGGGTAAGAAGACAATAGTACATATAGGAGGTTATCCAAATAAGTTCTAATGAATATTATTTTACAAATCTTTGGGCAACAACGTAGAAGAGTAGAGGATGTTATGTAAAATTATGGTGCATTAATCGGTGATCCTAAATTTTCAAGTGTGTTATCTATATGATGAAGGAGCTATTTGTAGGATGGTGGACGTTTTTGTTGGGTGTTTAGGTTGCAAGAAGATGGTTTGAGTGGGGATTGAACATTTATTATTTGAGGGTGTCTCTAAAAGGTTTAGGGAGACTCTAACAAGCCTAAACCATTTACTTAATAAAATAATTCTTTTTGAATATTGAATTTAAAATTTATGTTAATTTAGTAGGATTTAAAAATAATAATTTTAATTTTGGGTTGAAGTTTTAATTTTGATTTGATTTATTAAATTTTACTATATATGGGTTTGTATAATAAATGAAATTGTTCGTAATCATAATACTAAACACTAAATTCCAAACCTTACTATTTATTAAAGTTTTTCAAACATGTTTAAATTGATATCTTAAAAATGATATTATTTACACTTTTATGGATTTAGTTTAAACTAAAATTGATTTTTATAAGTTTTTTTGTGATGAATAATTGGCAAGAGAACACATGGTGGTCATTTTGTTACTCAAGATATTTTGATTGAAAAGTATAATTTTATATTAATAAAAAAAATGTAAAACACTAATCATACAAAAACTCAAGGTGGAAAGAGTCACACCCCAAAATGCGAAGGGTTGTAGTTAGTTTTTTTCCTACTCCCTTTAAACTCCAAGTGCGTCGGCCTATCACCCAACACAAGCTGGGTGCTCACCGAGCACACGGGCACCGAGTCCCTCTTTTATGTGAGCCTTGTGAGAATGCTTCACCGTTAATGGAGGAATGCTTGAAGGAATAGAAATGCATGCATCTAATATAATACAAAGGTAAAGGAACTAGCTCTAAGCATAAATGCACCATGATATACATATAAACATTGTAACAACATAAGAGAAATAGATATGAACCATGAATAACATGAAAACACACTAGGTTTGGTCCATAAAAAAGATATTCAAAACAACGCACTATATATTGATTATAATTGTTTAGAATAGCCATATTAAATCAAAAAAGGGTCATATAATATTGAATACATCAAGGAAATCCAATCTAACCTTAACAAACTACTCTACATAGAGTGTCATCACTATGTTTTTCCATCATAGCTATTGTTTAGGACCTAAGCGCATTCATACATGCATCCCGATACTCGTTCCTCTCTACCCTTTTTCTTTCTCTATCATTCGAGCATCCTCTTCTTGGTCCAAATTCCTCCTTATATAGAAATCGGTGGATCTCCTTCACGTCCATAACCTTATCTATGATTAGGCCACATGCCAAGTGGAAACATGCTCCTCCATACTCGAATACTTATGCTAGATTGCAAAAGCCTCCACTAAGCGTAATGATCTTTCTCTGGAATATTCCCTACCTAGAATATTATTTCCTTAAGTTCTAAGACACCAACCTGGCACCTTATCCACTCATCATACCTAGTCAAGCCTTCACGTGTTTTTCCTATGATACCATATCCGATAAACTATCTATGTCTTGAAGCCTATCTTGCTTCCGTGTGCCAACTATTTCTCTTGTGCACCTTTCCTTGAGTACCTTTCTTCTTAATTTCCTTACACACACAAAATCTTCCTTTGCCTCGGGACTTAGTCAATTTTTGGGGTCCAACATCACCCCATGCTAAAAAAAAAAATTTCCTAAAAAAATCTGATCTTCTACAAAGAATAAATAATGGGGAAATAATAACATGCTTCAAAACTTACGCATTTGAAGAATGAAAGAATTTTCCTCTTGCTAGAGAAGGATGGGGAAGTCTTTATTTAACCCTAATTTAATCTAACTCAAGGAATCCACCTCATTTTGTGCTTGTTAAAATAAATCCCCTATTAATGTGTTGACTTCATCAAATGATAACTCATCTCCCTTAGCCTTCAGTGTATCAACAATATTCTCCATCTACTTGCTAAGGGCACTCAGCGTGTCCATCCTTCGAGTATTATGGGGATATAATTCATTATATTTATTTTTAATCGAGACCCCAGAAGGGCATTCGATTGCTTTATATTTCTTCTTGACCTCCGCTATTATATTTTCTCGTCGCCCTTTGTTACCTTTGTTATTCTCCTGAAACTTTGTCAGGTCCTCTTCATGGGTAGCAACCAAAATACTTGTCACTTTGTCTTTGTATCCACAATTTTCATAGACAACTTCAACCATGTGCACCTTGGTTTTTACCGAGGTAAGGAGCTCGGAGTACCAAGTTATGGTTTCTTTAATATTTGATTTCTCCTCGATTCTCTATCGCGTCAGAACTTCCTCTACTAACTCCAATGCAAGCGATTGTTTTTGCATCATAATCAAACATGTTAAGTTCTCTAAGAAGAGAAAGGCCGACTCATACTTATGTGTAGGGGGAAAAATCCTGGGCATGCTAAAATAATGAAGTTTGAGATATTCTCCATTTTCTTGTACACCTTGTGCACATTTGTCTTCTCTTCTCTTAACTTAAGCTTCAATCGAGAAATGATTAGCTCTTTTTGCTTGATCTCTCTTTCCCTCTTAATTATCTCCGTATTATTTTCTTCAAATTATTGCTCTAAGACGTTAATTTTGTTATTCCTACGAGAATAACCTCGCTTCTACCTCCGGTGATATATTTTTGGGCATGTTACATACCTTCTCATTAGTTACCCAGCTGACAGCATCCACAATAGGGTTCACCTAATTTGGGTTCTAAGTTTCTATCAAGGCATATTCATTTATCTCAAACTCAAGATCATCCACATGGGACTCAAGATCCTGTCATCACCAATCCGGCACTATGATAATTCTTCACTGGGAACTCCTCGTGCTATGATTATTTACTAATGCACAGCCTTTAGTTTGGTGGATGTAATCTGGAAACAAAACAACAACATAACACAAGAATACCATCGACTATGATAATTTAATTACGAAAATCCGAAATATCAAAGTAAATTATAATATTAACATGAAATTGTTATAATCTCACCCATGAGGTACTTCAAGTGTTATTGACTTCACTTGTCTTTCACCAAGACTATGGGAGAAACTTTACAATTACACCTCTTAATGGCTTCTTTAACACACCTTTAAACTCGATGGCTTCCTTCGCACACTTCCTACAATATTTCTCACTACTTAATTCTATGTTAAATGAGGGGGTGGCCTCTCTATTTGTAGAACTTCCAGGCTTATCCATCTTATCTCTAAGATAGGATAAGAAATCCACTCTAACGAATCATATTCCATACCTTAACTCTTATCTGTACATGTAAGCTTATCTTTTAAGATAAGATAAACCTTATCATTTTACATGGGTTCCACATTTTTAGACTTTTTACAAATAAAATACACAAAATATTTATGACCTCACTCCTTGTCCTTATTACCAATATAATATTTCTAATTCCTAATCATGTAGACCCTACTTCTCTAATTACTCAAACTTTGACATTTTAACATTACCGGACCACTTACGACAAATATTTACTTTTTACAACATTCCTATTGTACTTTGACTGTTACCATACTCCACATTATTGGCGGCACCGTACTGACGGCGCCGTTATCTTCTATCAGACGCTACTACTAATTATACTTAATAACATCCTATTCCTAATACATACATTAATGAAATAGAAATTACGGAGGAAAATTTTAGTGTCGACATCTTCCCCCTTCCTAGCTTCTACTCCGTCCTCGAGTAGACTATTTCTGGTGCTTGGAAAATCTTCAACTTGTCGTGGTTGACCCATTTCGTAATGGGAGTGCCATCCAATTCCTCCGGTTAGTACGTACCATTTTCGCACAAATCTTTATTTTGTAGGGCCCCATCCATTTTGGAAGAAATTTTCTCTGTCTTCTTTTTTTTGTATACGGAATCATATACTAGAACCAAGTCATTCACATGAAATGGAGACCAATGGATCTTTTGATCAAAGTATTCCTCTCTTTATTTTCTTCTTATGGCTTGTATCCTTTGCTATTTCCCTCATTTCCTCTAGCAAATGAAGATGTACCAACCTTTCTTTTCTTGAATCACTTTCATCCATCCTTTCATTTTTCATAACTCTCACAAGTTGGGAATATCAAACCCAATAGGAAGAAGCTGGATCAATGCCATAGGCCAACCGAAATGGGGAGTATCATGTTGCTTGACTTTGATGTTGCCCTATATGCCCACAATCTTTGCATGCATCCTTTTATCCCACTTATGTACTCGCAAGGCCGCATCTTTTGCTAGAATTTGACACAACACAAAAATTTTTTCGCTCCACTTGTCCATTTGTACTTGGCTTGTATGTTGTTGCCTTCCTGTGCTTAGTAGAAAATTTATTGACTAGGCTTCTACTACCTCATTAATGAAGTGGCTTCCTTGATGCATTACAATTTTTAATGGACAACCAAATCTAGTGACAATGCGTTCATATATGAACCTTGCCACCTCATCCATGGAAGCTATTTTCAATGGCCTAGCTTCAACCCACTTGGCTGGCAACTACAATATAATTATTTTGGCATGAGGTAGTTAGAAGTGGACCTACAACGCGTCTATTCTCCACTTTTTAAAGGGACCAAGTGGAAGAATAGGGCATAATGGAGCTGATGAAGTCTTACGGTTACCATGTGTTTGACAAATATCACATGTCTTACAATAATTATAAAAATCTTTAAAAAAGGTGGGCGGTGATAACCTCGCATCCAAGATCCTTCTTGTGTAAGTTATCTAGAGAAGTGCCCTCCACATGTACCATTGTGGAATTCTTCTAGCAATTCCTTCCTTGATCACATCCACTGCGCCTCTCTTGTACTGTTCATCGGTCCTATTCGAAATAATACTCCATGCGAATAGAATATGGACGACTAGCTTGAGTAATCTTTCTCTTAGTCTTTGCATTGGCACCATTAAGAAACTTGAATTCATTCAGATAATTTCAAATATCTATGTATTCACCAAGGATTGTATCGGGATAACAATGTTGCATCGGGGAAATCATTATCATCACAAGATGATCCTAAACCATCATAGGCTTGAGAGAGTGCATCTGCATTGACATGCTTCTTTCCTGGCCTATCTATAATATCAAATTCAAATTCTTGTAGCAAAATTATCCATCTTGCTTATCCTCCCTGATGGGTTAGGCTTATTTACAATATATTTTAGAGCCTGATGATCTGTTACAACTAGAAATTTTTCCCTAGCAAGTAATTTCTAAACTTCTTTACAGCAAAAATGATAGCCAGAGCCTCTTTTTTAGTTATAGTATAATTTACCTCAGCACTGCTCATTTGTCTGCTCCCAAAGTAAATTGGATGTTCATTCCCATTTTCATCCTTTTGGCTCAAAGTACTTCCTAGTGTTGCATCGAGGCATCAATGTACACAATGAATGGCTTGCTCAACTGGATTCTTCAAAATAGGTGAAGACACGGGGCTTCCTTGATTTCCAAAATCTTCATGCGCCTTATTTCCTGGTTCATAAGTAACATCCTTCTTCAAGAACTGGGTTAGTGGCTATGCAATCTTTGAGAAATTCTTGATGAACCTTCTATAGTAACCCACATGGCCTAAAAATGATCTCAACTTACTTCTATTCATAGGAAATGGTAAATCTTTGATTTTTGAAACTTTATCAGATCAAGTACAATACCATCTCTAGATACAACATGCCCTAACAAAACGCCTTTAGAACATCCAAAGACACACTTTGTAGGGTTTAGTGAGGCTTGTGCTTCATCTAACCTTTGAAATGCTATCTCCATCTGGTGCAGGTGGTCCAACTTGCTCCCATAGATGCAAAAATCATCCAGAAATACTCTGATGAAGGTCCCAATGTAGGGTTCGAACACCCTATTCATCAAACGCTGGAATGTTGCTGGAGCATTACACAACCCAAAAGGCATAACTCTATAAGAAAACATTCCCCAAGGAGTGGTGAACGTGGTCTTCAGCTGATCTTTCTCTGCTATACGAACTTGGTTGTAGCCGCTATATCCATCAGCAAAACTATAGCACTCCTGGCCAGCTACTTCGTCCAAGATCTGATCTGAAAATGGAAGAGGGTAATGATCCTTCTTTGTTGCCTTATTGAGCTTCCTGTAATCAACACAAATGCGTAGCTTCCCATTCTTTTTTATTGAGATCACAATGGGAGAAACCCATTCTAAATTCTCCACAGTAAATATGAATCCTGCATCAAGCAACTTATCTATTTCTTCTTTTACAGTCTTGGAAAATTAGGATTCATTCTATATGGCATTTGCTTTATGGGCTTAGCACCATCTACCAACTTAATAGAATGTTCTACCCAACTTACTTGACGGAGTTCCTTGTAATCAAAAGTGAATATGTGTATGTACCTTCGAAAGAGCTGGAGGTAGGATTCCTTCTCACTCTCCATCACAACATCACCAATCTTTATTTGTTGGAGACAATCATCAACTTCTTCTTCAGATAATTTTATGGGGTCATGAGTTGGTGTGACTAGAAGGATATCCATGACTGAAACATCAACCTCACTTTCTTCATCTTCAGTGTCCACTTCACTAGTACTAGAGTAATAAGAGGATGTCCAATCATCAGTTTCATCACTTGAATCCACAGGTTCTGCCTTATGATGTCGAGGGATCACGTTTATCTTCACCCTCTCTCTACCATGTCCAAGTGTCATGAAACCTTCATTCCAGTAGTTTCTTGCATGAACTCTCCTTAGCCATGGTCTTCCCAGCAGCATTGGGTACGCAACAGTACCATTTTTCATCACCTGAAAGTCTACCACACATACAACACCCATAACAGATATTGCCACATTTGAAACTACACCTTCTGGTTTAGTTTTTCCTTTATTTAATGACCTTAACATAAGTGTTGAAGGGCGATCAATTTTTAAACCCAACATATTCATTACAGACTCGGTCATTACATTAACTACAACACCTCCATCAACTAAGACATCATGAATTGAAATACCATTACATAATACCTCAGCCAGGTGCATAGGGATCCACCTCTGCCTCCAAAACAGGGGACCTCAACCTCCTTCCTTCGTCGAGCATTGAGTCCACTTTCGAACTCCCGCCTCTTCTCAGAAGACATAGCTAAGAGTTGACCATATGTAATATTTGCGTGGCCTTTTGGACAGATCTTCCAAGATGGAGTATGGTCCTTGCCTCGTGAAATCAAAAATCCTGCACACCCAACTTTCTTCTCCTATGTTTCTTACTAGTTTCTCCTTTCATCTTCTTAGGATCATTTCCATCTTGATTATCTTTTTCTTTCTTTCTTTTTGTTACAAACACATCTACTTCATTATTTCTGCTCTTATCTACTACATCAAAAGAATTCACATGTGCTTTTCCTTTATCATTATCTCCTTTACCAAATGTAGAAGCTCTATCTGGACAATTATACTTATAATGACCCTTTTTATAACAACCATAACATACAACTTCAGAAATATTTCTTTTTGGACCTCTATCTCCTCCCGAGAACTAAATTCTTTTCCTCAAGAAGATTAATAGTTAACTCGACCCATCTTTTGAGAAGATCTTCATACTCGGTAGATGTACTAGGAGAAATATTTATGCTCACTGGGAGTGGTTGTGGATTTTGGACCAAAGGTCTGGTGTAGGCTCTACTTTAGCAACAATTTCTTTGGGCTCCTCTTCCATGCTTTCTTCTTGCCCTCTTGCAATATCATTTACTTGTTCAATGGTAGCCGGGCGGTCATACTTCACTCGTTGTTCGATCTCGGCTTCATCCCAAGAATGAAGTGCTTACAGAGGAGATTATCCACACCATTCACCAACCCATCCGCTAATCCTTCCTTCCGAATCTGGGCATCGAGCTTCCTCCTTTGCTCTAGAACATGAGCATGATAATCCCTTATCTTCTCCTTCTCTCCTTGGGATAGCTTTGTGATCTCGATCATGAGATCTCGCATATTTCATTGTTCACCAAATTCTTCAAGAAAACTTTCGGTTAATAAATCCCATGAATTTTTCACATTATCACCTAGTGTTTCAAACCACCTAAGTGTTGAACCATCCAAAAAGGTAGGAAAAAATTCAGTCCATTGTTACCTTCTTATAAGGCCATTACAAATACAAGATTGTTTAAACTCTTGAATGAAAGAAGAAGCATCTTCATTAGATTGAGTTGAAAAAACAAGAATCTTTCCCATTTTCAAAAGTAACCACCGTGAAATACCAACCCACAAGTACAATCAACAAGACTTATGTGCACAAATAATTGGAATCACTATACTAGAAAGTGACTTTACACCTTTCTATAGTAAAATAGAAATGACCACGGTAAACTATGGTAAAACTTGACTTACTGCGGTAAAAACTGACTTTACTGTGGTAAACACTATTCACGATAAAAAGTGAAGTTACTGCGGTAAATACTATTCACGGTAAAAAGTGACTTTACTGCGGTAAATACTATTCCCAGCAAAAATGACTTTACCATGGTAACTACTATTCATGGAAAAAATGACTTTACCATGGTAACTACTATGCACAGTAAAAACAAGGTTACCCTCCAATTGATTTTTGACTAAGTGGGAATATCTCTCCAGAAAATCCACCAACGAGGAATGGTCCTGGCAACGGAACCAAAATGTCATCACCAATCCGGCACTATGATAATTCTTCACCGGGAACTCCTCGTGCTATGATTATTTACTAATGCATAGCCTTTAGTTTGGTGGATGTAATCTGGAAACAAAACAACAACATAACACAAGAATACCATCGACTATGATAAGATGGAATGATGAAAAATATGAAATATCAAAGTAAATTATAATATTAACATGAAATTGTTACAATCTCACCCATGAGGTACTTCAAGTGTTATTGACTTCACTTGCCTTTCACCAAGACTATGGGAGAAACTTTACAATTACACCTCTTAATGGCTTCTTCAACACACCTTAAACCGATGGCTTCCTTCACACACTTCCTCTGATATTTCTCACTTTACTTCCTTCTATGTTAAATGAGGGGGTGGCCTCTCTATTTATAGAACTTCCAGCTTATCCATCTTATCGTAAGATAGGATAAGAAATCCACTCGACGAATCATATTCCATACCTTAACTCTTATCGTACATGTAAGCTTATCTTTTAAGATAAGATAAACCTTATCATTTTACATGGGTTCCACATTTTCAGACTTTTACAAATAAAATACACAAAATATTTATGACCTCACTCCTTGTCCTTATTACGAATATAATATTTCTAATTCCTAATCACGTAGACCCTACTTCTCTAATTACCCAAACTTTGACATTTTAACATTACCGGACCACTTACGACAAATATTTACTTTTTACAACATTCTATTGTACTTTGGTATTCTTTTGTACTCCACATTATTGGTGGCACCGTCGACAAATACGCCGTTATCTTCTATCGAGATACTACTACTAATTATACTTAACAACATCCTATTCCTAATACATACATTAATGAAATAGAAATTATGGAGGAAAATTTTAGTGCCGACAGTCCATGACAACATCTTCCTTATGCATGTGTATGCACTTCCTCAATCAAATGAACACCGGTAAAAGAGTTGGTCTGTGGGTATTGTGCTCACGAAACCGTGTGCATAGGACCTTGTTTGGATTACTGAATTTTTTCATTAAGGGTCCTTGTGCCTCTATCACGCCTTTACCACCGGTGCACACTACTATCAGAAAGCTCACTGCTAAGCTAGGATCTCCACCCATGCTTCCATAATATTTTAATGCCTCCTCTATTTCCTCAATATTTCCCTCTGTATTGTGCTCCAGTTCACGCTCCACCAAGTTCTTCATGATGCACTAAGGGTAGTAGTTTCTTAGAGATTCCACAATTTACCGCAAACACATAACACATTCACTTGTACCATTTCTCCAAGTGTGCCTTATATGCAACAATCATCATGTCACAAGTGTATGCTTCAAAACTCTTAGGGGAAGGGTCCTCATCAAGGTACTCCCAAACATAGCTATTTGTCCCATCGGGCACTCCAATATTTGAAAACACAATAGTAATAAAGATGTTACCATACATGATATTGTCCCCATCATGCACCACATCTATAATATCCTCTATGATGAAGTATGAATGGTTGTAGAGATTGTTCCATCGAAATATTCTTGTATATTTTTAACCATCTCTTATTCACTTGCGTCAAACACTCTTATCTATTCAACTTGGTAGAAAGTATGTGGACCATCTTCATGATTGGGTTGGTGATCTTGTTAATATGAAAGTAGAGTGAACCCTTATTATACTCATATTTTGCGGTTGTTTCCGACTCGTGTCCTTTTCACCCAAGTCATCATCCAGTGACTCTCTTGAGCATAACAATCCAATGTATTTTGAAATTAACTAAGCATTCAAGTGTATTCTTCTTCCTCCTACGAAGTAAAAATAGTCTTCGTGCACACGCAACATCAACAACTGGTATAACCTGTCAGGTTTACAAAATATAGCAACTCATAGAGTTGCAGGAGTCCATCCTTCTCCAATGTGGTTTTCATAGAGTCATAATAAATAGTCTTATCATCTTGTGTCTTTCTCCTATTGGGTGAAATAATTCTAAAGCTATTTATTTCTCTATGTTTGCTCATTCTATGGTTGTAATAACATTACAACCATCTTACACATGTGAGACACCCAATCCATCCCTAATATAATGTCATTGGGGTACTACATCTCTACATACCATTATTCATTGAAACTTGTTGATGTGACTAGTTTTCCCTTGCCCTTGCCTTTGCAATTATTAGGTGAAGTGTTATGATCCCTTCCTTGGTGAAATTATTCCTTGTTAAGTCCTTGTAAGTTCTGTTAATGTAAAATTACAGAATCCCCCGAATGGTGTGATTATGAGTGGGGCATTCGTTGTAATTTTCTAACATGGGACCAACTTTCAACTATGGGAATTTCTAAACTTGAGATGGTCCTCCAGAGAAGGATGGATTACTCTACCTAATTCTAATGCTAAACTACTCCTAATGCTGAAAATACACCTAACTACAACTATCCTAACAACTTCTAAGGAGACAGGGAGAGAGAGAAAGAGCATGAAAAGTGGTAAATCCTACACTAAGGGGGTAATAGCACCAGAAGAAGGGGAAAAATATTCTATTGATGGAGGATGAAATAGTGAAAAGGGGTTGAGGGAGGTCATACAAATGTGACACAAACCCAAATCCTAATCCACCATCAACACTCCATGAAGCACAACATCATACACGCTGCAAGTGAAAGAACATGAAAAAATATAAAAATAATAATAGAGAGGCAAGAAAATACTCTAAAAATGGGCTAGGGTTGAAAAAACACAACAAAACATAATTTTTATTGCTTCATAGTATGCACAAACCATTACATTTGATGCAGAAAGGCATAATTACATTTCTAGGCTAAAGAGAAGGCTCGTAGGTCAAATGGAGTTGAGGAAAGTTTTTCCAAAGTTTCCTACTCCCTAAGAATGCCTCTCTAAAAAATGAGGGGTTTGAGTTCTTTTTATATCCAATTTTCACCTACCCTCATTAAAGAGTTATGATCACCCATACAATTTCACTTCCCTAGGGTACCTTATGTTACAAAATACATGGCTACCATACTGCATTAAATTTGGTTGTTGAGCTACCTTTCACCCACCTACCTTTGCCTTTCCCGGGACTCCTAAGAGTGTCTAACATGTAACCCATCCAAACTCTCCGTACCATCACTGGGAGCCCAACCTTATGACCTATATAACCATATGTCACTTGACCTCGACCATCCAACCCTAGGGGGTTAGAAATCATTCAACTATGTGAGCCATAAATTTGAAGCAACCACCCAACAATGAGCCGCCACCGAGCAATGGGTCGACCAACTTGTTCTGTACCTAGGGTTAGACATCATCTAACCTTTGGAACTTCCAACTCAGCTAACTAGCCTATGACCCATCCATCCTCCTTATCTCCTTCACCTCAGTTGAGTTGTTGAACCATGCCTATACGATGCCTCTAACTAGTATGTAGACCAACAGAGCCATCTCACCCTATGTCATATATCCTTAGGGGGTTGGACGTTGCATAAAATCTATATCTCCATCCATCCTTAGCGTGTCACAACGTGCTACCATAATGGTCGGTTGACCAACCCCTGTGTCATACCCCTAGACTAACCCTAACCTAATCGTACACTACTCTATCCTCCAACCCCTAGTCCGTCCATCTAGCCAACCAACCTGACCAACCAACCTAGCCAACCAACTTGGATGTCCAACCAGGCATCCAACCTAGGCATCCAACCTAGTGTGTTGCCTAACTAGCCATTTAATCATTGTCCAAACTACAATTTTTAATTTCTCCAACCAACCAACCCAGCCAACCAATCCATTCATTGATCTATCTATACAACTTGATCTATAGCTCAACTATCATCCTACTTGGTTCCAAATCACAAGACAACCCAACCAACTTAGTTCTAACTCGCCAGACAACCTGACCACTTGTTTTTGCCAGGACAAGCCAGCTCTCACGCATGAATATTAACTCGTCTGAGCCATCTGAGCTCTTTTCTCTCCTAACAATATGGGGCTGAATTTTACGACCATCTTCACATCCTAGAATTTGAATGGTTAAGTCCATTTATGATGATTTATCCAAATTATCCCGGGGGTAAGTTTGGGATAAAAATAGTGACCTCTCGAGGACATCTTCCCACTAGATGTCTTACCAATTTCCTTAAAGTATCCATTGGGCATGAAGTCAAGCCTAACCTTGAATAAATGATCTATTCCATTTGAAAATTTGTCACCCAGATCTATATGAACTTAGCATTTGGGATGAAACTACCTTGGCCTACTCTTAAAGTTGATTTTGGGATTTTAGATAAATTTGTAAACTTTCCCCAAAAATGAAAATTTGAATAAGGAAAATACATGGAGAATGATGGACCTGTACTGATCTATTGGGGTTAATAGATGCACCTTGAAAACTTCCCAAAATCTGATTTCTGCCATGAGCATTGTTGCTTCCAATGAAGGGATTTTGCATGAGCAACCACACACCACAACACACACTATCACAAAACTAAAAATCATACACACCCCACGTGGGATATGCAGAGTGTGCAAGAGAACTCCTTCTATTGAAAGCACACCTACCTACTCTACACCAACTAGAATAAGGGAAAGCTAAACCAAGCTGCTATAATAGGTAGGGAGAAATAGATTTCCTTATTTACAAAGTGTTTCCATGTAATTAATTTAAAAATGGACATGGCATGTAATAAGAGTGGAACAATATCTACCACCCTTCTACCTAAAAGCATCAATCACAAATAAAATTAATACCTCCTCTAGTTTTACATTTGGTTGGAGGTGTTGTGGCTGACCTTTAGTGCTTTCAATATCATCCTCATGCCTTAAAATGAGCATGAATAGATATGGCTTCTCCTTTGGCTCCAATGAATCCAAGTACCTGATAGGGCATGGTATGACCCACTGCATGTGCCCACCACTCTGATTTTTAACTCCAACAATGGAGCCTTCCTGTAGACTTCCCTGAATGGATCTATTTGCATGCTGATTTTACCTTTTTGTGCATCTATAAATAGTTGGTCCTATGCTTTGATGAATGATTTGGAAGTGGTGTCATCCTTTCTTTCTTCTCCTTCCTCAATTGCAATAAACTCCCCTTGTAGTGTGTATCTCATTAGGAATGATTGCAGCCTTTCATGTAAATATTTGTAAACTATTGCAACTTGTTGAAGTTTGTTGCTAAATTTGGAGTTCCTCCTATGATTAAAGACCAAGACTATGTGCACATTTGTCCATTTCCTCCAATATAAAGCTTTACAAGTCAAACTCCTCTAGTTTATACGCTTAAGGATTGTCTTGGGAAGTGAGATCATCTTGAAAGTCTTCCTCCATCATAGGTTCATCGATTAAATGAGACCCTACAATTGACAACAATAAAATATCAATGATGTCTTCTTCATTAAGAGCCTCTGGATCTAAATTAGTCTCTTTTATATGTTCCTCTTCAACTGGACCTAGAGATGTTTCTTCCTCCCTTGTTTATTTTATAGCTTTTGATTGATATACAACCTCTGAAAACAAGGTGCCCTCATGGACACTACATTTTGAGAAAAGGGACCACTGGTCATCTTTTGTTTCTTCTTGTTCCTATTCTACTTCATCATTGCAACCGAATGAACTTACACCACTTGTGGATGGAACTCACCCTCC
Organism: Taxus wallichiana var. yunnanensis; assembly: GCA_018340775.1. NCBI lineage: Eukaryota > Viridiplantae > Streptophyta > Pinopsida > Cupressales > Taxaceae > Taxus > Taxus wallichiana. Next base: position 651,848,654 of record CM031241.1, on the reverse strand, counting down.
TCCAAAGGTTTCTCCATTAAGGTGATTTTATCAATTATAAATCGAAGAGCCAAGCTCACCAAGATTCTAATCATTTCTTCTTTTATTGGCTCTTCTTTTTACTGCTCCCCTTGACTGGATTTTTGAGTCTCTTCCCGATATGGACCTGGGAAAGTGGGAGGAGTAGTGGGTGGGGTCACCACTAGTTGTTGCTTGGTTTGTTGTGGAGGGGAAGGTATTTATTTTGGATTTTATGGAGGGGACTTGGACATGGAAAAAGGGTAGAGAAGATGAGATGGGATGGAAGATTAGGAGATGGAAAATTGGATTCCACAATGGGGGAAGCAGGTGAGAAGCTTGGAAATTGTGGCTACCACTGAGATGGTGCAATTTAGGGAGTGAGGGGAGAGTTGTAGGATGACAATGCTAGGGTGTCCCATTGACAAGATCGACTAGCCTTGTCCACAAAAGCTCTTATCTCTTGAATCCACTCCATAAGCCTAGGAAAAATCTCAACAATAATATTGAGCTTCTCCTACGGGATGTAATAGCTTGGAATAGGGCCCACCCATGGACAAGGGGTCCTAAAACCAATCTTGCATGCTTGTAATTGAGTCACGACCCTTTGATGTGCCATCTTTTCCTCCAATTCTTTAACTTTGTTTTGTAGCTCCATATCCTCAGGTGTAGGAAAGTATACTCCATAATATGCATACACTAGCTCTTCAATAGCTCCATAGTTTGGTACATAACAAAATTGTCTTGCATCTTGTTCATAGGAGTACGCATACTATTGATCTTCATTGAACTACGGATCTGGAGGTGGATAATAGTAACTTGAGAATGAACTCTGTGAGTTAGGAGGTGAGCGTGAATAGTACTAATGCTACTGCATGTGAGAATTCCAAGAGGGGAATGATGTCATGATTGCAAAACTTCATGGATAGAAGAAAGTGGAAAGATGTGGAAGTAAAAATGGAAATGGATGGAATGCAAGGAGATCTGTAACTCTGATAATGGGTTGTTGACTAGATGGAGTCACCATATGTGCTTTGCATGTGCCTCCAAAGGTTGAAATATTCATAAAGATCACATCAACTTGATGAAGTGAAAATGTAGACCAAAATACACCCCGTGAAATATAAAGCTTTCACTTGGTTATCCCATGGGTGTGTATAAACTGTTAATGCAAAATTACAACACCCCCAAATGGCCGATTGTGAGTGGGGAATTTGGTGTAATTTGCTCACATGGGACCATCTCTCAAGCTGTGGTACTTGCAAAATTGATATGGTCCTTTGGAGAAGGTCAGCTTCCTCTTCCTAATTATAATGCTAAACTACTCCTAATGAGAAAATACACCTAACTATAGCCATCCTAACAACTTCCAAGGAGACAGGGAGAGAGAGAAAGAGCATGAAAAGGGGGAAATCCTACACTAAGGGGGTGATAACACCAGAAGAACGGGGAAAATATTCTGTTGAGGGAGGATAAACAAGTGAAAATTTGGCTAAAGGAAGTCAGATAAATGTGACACATACCCAGATCATAATCGCCATCAAGATTCCATGAAGCATGACATCATAAACCTGCAAGTGAAAGAACATGCAAAAACTACAACAATAATAATGGAGAGGCAAGAAAATACAATAAAAATGATCTAGGGTTGAAGAAACAACACAAAACAAATTTTATTGCTTCATAGTATGCAAAGACGATTACATTTTATGCACAAAGGCATAATTACATTGCTAGGCCCAAGAGAAGGCTCACAACTCAAATGGAATTGAGTGAAAATTTTATAAGAGTTTCCCAAGTTCCCAGAATGTCTCTCTAAAAAATGAGGGGTTTGAGCTCTTTTTATAGCCAATTTTCTCCCTCCCTCATTAAAGAGGTATGGCCACCCAAACAATGTCACTTCTTAAGGGTACCTTCTGTTAGAAAAGACATGGGTACCATATCACATTAAATTTAGTTGTCGAGTTTGTCTTTCACTTACATACCTTTTCCTTACATGGGACTCATGAGCCATCCAAAATGTAATCCATCCAACCTCATCATACCATCTATAGGTCCCAAACCTTATGAAACGTATAACCATGTGTCTCTTGACCTCGATCGTCCAACTATGTGGGCCATACATTTGAAGCAACCACCCAACAATGAGCCATCACTGAGCAATGGGTTGACTAACATGTTTTGTACTTAGTGTTGGACATCATTTAACCTTTGAAATGTCCAACCCAACTTACTAGCATATGACCCATCCATCCTCCTTTTCTCCTTCGCCTAGTCAAGCCATCTAACCATGCCTGTACGATGCATCCAACTAGTATGTCAACCAACCGAGATGTATCACCTTGTGTCATCTATCCAAAGGGGATTAAACACTGTGTGACTTCCATATAATCTATCATGAGCCATCACGATGTACCATAATGGTTGACCGACCAACCTAGGTGTCATACACCAGGCCATCCAACCTGATCGTATGTCATGCCGTAACCAACCCCTGGGCCATCCATCTAGCTAATTAACCTTGACCGATCGACCCATCCAACCAACTTGGACATCCAACCTAGACGTCCAACCCAGACATCAAACCTAGTGTGTCACCTAATTAGGTGTCTAACTTCCATCTAACCTATAATGTTTTATCCATCAACCATCTAACCCAGCTAACCAATCCATCCATCCGACCTGGTCGTCCATCTTGTTCTATAGCTCGGCTATCATCTAGCTTGGTTCCAACTCACAAGACAACCTAAATAGCTCATGTTCAACTCACCAGAAAACTTGACCAGCTCATTTTTCCATGTTCACTATGCATGAAGATTAAGTCGGTTGGGCCATCTGATCTCTTTTGTCTCATGACAATCTGGGGCTGAATTTTACAGTCATCTGCATATCCCAAAATTTGAATGGTTAAGTACATTTATGATGATTTATCAAAATTAACCCGAGGGGTAAATTTGGGATAACAATTTCTTCTTCACGTCTTGCTTCAAATCTGCTTGATCCCTCACCTTCACTCCTCTATGAGTTTTTTTCTAAACCTGTGCCCTAGCTCTACAAACCCTAACTTGAAATCTAACCTTCTACAACACAGTGTAAAATACTGGTAGGAATCCACCAAACAAACTCCTTCACTCATGCCTATGTACTCCTTTCAACTTTGGTTCACAAATCTACTAAACTTTCCACTTCACACGTAAAACTCCATAAATTGTTTTCGCAAGGATGCCCTAGTTTGTAAAATCTCTTCAACAAACAAATGCAAGGTAAAAGAAATAACTTACCCCGACCTTCTATTTATATATTTTTATTTTTCCCACAAAAAAATGATGCCACCTAACAACGTAAAAATGTATTAAAGTCATATTTTTCCAATGCCATCCTTCTGCGTAGTTTTTCTAGTACTTTTCCTCCATGTGCAAACCCGCGTGAAACACCCATGCAACCTTCTAGTGGACAAAACATATTTGACCACATACTAACTTGTGTATACTCCCATGCCAAAGTATATCTACCTCTGTGCATTTTACCAAGTTATTTCCATCACCTACCTCGTGTTGCTCTCTGATTTTCTCATTGTACATTGTTTTTATAAAGCTTTTGACACCAATCTCCACCCATAGTCACTTTTACTATGCACGCTCCTCTGAATCCACATGCTTTTGATTTTCTCACTTGGGTTGCCAATCCACATCACTTCCAAATCTTTCTTATTACCATAATCTTCACTAAAACTCTTACCCCACACTAAAAATATTCATGGTCCTCGAACATAAAAACCCTTTAGATAATAACTTGCTACTAGCACACAAGTGTGCCCAAAACAAACCAAACATAAAGAAAAGCAAAGAAATGATGAAAGGAAACACATAGAAAGGAAAATGCATTAAGGTAAATCCTAAACTAAATAGCAATACCGACTTATTTACAAACACACTGAAGACTTATTTGTAGTACGGATTTAACCTACTCCCGTTTAAATGACCAGGAAACATTTTTCCATTCAATGCTTGTAACTTGCAAGCATCTAAGTTAAGTATATGAGATATCATGTATTGTCCTAGCCAATGCACTTTAAGTTTTTAGGATGGTGTAGAAATTTTGAATCATATAGTAGAACCATCTGGCCAACCTCAAACTTCATGTTTTTAATATGACAATCATGTCATGCCTTCATCATTCTTTATCCTTCTTCTGACTCTATCGAGCAATGGCTCACCTCTCATCAAGTTCCATAAGTTTATCAATACGCTCTCTCGATGCTTGTTCATCCACCAATCCTCCTGCATGTGCAATACGTAGGGATGGTAACATAAATTCCATAGGAAGAACCTCTCTATGCACAAAATACCAATTGAAAAGGATTGGCCTTGTTCAATATTTTATTATTTGTGTGATATGCACATAATACGACAGATACTTTATCATCCCAGTCCCTTCTTTCCACATCACAAATATTAGTCAACGTGTGGCTTAATTTTTTTAAAAGGCCTCAACAATTCCATCATCCCAAGGATGATAGGATGTAGTCTTGTGATGCATCACCATAATGTATAACAATTTCATTCAAAAATGGGTGCCCCTATCACTAGTCAAACTCAATGGGCATCCATAATTATTGATTATATTCTCCAATAAGAACCTATTTGTTGTAGCAATAGTGTAATCCTTTATAGGCACCACTTTTTCCCACCTTGTAAGATAGTTTATACAAGTTATAATATAGTGTGAAATTGTCTTGCGCATAGATAGGGAAATTGGTCCCACAAAGTCAACTAACCACTTCTCGAATGGTGTAATAGGTCTTAATGGAATTTCATCTCTCTCTCTAGTTAGCTAAGGCACTAGAAATGGTCACATGCCTTGCAATACTCTATACAATCCTTATAAACCATTTCCCACCAAAGACCTATCAATAGGATCTTGTACGCGGTTACATTTCCTGCATAGTGATGTCGAAAATGCCATCATGAGCTTCCTCCATGATTTTAGTATGTTCATGTTCTAGTACACATCGACACAAAACATCATCTCGTCGAATCTTATACAAGTCTACGCTAATCAACATATAGTGCAAAATGGGCGTGGTAATGAGTTTATCCTTCAAAGTGTCAAAATCCACCTATTGTGCCTCACCTTAATAGAATTTACTCTTATGTTTCAAAAAATCTTCCAAAGGCATGGAGATTTTGGCATATCCCTTGATAGATTTTTGGTAGTAACCCATACGCCCTAAGAATCCATGCATGATGCTTTGACTAGTAGGCTCCTCCAAACCTAAGATAACAACTCTGGCGATGGATCTACCAATAAAACTTCCTTGTAAATGATGTGACCTAGTAGTGTGCCAAATGAAGTATAAAATACACATTTCTTAATGTTTAGAGAGATAATTAACTACTATGCACCTCTAAAACATCAATCTCAAATTGTCACAATGATCTCTTACTAACCCATATACCGTCCAATCATCTAGGTAAACTTGTAGAAACTTGTGGATGAAGTCTTGAAATTCTTGCACCACAATGTGTGAAAATATAGTAGGTGTGTTCTTCAATCTAAAATGAATGAACGTATAAGAAAAACTTCCCATTTAATGGTGAAAGTAGTCTTCTCCTAGTCTTCCTTCACAATTATTACCTGGTGATAACCTAAGAATCCATTTGTAAAAGAATAAATTTCCTACCCTACTACACCTTCCAAGATCTCTTCAGTAAATAGGGTTGGGAAAGGATCTATGACACATGCAACATTCAAATCTCTATAGTCTACACATATCTTTATCCTTCCATCCTTCTTGATACTAATCACCATTTGTCTCACCCATTCAAATTCCTCAATTTCCTTAATGATTCTAGATTGTATCATCTTATCAATTTCCTCCTTAACATTTACACACAAATTTTGGTTCATCCTGTAGGGCCTCTTCCTGATGGGGCGTGGACCCTCTTTTAACTTAATGTGAATTTAACCTTAGGAATGATGAACTCCCTTTAACTCATGGTATCCATGTGGAAACAAATCTTGGAAGTCCCACAAAAGCTCAACTATTTTTGAAACCTCCTTTTCCATCCAGTAATTTCCAATGATAATTTTTTTGGTTCCTCTTCAGTACCAATGTTGAAATTTAACGTTTTAAGGGCTCATGGTAGGCACGCACTCTCTCATATTCTTTTTCCAATACTTCACACATACCATCTATGTGATCAACATTTAAATTTTCCACTTCCTTTTCATCTATCTTGTACACTAACTTAACCTTTTGTTTTTCAAGTAGGGCGTGCTCAAGATGTACTTCTTCTACCTCTTCCTCTATGAAGCACGCCTCCAACTAGGGTTCACCCAATAAATCTATGATTTTGTCTTCATCCATGGCACTATCTCCTAAGGTAAGGCACTTAACTACCTATAACACCTCATTTATTGATGGCTTAGGAGATTGATATTCAAAAATTTTAATAATAACTACCATCATCTCTTCCAAATTTTCCATCTGATGACGTAGCTCCAAATGGATATACTATGCATGCGCACAACCCTACAAGGTAGAATATAACTTATGCACCCATAAAGAAGGAGGAAAGGCTTCCAGGCCTTCCTTCAAGTTCTTTTCACACTCCTGAACATGGTACGAGGAAGATCCTTTCCCATCTTAGTCACATATCTTAGATGGTGCAGTACTTCAGAGAAACCTAATAGAGAGTTCAATTCTCACTTTGCACCACTCTAGAAAATTATCTCGATTTGTTACCAACTAGGGTTCACCCAATAAATCTAGGATTTTGTCTTCAACCATGGCACTATCTCCTATGGTAAGGCACTTAATAATATCCACCATCATCTCTTTCCAATTTCCCCTCTGACGATGTAGCTCGAATGGATATAACATGCATGCGCACAACCCTGCAAGGTGGAATAGAAATTATGCACCCATAGGGAAAGGGGTAAGGCTTCCAAGCCTTCCTTCTAGTTCTTCTCACACTCCTAAACATGGTATGAGGCAGATCCCTTCTCATCATAGTCACATATCTTAGATGGTGTATTATTTCAGAGAAACCTAATGAAGAGCACAATTTTCACTTCACACCACTCTAGAAGATTATTGTGATGTGTCGCCAACCAATGCACTATTGTCCCACTCAAGGTATAAGTTAGCATATTCCTCCTCTCTACTTGACATGTCCATTAGACCTCCATTTGTGTAGAAACACATCAGGGTTTCCCTCCCTAGTGTAACTTGGTAACTATCTTCCTCCCAGACACCTAACTATGTGTGCCTTGTTAACTCGAGTGATAGATCCCTTTAGTTGTCTTCTAATATACTCATAGATCCCATGCACCTAATTGTCACATGCAATTCTAGTCATGTCACTCATGGACTAAGCATCTTCCCACTGAATGACCCATTCTCTCGATGGATGAATAACTTCAGGTACCTAATGGTGCGCACATGTATTCTATCTAGATCCTCTTCTCCTAAGGGTTCTGCATATGATGCAAACCTTCCATCTATCAGTGGTATAATCACGGGACTCCTTATTGTTCTCAAAACTAATGTACCCCTTATTAAAGCACAAATCAACGTGATTCCTATAACACAGGGGCATCTAAGTAATACTGGGAAATTTTACCTCATTGAGTTCTAGAACCTCAAAATCCCTGGTAAACCTTTTCCCTTTGAATGGTTATGGATGCATCCTTAAAAATCCAATGGGCATAGCCTTTTTTTTCAATTATCCCTATACAACACATTTGAAGATGGCTACAATGGGGGCCTTCCCATCTGATTTTGTGCATCTAAGGTAAGGAAATTGAATTCCATGCATATGTAAATCAACATGTTGCTTAAAATCCATCCATAAACCACTGCATTTAATGTGATTTCCTCATCATAATCAATATTGTGAGGGGGTAGATTAGCATGGAAGACTTGTCTCTTGTGCTCACCTCCAGGGCCTGTCACTTTTTCTCTCAATTATTCCCCTAACAGAGGAATAATATTCTCTTGGAAAAACATCTAACATACTTCTCTAACTTCATCCATATCATTCTAATGGACCTCAATGCTCTTTTTCTATTCCAACTTCCATGATTTCTCCTTTAGAAATTGAATCTTTCCTTGCAAGTTTGGAATTACCTCCATGGTTTCTTAGTAAACCTCCTTCGATGGCTTGGATCAAGATACTTTCTATGTAACACTTATTCTCTTGTAATGAGGGGCCTTTTCTTTAGTTATTCCCTAGTGCGAGTGGCTTCTACCCACGTAGTCACCAGGACTAGTTCTAACTCGGGTTATATGCCACCCTAGTCATCCATAGTGGATCAACTCGCTTCACGCTAACCATTCCGCGCCCTTGTCCTTCCTCTAGTTCTAGCTCATTTGTTCATAAAACTCAGGGAAATCCTCATACTTATGATTTTTATTGCACCATGAGAATTGTAGCAGATCCACACATTCACACTTGTAGTGTTCAGTAGATCCATAATTGTAAAAGTTCCATGAGGGAACTCACTTCTACCTCCTTGACCACCATGGCCTCTGAATCCTCCACAAAAACCTCTTCCTTGACTACCTTCATCTGGGCTACCTCTATATTGACATCCTTCACCCTTTGAACCTCTTCCAATGCTGGTATGGCACACACCAGTGTCAGTGGTGTCATAGATTTGGTCTATTAGTATGTAGTCCTTTGTATCATGGGTTGTAGATGTATAAATTTTACAATAACATGACACATTCTTATGGATCACACACTCTAATAACGGGAACCTACTTGCATCATGATCCCCATGGAAAATTTCACAATCTAATGACATAACGCACATGAATTTTGAGGGAAACTATCCTTGGTATGTCCTTCTACTTCACAACCTATACACCAACGTCTAATATGAGTTTCATGAGCCGAATCTATACATATTTTTTCAAGTTTCTTTTCCATGGTAGCAATCTATGCTTCCAAAAATGGGCTTACCCCTGTGTCAATGCTTCCAAAGGCCTGAGTGTGTAGAGAAGCTTCCAAGGCCTCATGTGGATCCTTGAAAGTCTTATGGGAAAGTACTCTTCTGAAAGACATTATCAATCCTCCAATGAACCCTTGAGCATGTTGAGATGGATGGATATCATAAGACAATTTTTACTAGAGAGTCTTAAAGTGCATGTCATACTCCCACACATTATCTACCATATTTTGTTTAATCACCTTGAGTGCGCTAAATATATTTTGTTCAAAATCAAGAATATGGAATTCTACTAAAAAGGCATCACATAACGAAATATAATCCACTACTTTTGATGTGGGTCATACTTTAGGTACTAGCTATGCATGCACCCTTGCAACATAGTTCAAAATGACTTTCCTTTTGCTTTGGGAAGTGATACCCTTAGCACGCCATAGCAACTCACATTTTTGTACATGATCTATAAAATTCTCAACACCCTTGTAATTAGGTAAATGTAGAGACATCTCATAAAACACCGATGAAGGTGGTTGAGGTCCTTGTCCACCAGTTCCAAAACTTTGAACTCTTCATGTGTTGCCACCACCACCAGTTCCAACAAAACCACTAGCTCCTATTCCTCAAGATCCACCAGATCCTTCTCCTATAGTAGGTAAAGGGCCTAAGGTAGTAGTTGTGCCTTGCGCCCCCACTGTTGTGCTAAAATGCACACCAACATTTTGTAACATCGAACCACCCGTAGATGTGGTACTCAAAGCTTTTGTAACCATATTTTGCCAAAATATTGTAAGAAAGGATGCCTCCAAACACATGAAATATTTGTGCTTCCATAGATGAACTAAATGAGAAATTATATCTATTAGGTGTGTTTAAACCACAAATATTAATACCAATCGAGGTTAACAAAACTTTTCACAAGAATTGGAAAACTAAGCACTAGGGTTTAGTCACTATGTGGACTAAGATGTGCTCCTATGGGTCTCCTCCTTTCTCCATATGACGAGCTCTCACTAGAAGTTGAGGGATTTTATATCCCCCTCTTTCTAAGATGGGGTAACATAGACTATTCAGGTTCTATGTATTCCATGCGAACCTCACATCCATCCCGCAACATCTATCTTCATACTTCCATCACTCTTACAACTTTGCATTTTCTCATCAACTCCCTTTCTCACGCTTCATTATACTTGAGTTGTATCTCCTCTCTCTCCATTTTCATCGCAAGGTCTTCCATCTCTTTCCACACTATCTTCTGCACCCCGTTCCTAGAGGGAAGTTAGCCATCCATCGCAAATGACTCCATACCGAGGAGTGATGATCATGATATTAATGGTTGTATGGTATAACATGCAAGAATGATCCTCTTGGCTCCCTTAAGAAATCAAACTCAATAATCTCTAGGAAAGAATACATAGAAACCACATATTCCAATGTATAACTTGCCAACACTCCACTCCACCAATGATCAATGATACGAGTTAGGTTAGATCAACATCATGTAGCCTCTGATACTCTTCTTGGGTCAAAAAATGAGGTCTATAATAAAAACTGATCCATGATGCATATGCTGATAAACATTCATACAACTCTACTGGGAAAAAACAAAAGAAGGTATCATAAATCTCATGATATATGTTCTCTTCTACCCATTTATGTGCATCAAACTCACATCCATTACTGAATTACTATGCAAACTCATCCTTCATTTTTTAAATCCAAATCTCAATGGTGTCCAAGGTCAAACGTTCTATCATCACACACCATTTTAACAATATCTTCAAAAGAGGTCTCGGAAACAAAACCAAGATGTACTTAGTTTTTCCCTACTCCCTTTAAACCCCAAGCACAGCGTGTTGGCCTATCACCCAACACAAGTTGGGCACTAACCCGAGGTGTGCATAGGTGTCGAGCCCATATTTTATGTGAGCCTTGTGAGAATTCTTCACCATTAATGAAGGAACATTTTTAGGAACATAAATACATGCAACTAATCTAATAAAGAGGTAGAGGAACTAGCTCTAAGCATAAATGCACCATGATATACATATAAACATTGCAACAAAATAAGAGAAATAGATCTAAACTATAAATAACATGAAAAAGCACTAGGGTTGTGTCCATAAACATAAATATTTAGAACATAACACCATATATTGATTATAATCATTTAGATTATCCATATTACATCAAAAAGGGTCCTATCAGAGTGAATACATCAAGGAATGACAATCTAACCCTACAAAACTACTCTGCACAAAGAGCCCTAGTTATGCTCTTCCATGAAAACTCTAGTTTGGGACCGGATCACATTCATACATGAATCCCTATACTCATACATCTCTACCCTTCTTCTTTCTCTATCATCCAACATCCTCTTCTTGATCCAAAATCCTCCTTACATAGAAAAATGTGGGCTCTCCTTCACCGCCATAACCTTATCCATGATCAGGTCACATATCAGATGGAAACATGCCCCTCCATACTCAAGTGCTTATGTCAGCTTGCAAAATCCTCCACTTACTATAATGATCCTCCTCTAGAATAATCCCTTCCTGGAATATTCTTTCCTTGAGTTCCAAGACTCTAGGCTAACACCTTTTCCACTATCAAGCCTACTCGAGTGTTCATGTGTTTTTCCTATGATACTATATCTGATAAAATTACTAATTCCTCGAACTCTATCCTTCTTCCATGCATTAACTATTTCTCCCGCATACCTTTCCTTGAGTTCCTTTCTCCTTACTTGCATTGCACGCCCGCACTCTTCCTCTTCATTGGGACTTAGTCAATTTTCAAGGTCTAATGAGGGTCCAATAAAATCAATCCAAAAAGGCCTCGAGAGAGGCCAAGTCACCTCAAACAACTTACATTAATAACCACAAAGTGAAAACTTAAAAAAAAAAAAGAGCATAAACATAAAATAGAAATTGCAAACATGGTGGTAGGGGGTGGAGTAAGAGGTAGACTTTCAGGCTTATAACCCCAACCTGAACTAGAGGGGTGAGCCTCATCAAAAATAAGCTCCAACCCACCCTAGCTAGTTTCCTAATTTGAATTTTTAGAAAAATCTTCATCATTCCAGTGAGGAGAAATGGATAAATCTAGTCAAGGTAATTTGTCTTGAGATAATCCAAGCCAAACAAGATCACCAAATAGAGAAAATCAGGTGAAGGTAGACTTGAATGACGTTACCTCCTCCGAGGACTCTTCAGATGGTGGTGAGGACCCCCCATCCTTGAACAAGAGGTGTCAAATGATGATGCTGAGGTGGCAAGAGGAAACAAAGAGGTGCATTTAGGGGCACCTTATTGATGACATAGGGAGTTGAACCCCAATGGTTAAGGAGGCATTGGATATACTCCACCTCTAAGTGCACTTTTTTAAATTTGTTTTGAATATGGAGCATATCAGTAGAAATCATAGCCACTTTATTTGTAATAGAGAAATCATAATCAAGAGGAACATTATTAAATATGGCATTATTTTTGTATTTTCATAAATGGAACAAAATGTTAGTTATAAAGATATGCCAATTTTTTTGTAAACTACAAGTAAGATGGTTGAATCCCCAGGTGAACCACTTTCTAGGTGAAAAATTTGGAATAAATTTTTAGGAATAAAGTTAATTAATTATTAGATAGAAGCAAAATATGTATGAAGAAGGTGGAATTTCAAAGATAGAGTCTCCCAAGAAAGCTAGGAATGATATTTCTTGCAAAACAAATTCCCAAAAAATTTAATCCCCTTTTTGAAAAATCTAAGATCTTTAGCCTAAGGATCCAATGCCAGGGGGAATATTGAAAATAAAAGAGAGAGGACCACCAAAGAGATAAGGAATTGAGAGAGATGCTAAATCTAAATCCATTTCCAACCCAAAGAAGGTGAGGCTTGAGAAATTCCCAAGCCTTCCAAATACTCTATAGAATAAAAGTACCCTTAATCTTAACCGGAAGAAGGTAGAGAAGGAGAGATTGAAATATAAGACCCTTCCAAGTGAGCCTTCCCAGAGGGATACCTTGGAAAATACAATCCCAAAGGATAAGTTTACATACTTCATTCCCTTCTAGGCTACTTAAATATCCATTTAACACAAATATCCCACCCCTAGTGTTTGACATCAATTAATCCTAGACCACCAACTTCCTTAGGCATACACCACACTTCTTAAGAAATCCTATGGAACACCTTATGCCCTTTAGTGTTGTCCCATTATAAATCATGAAGAAGCTTCTCAAGTTTGGCATGAATAGAATTCAAAGGATCCCATCATGAAAAGTAATACACATGTAAGGAAGTAGAACCGTAGAGCATATATTAAATTTCCTTTCTAGAGAAAGTGATTTGGTAATCCAAAAATAAATTTCACATTCAACATGTTGGACCACCTAAAACCAAAGATGAGTTGAACTAGCCTGAAAAGTGAAAGGGATGCAAATAAATTTAAACTACACACCAGGTTGGATCCAAATCCATTTCATACCAGCCAACTAAGCCAGAATGGGAGATTGAGATTGTCGATAGAAGTGAGTTTTCTCCCATTAAATAGTAGAACCCAAAGAAAGAAAAAAAGTATCCAAATAATCAAGAGCATGATGAACAAATTTCTCATCCTCCAAGAGTGTGAGAAAACAATCATCAGTAAAATACCATTAATAAGCTGCTAAGTATAAGAAGGTAAATAAATACCTTTCACTAATCCTTGAGAAGCACTATGGACAAGAAGATAACTAAATCCTCCAACATCCAACACATAAAGGGAAGGGGATAGGAGGTAAACTTTCCTAATAGATCTGAACAAAACAAACCTATAATACTAGGAACAATTGATAGTAAATACATGAACCAACATTTTGAAAGAGAATTTGCAAAGACCTAACAAAGCGAGGACCAATTCCTAAAGCTTTGAGCATAGTTAAAATGAAATACCATTCAATTTTTTCATATGATTTCAAAAATAAATCTTTATAAATAAATCTTGTTGAGAGGAAAGATGAGCCCATTCAATACCTTCCCAGATGTCTATAATATTACCAATAATATACCTATGTTTAAAGAATCCAATTTTCTCACTTCTGATTATCAAAGGAAAAAGATTAGAAATCCTATTATCCAGATCCTTAGTAATGATCTTGTAAGACATGTTAATAAAAGTAATGGGTCTCTAATTAGAAATTATCTCAGGATATCCTATTTTGGGGATGAATTTGATATTGCCTTGATTGATCAGGTCACCCAAAGATTGAGTCTCCAGAGCTACCAAGTAGACATTGTGGAGATCAGGACCAATAGTTTCCCACATAGCTTGATAAAATTTAACAGGAAATTCATCAACCCCTAGAGCTTTATCTGAAGCCATTTGAAAGGTAATTTTTAAAGAAAAGAAACAGATAAATGCCTATCACATAAGCCACCATTGGGTTTTTTGAAACTTTACAAGGAACCACTTGGAGAAATTTTAAAAGAGACGTGTCTTGAGATGGAGTGGAAATTTGAGTAGTAAAAACCCCATGATAAAGATGCACAAAAGATTAGAGAATCTCAAGCAAGTTTGTAAACCTAACATTTCCCTCAAGATATTTCCTTGATCTTGTCTAAAGAATGTTTGGAGCACAACATGGCAAAGAATTCCTTAGAATCTCAATCCACAATTTTAAGCTAATGCAGGAGAGTATGAAGCTGCACCGCATGGGCCTAGTAGGCTTTGTGGACTTTAAGAGTGTTTCACCAACATGAAGCTTGGGTTTATAGAGCATAATTGAAAGGTGATGCATTAATCTCTTATGATATTCTAGAGAACTCACAATATGAATCTTCATGGGCATTTTTCCTAAAGATGGAGGCCTACTTACCATATATAGAGAGAAAGGTGGTGGTGCACTTGATAGCATCATTCAACCAAGTGATCCATCCAGAGCCATTAGAAGGTCGATTAACCAAATTCTATACTCATTGTATGTGTGACACAGTCTGAGAATGCTTAAGGTGAGCGGTGTTAAGATAAAATTAAGAATTAACATGGTGATTTTTTGTATGTTTAGACCATGTAACATTGAAAAAGATGGGAGAATGGTCTGATAGAAAATTAGTGTCAGAAACAAAAACAAGACAACACTAAACATGGGAAAGATAGAAAAAACCCTTACTGGTCATGAGGGAGTGAACTAGCTGCTAAAAAATTTGATCTTGTCCTTATCTAAAATTAAACCAAGTGAACAAGGAATAAGAGGATTTGTTCCAAAAGGAAATATTGGGATCAAAATGTCCAAGCTTGTTTTTGAAATAAAACCAATCCTCCCTCTCTCCCATACACAAGCACATAGTAAGATGCCCAATCTTATCCTCCAAGATTTCAACCATATAAAATTCACCACAAATGATTCATAGAGCCTCCGACAAGGAGTTAGAAAACCAACAATAAAAATATCATTCTTTCCCACATTATTAGAAATATAGATATTGGCTAACCTAAAAAATATGGCCATCTAAATAAAAAAGAGATGACACCACTTGATACGTGGGGTATAAGCCCTAGAAAAACACATGCTAAACAATCTCAAGAGAAATCAAGGTCATGACTCCACCACCACCTAGCTCATAATTAGAGGTCTGAAAAAAGGCATGGGGCCAAATAATATGAGATACAAAGTATAACAAAAATCTATCTATCTTGACTACTTGTAGACAAAAAGTTTTCATCTGACGTAAATGAAGACAATTGTCCCTGAACAGATAACACATGGTTGGTTCAGTAAGCCCACGTATATTAAAAGAATACACAATCATTGAGATTATTCTAAGAACATATTACCCTCATCATCCATATTGGAAAGGTTAGAAAATTGATTATAAGAAGAAGATACCTGAGCAAGAACCAGAAAAGATATCCTAAATTCCAAGGACAACGTTTGTCTTGTATATACTCACCTTCCTCTGAGGGGGATGGGCTACGAGAGCATGTAAGTTGAGTATTACACATTTGAGATGATTTTTCTACAAGAAGGACTCAGGAATGGAAAGGGAGCAATGGGAGGAAGCTGAAGATGTTTAATAGGGGTAACAACATACGCAACCAATGGTGTGTGGGAAGGTGAAGGCTCAGATTTCACAGGCTCATATTATTTAACAGGGGTCGTGGACATAGAAGAACCATTAGTAATAACTAGATGATATGTGGGAGCTGAGGGTTTTGAACATCCTCTCGAAGTACCCTTTTTGTTAGTGTCGGTTGTCTAAACATTAGAAGCAGGGGTGACTTTTAGTTTTTTTTGGAGGTTTATCAGTGGGTGCAGGATGAGAGTTGGCCATAAGAGGACACTCATGAATCATGTGTTCAAATGAATGATAATGGCAACAAGTATTAGGTAAGTTGATATAAAGCACCCTTCGAGAGAAATGGGTGTCCCCAATCTGAATATCAATGGTTTATTTTAATTCCTTTAACAAATCGATCTCACGCACACATGGCGTTGAGGACGAGCATGAAAAAATTTGGTTTCTAATTGTAGATAAGCCTCCCCAAAGGTTTTACTAAGTCCCCAATTAAACCCCAAAGTGGTATGGGGAGTCCTAGAAATTCAATCCAAACAAGAAATTTGAGCTTGGATTTATCAGAAAACTAAAAGTCCCATGCCCAGTGCAAAAATGTAACTAAGGAGTTATGGATAAACCAAGGACCATGGTTTAAAATGGCCTTAAAATGTTCTCAATTGGAGAAACGGAATAAAAAAACCCTTTGTGAGGTTTTGAAATCCATAGAGTTTAACCCCATGACTCTTTCAGTGGTTATGAACCCATTTCTTCAAAAGGATCTTAGGGGGACTCAACAAACAAAATACCCAACTAGGGTATGATTTTCAAACCATTTTCATGCATGATTAAAAGTCGGTAAATAAAGAACAACATTAGATAAAGGAGTATTAGACTCATTACCTCATCAAAAACCTACAGGTAAAACTTTCATGATTTCTTTGGTGCCATTGTTATTAGTCACTTGTCGATGAGCCATTCATCAATAGATTAGGGAGTCAAATTAGAGGCCATTAAAATGGGGCATGCCGCCACCCTAAAGGTGAAGTAAAAGACCCACATAACAAAATTAATGAGTAAAAATCCTACTGAAAACCCGAAGGGATAATAGTATGATAACGGTATAGGTGATGTCATGCATGAACAAATAACTAAGACCTAAACCCTAACAAAAATATCTAAGCTTTCTATCTTTGATTATTTCAACATAATTGTTACTCAAGATATTGATAAAATATTAAATCTCATAAAAGGATAAATTTATTATAGATATGGATAATCTATTACCCAAGAGTAAAGAGTTTATATTTGAAAAGTAAAAAAATTGGAGTACACGAAGATCTATAATTGGTACACGTGGATGAATCATGGATATTTAAATTCAAGAGACTTAAAATAAAGTATAATAAGACAACACTCTTAAAATGCATGAGATCCTGAAATCGAGGCATGTTTCAATCATGTGTAACTCAAAGGGATCAATGTAAAAATCCAAAAGAGATAAGAAATGAAGTCTAAGAATGCGAGAATACATGACTCAAAAACATTATTCAAAATTTATAAAATGCTGAATTAGTTTAAAGAGAGTACGGATTCACCAAGTGGGAAAATAACCCAAGAATAAGAGAGCATGACTTAAGGATAGATGAATGAATGAGAATAAAAAACATTGAGAAATTTATGGTGCTTAAATTTTTTAGGAATAAAACTTAGCTTAATTCATCACTAGTTTATACTTGAATAAATGTAATAAGTTAAAGTATTTAATTTAATTAATTTAAACTTATCTCAATAGGTATTAGTTATCCTTAGTTGTTAGTTAACTAAATGATAGTGTTATCATCCCTATGTTTGTGGGATCATGTTATATCTTACATATTTTGTTCTCGGATGATTTCCATGAGGGGCAATAGGCGCAGTTAGGGGAAATATGCTATTTTTGCATATTTTCTCATATTAGATGATTTGTTTCCATATATTGTGGATGAGATAGAATTTATCCAATATCTATAAATATTGTAGCTCTCTCATTTGTTTTTTAATGCTTGATTTTGATATTAATAAAATACACAAGCACCATCTTGTTTATGTGCAAAGATTTTGTGTCAAATATTGTTTTCAAGTATTCATTGTTAAGATTTGGTATCAAAGCAACATTCTGATCTAGAGAGGAGTGTAGGAAGTTTTAGGGAAGTTTAGGGAGATCTAGAGAAATTACAAAGCTAGGAGGAGCCATAGATGCCCCCATTTATGTCCCTACCTAAAATCCACACCTCGGTTCATGGTTTATTTTAGTTAAAGAACACCTAGAGTGTAATCACAGGCCCTTCCAGACCTGGATGTAACTCTATTGTAGAAGGTGACATTGTTTCATTCTCTATTTTTAAAAAAATTTACCTGTACTTGAAACTTTTTTTTAAATTGGAAGTATTTTAAAATATATATATACATTTTTTTGTATTATGGGGACCAAATCTTTTCAAGCTCCACACATAAATTCTACTTCTCTTCTCTATGCTCTTTCTTTTCATAAATATGGCAAGAAAATTCTATGTCCCCGTGAGAAGATCTTTATCCAAAGTGACTTTGTGAAGCCTACAATCAACCTGGAGATTGCATTCACAATTCAAGAACATTCAAGAGAAGAAGAAGATGTGCCTGCATAGAAAAATAAAACAAATCCAACACAGAGGAAGAAATAAATTCAACGTTGCATGCAAAATATTTAGCGTCCAAAATTGTGTGCCAGCAATATACCTGCGTGAAGCCAAAGGAAGGAGGAATTCAATACTAAAAAAGGTGGCCAAGGGTTATTATAACGCTTAGGTAAAGTGGTTGAACTATAGTTGTGTCCTAAAATGCACTACACATGCACGAAAGCCTTCATCTGCATTTTTTCTATTAAAAAAATCACTTCTAAAAAGTAATTTTTCCATTTTTGGATACAACAAAAAAATTAGGAGATTTTTTTTTCCCATTTTTGGACGCAACGAAAAAAATTAGGAGATTTTTTTCCATTTTTGGAAAGGGGCCCGAAAAGATATTAAAATTGCAATTTAAAAAAGGCATAACTTTCAATTGGTACCTCGGATTGAGGTGCCGTTGTTTTTTTAAAGTGTGTGTTTTTATGAGATCTACGTCTTGGTCTAGTTTTTAATAATATTTATTTTATAAAAATTACAAAAATTATATTTTTGTATTTGAAAAGAGGCCAAAGAGTCCAAAATTTTAATTTTGAAAATCGGGCATAGAGCCAAATTTGTAACATGGCCAATAGTGCAAAAAATTCATTGTACACAGCCGAAAAGGAGCCCAAAATAAATAAAATAATATTTTTTTGGGGGGGTGTGCATGTTTTAAGGGGGGAAAGTGTTCAATTTTTTCTTCTACTGTTTATCACTTTTCACAATGGCTGCAATTACGGCACCAAAATTATTTTTTCCAGATTCTCAACTTTTGCATTTTGATAATTATCAGCATGGAAAAAAAAAATTCGTGCACAACTTGATTTTGAAAATATATGGTCCATTGTTTCTGGTACATTAACAAGATCTGCAATAGATGTTACACAACAAGCTACATTTAATTATGCAAATCAAAAAACAAAGTTAATAATATTCTTTTGTATTTTAGATGAGGTACAACCTCATATTCGTGAGACCACAATATCAAAATAATCTTGGGATAATTTGAAAACAATATATGAGTCCTAAAATAAGAACACAATACTTCATCTCCAGAGTCAACTATTAAACTTGAAAATGTAACCAACTAAGAAAGTTGAAATGTTTTTTAGAAGAGTAGAAACTTTGCATGCATCACTTCAAGCTTTGGAACAAGAAGTAACTGACACATCACTTGTTCCTATTGTATTGATAGCTCTTCCTCCTTCTTATAGGACTTTTGTGACCAAGTTCAACATAACTAGTCAAACAATTCTTTTTGAAGAGTTAGTGAATATGATACAATAAGAGGAATCTATTCACTCAACTACTAAAATTGAAGAGCAGGAACTTGCTTCTAATCAAAAAGGAAAAAAATAGGCTAAGTATAGTAAACAACCTCAAAAGAAAGGTAATACTCAAAAAGGCCAAAATGAACCAACAAAAATGTCTTATTTGTGGTGAAAATGACACAAGTTAAAGAATTGTTGGTACAACACATTCCAACAAGGATCATCAAGTGGTAAAAATATTAATTACCAACAAACAAAATCTTGGCCAATAATAGAGTAAACAGGGACAAAATAATCAAAAGTGGAAGAAGAAACCAACTCAACAAGGAAATGTAACGAAAAGGAAGATCAATTTGATGATGATGACTTCCTATATTATGCATAGTCAAATGAAGTATCCAATTCTATAAATCAAATTTGGTATGTCGACTTGGGTGTAACTTAACACATGACAGGAAAGAAAGATTGGTTCTTCACAATGAGTAAAACACCCACCAAAAATCATGTCTCTTTGGGTGATGATACATCATACAGTGTTGAAGGCATTGGTTCCATTTCACTACCACTTGGGCATCATAATTGTAAAATTACAGATGTTCTTTATGTCCCTGGTTTAACAAAAAATATGTTATCTATGATTCAATTATTATATCACAATCTCAAAATTGACTTTGATTGTAAAGGCGGTAAAAGATGTGCCTAATTTGAGATAAGTCATGAAGCTCCAAAATTGTTGCAAAATCTTTGAATGTGGGAAGAATGTTTTAGTTGGATTTTATTCAATGAAATGATCAAGCACTTGTAGCCAAGGATACATCATCAACTCAACTATGGCATGAAGACTTGGACATGTGAATTTTGGCTATCTTGACATACTTCATCGATACGACATATTTAGGGGTTTACCAACTCTAAAAAAGGGTACAGATAAATTTGTTTGTTTTCCATGAAAACAAAATAGAGCACCATTCAAACATAGTACATTTTGGGCTAATTCAGAACTTGACTTTGTGCATACCGATCTATGTGGACCAATGAGACCTAGCCACTCTAGGTTTCAATATTTCATGCTCTTTGTTGATGATTTTCAAGAAAAATGTGGATATATTGTCTTTCTACAAAACAATATTTTGAAACTTTCAAGAAGCATAAATCCCTTGTTGAAAAAATTTGGTAGGAAAATAAAAACACTCCGCTCAGATAAAGGGGAGAATACACCAATAATGAGTTCAATGATTTTTGAAAACACATGGCATTCATCATCAAATGGCTCCTCCTCACACACCGCAACAAAATGGTGTTGTTGAAAGGTGAAATCATACTATCATGGATATGGTGCGATGTATGATTGATGATGCAAGTTTATCAAAAACATTTTGGGCCAAAGCAGCTAAAATGATAGTCTATTTACTAAATAGAGTTCCCACTATAGCTCTTGATGGAATAACACCTCAGGAAGCATGGTCAGAGCATAATCCATCTATTTCACACCTTAGAGTTTTTGGATGTAAAGTGAGTATGCACATTCCTAAGAAACAAATAACTAAGCTTGATATGAAATTAGAAAAACTTATCTTCTTAGGATATAGTGATGAATCACTTGGATACAAACTTATGGATCTAAAAACAAGGAGGGTATACACTAGTTGGGATGTTGAGGTCTTTGAGAAGAAAGAAGCAAATGCTCCTTCCACATGGTATACAAGTATGATTAGAGATGAAAAATTGGATAGTGTCCCGACACATCTACCACTGGAATGAGGACTCACAGTATGGCTAGAAATGAGGTCAATTTGGCCTTAATGGGTAAAGTTTTTGAAACTACATGAGCCATCCAAATTTTAGAAGACCTATAGTCTAAACCTTGGAAATATGCTATGGATGCAAAATATAAGTCACTTATGAAAAATAATGCATGACAACTTACAGATCTTCCACCAAGGAAAAATCAGATTAGATGTAGATGGATATTCAAAATGAAGTACAAAGTAGATGAAAATAATTAATAAACACAAGGATAGACTAGTTGCTAAGGGATATGCTCAAAAAGAAGGCATTGATTATGAGGAAATTTTTTCTCCCACAGCTAAGATAAAAACTTTCAGGTTAATATTTTCTCTAGCAGCACAATTTTGTTGTAAAATACACAAAATGGATGTGAAAATTTCCTTTCTTAATGGTGATTTACAGGAAGAAGTTTACATGACTCAACCAAAAGGTTTTTTCATACCAGGTAAAGAGGAAAAGGTATGTAAACTCATAAAATCACTATATGGTCTAAAGCAGTCTCCCAGGGCATGGTACATAAAATTGATGAGCATCTCATTCAACATGGATTCAACATGAGTCCATATGATCCTAATATCTATCTCAAAAAGAAAGGGGGAGATAATGATCGTTGTAGTATATGTCGATGATCTAGTCATCACTGGAGGATCAGTGAGGATGATTGAGTCAACAAAGAAAGATCTAACACGATCATTTGACATGACCGATCTTGGGATTTTGCATTATTGTCTTGGACTTGAAGTTTGGAAAAGAGAAAATCATATCTTTGTGTCACAATTGAAATATGCCAAGACAATGCTCGAGAAATTAAATATGATGGATTGTAAGCCATTTTCCACACATATGGAGACAAGACTTCAACTGTCTCGAACAGATCCATCACCACAAGTAAATTCAACTATATATTGGTAGTTGATCAACAATCTCATCTAATTGACTTACACTAGGCCAGATATCAGCTATGTAGTCAGGTATCTTTCACATTTCATGCAATAACCAAGGGTTTTGTTATCCAAAATAAGCTCATGTTGATTTTGGTTAACTGCACCCATTTTTCCTCCTTTAGTGCTTCAATCCTATTTTTTAGATATTTTATGGACTTAAGGTTTCTTAGAAAGCATCTTCATCAGATGATAAATTTATTTCCCTTTCCATAAATGTAAATAAGTCCTTCTAACTCCTCGTATTTTTCAAATTGTGGGCCTAATGGGCCTAAGAAGGATTTTTAGCCAAATGCGAGTCGGTGGGCCTAGGGAAGACTTTTCTCCAAAATGAGAAGATTGTGGACTAGCGGAGCAGTTAGGATATACTTTGGCCCTTTGGCATTTTGCGTAAAAGGCACAAGTTACAATTGTCGGCCCATGGGCAGGTGAGGTTTCCTTGCCAAGTGGAAAATGCAAATGCACAATTTTAGGGCCGTAAGAGGAAATTTTTCCCAAGTGGAAATTCAAAGTCACGTGGGGTATTTTTTCCAAAAGTGAAGTTTCGGGAGCATGGGGCATGCATAGAGATTTCACACTTTTACATTTTTTGTGCAAATGGAACAAGTTACAAGTGAAGGCCCATGATCGTATATTATTATGAGGAATGTTTTTTCACCAAAGCCCATGAGCCCGAGGAATGTTTTTTCACCAAATGCAAAGATGTGAAGTGGCGGGCATGTGGGGGCTTCCAAGAGACTTTTGCACTTTTGCAATTTTTTTGCAAAAGGTGCAATTTCAATTTTGAGCCCACGAAGCTTATGGGAAAAAGTGAATTTCGAGCATGTGGGGCTATTGAAGATTTTTGGAATTTTGCATTTTTTGCAAAAGGCGCAAGTAGAATTTGGGCCCACTGGATCCATTTTGCAAAACTTGTTTTTTGTGCATTTTTGTACGGATTCGATTCAAATATTCAAATGGGCATAACTTTTGATCCAGTGCTCGAAATTTGACAAATTTGATATTATTGGAAAGAGATCTTGACCTCCTCTATGCCATGGAAGCATAAAATATTATTTTTAGTAGGATTTGATGGGTGAGGATCTGAAAAAACATATTTCATGCCATTAATATGAGATTTGATTACTTTACTAGATCATATTTTGATTTGATCCGCCATTATTCCTACTCCAACATGCCAAAAAGACATGAGAACTGACTGGATTTGATGGGTGAGGATCTGAGAAAATGTATTTCATGCAATTAATATGAGATCTGATTACTTTGAGAACTACACTAGATTTGATCCACCTTTCTTCCTTCTCCAACATGCCAAACAAACATGGAGAACTAGACTTGACATATTGTAGGTGGATTTACAGGGCATTGATGGTTGGTGGTTGAGTTTCCAAATCATATTTTCCCCCTTCTCTTCTTCTCCTCTCTTCACTTCATCTATAAATGTAAGAGCTTGGCTCTTTGTAAATGGTTGGACATTTTGGCATTTGCCCCTCCCTTCTTCTCTAGTTTGTAGACGAATTTGTAGAGTTCAAACCTTATATTAAAACTATAATGTAATCCTATGCCTCTTGGCCATTGTAATGTTATATATCAATCTATTAAGCAATAAAATAATTTTGTGGATGATTTAACCCTTTATTATATTCATTGCATCTTATTGATCTTTCATTGCAACCCTGGTTATATGTGTATTTGTGATTGTATTACAGTTTTGGGTCTGTGTTTATTGGTAAAGTAGGTGTTCAACATTCCTTTAGTGCATCACCTCTGTTAGTTTAGATTTAATTTCTTGCATCTTCTTAACCCTGTCTCCTTGGAGAGTTAGAGTAGTTTTAGGATAAATCCTCTACAAATTGTATGTGTGCACCTGAACAGAGGAATATGAACCAACCTTCATCCGGAGAGATTTCCCGATTGTAAAGTCCCACACTTTGGGAAAAGCTCCATGTTATGTAATCACACTGAGAGTCTCACCCATCGAGTTGCATACATTTCAGGGGTGCTTGTGATTTCACACTAACATGTTTCTCACTGGAAAGCAAGAAAGTGATACTAAGGTACATAAGAGGAACTATGGACTATGGCCTAGAATACAAGAAGAATAATAACTTCTTCTTGATAGGATATTCAGATTCAGATCATGCAGGAAACATAGATGATAGGAAATCCACTTCAAGATTTGTATTCTTTTTGGGATCTAGACCAATATCATGGGGGAGTAAGAAGAAGACTTGTGTTTCAAGATCCTCCACAAAATCATAATATCGTGTAGTAGGTGGAGTTGTCTGTGAAGTGATATGGCTCTGACATATACTTGAAGGATTGGGAATACCACAGAAAGATCCAACTATCCTACATGTTGATAATGAAGGAGTAGTAAAACTTGTTCGAATCTAGTTTTTCATGAGCATACCAAAAACATTGAGGTGCAGGTACATTTCATTCACAAACATGTTTAGAACAATGACATCTAGCTCCAATATTTCCCAACATATATATAGCGTGCATATGTCTTCACAAAGTCACTTGCTCGAGATAAATTTGAGGGTTTTAGAGAATTTATCTCCTGTTCACATGAGACCATGCAAAATTAAGGGGAGAATGTTAGGAATAAAACTTAGCTTAATTCATCACTAGTTTATACTTGAATAAATGTAATAAGTTAAAGTATTTAATTTAATTAATTTAAACTTATCTCAATAGGTATTAGTTATCCTTAGTTGTTAGTTAACTAAATGATAGTGTTCTTATTCCTATGTTTGTGGGATCATGTTCTATCTTGCATATTTTGTTCCCAGATGATTTCCATGAGGGGCAATAGGGTCAGTTAGGGGTAATATGCTATTTCTACATATTTTCTCAGATTAGATGATTTTTTATAGATTTTGGATGAGATAGAAGCTAGCCAATATCTATAAATATTTCAGCTCTCTCATTTTTTGTAATCCTTGATTTTGATATTAATAAAATACACAAGCACCATCTTGTTTCTATGCAAACCTTCTGTGTCAAATATTATTTTTAGGTATTCATTGTCAAGAACATTTATTTAAATTACATGATTCTATTAAATCCTACTTCAAACAAATTTATAGGATTGATAAGTTAGGACTTCACCATTAAATAGTAGTATCAGTTAGATATAATGTAATTAAATAATATTAAATTTTTTTCTCTAAGTTTTAAGTTTACACAATATATATTGAACTTGATGTTTCACCATTAAGATAAATTATACATTAACAATCTCATAAGAGGTTCAACTTAAAAATTTATTCAAAACAACCACATGAAATCTCCATATAAATAAAATTCAATATAGAAGTCTATTGTTACTATTAAATTAAAGTTATAAAAGCCCAATATTCCCACCAATTATTAAGACCATTTCCCAATTATAATAGAATATACTTTGAGATAATGAATCTAGAGGAGAAGTATCCATATAGGTATGAGTCAAGTGATGAAGTTGTACAATATGTAGATGATTTGGAATTGATGAGGGACTTAGGGATTCACAAAGTTACTGAAAAACATGAAGTTTTCATATGTAAATATTTTTTTTCACATGTGTTATCTCATTGCACAGTAAAATATGGATCCATAATATTTAATGTAAAAGAACTATCCCTAGTAAATGAGGGGGCATTTAATGACCTTTATCACTTACCCAAGGCATAGCTAATATAGTTTATGATGATAACTCTGTTATATGATTAATGGGGGAGATAGATGTATAGATGATGGTTTGGTTGAATTTATAAATTGCCATGTTAACTTGAAGCAAAAAAATCACTTAAGGATTGTATTCCACCACTTTAAGAAAGTGATCAGAGTTTCTATGACACTACTCAAGAGTATTTGATGAGAAAAAAATATTGTGGAATGACACCCCTATTAGTAATGATTATATAGATGGAATAAAAACCATATTAGGGATATTTGATTGCCTCAAATTTATAAGAGAAATGGAATATGGCCCGCTCAGAGCCAAATAAACTTTTCTAAATGGCTTCTTATTTAGTTGATGTTACATGTTCTCAATCGAGTTCAAGTATATAGTACTTTCCCTTTGTAGCCTCAAAATCAAATCATTCATTTAGTCTATGGTTGTCTTTACCACCAAAAGTATGGTTAGTTCATCCACAATAACTTTTACCACACAATATATAAAGCAATATATAGGAGAGATATGCCAAGAATTTCATCAATGATGAAATGATTAATTGTGGAGAGATGTGGTTACTAATATTTTGAAGACTACACAATAATCAAAGTGGATGTTTGTTACACTCTTCCCAATGTACTACTCAAATACATGCCAAAAAAATAGTTTTCCATTGAGGTGGAAAGTGAAATTATTTATGGAATAGTGGGATATTAAAGACCGAAAAATAGAGATTATGGCTTGACATCCCATTTTGGTGATGTAGATTTTAAAAATTTGAAATCAATAGTCAATGCATAAGGTGTAGGGAAGAATCTTTAATTTAAGGATCAAGCACCATTTAGGCATTGATATCTTAAAGGGGAAATAAGAAAGCATTTTATTTTACTAAAGCAAAAAATTAGGATAAAGCTTTATCTAGAACATGAATATATTTTAGATGACCAAATCTACATGAACCCCAAATAGAAACTCAAGTGTATGAGAGGAAAGTAAAATTTTATATTATCCATGTTGAGAATGAAGAAATAGTTTAAGAGGGATAAAAAGGAGTATGAAGAATATCATGAACAAAAAGGATTTTCAAGGATTTGAAAAAATGAAAGTGGGTCCCAACTACTAGGATCGATAAGGTACCTAACTACAAACATGAAAAACAAGAAGGAAGAACTCAACTAGAATCCCCCAAGTACACTTGTAACTAAAGGTAACAAGGAGAAGCCAAGGGATTGGTGAAGATGACAACAACCTAATTAGGTGTGGGAATGAGCTCCAAGTGAACAAATCCATCTTAGAATAACTACTGAATGAAGTGCATATGAATCTCTATCTTCTTGGTACATTGGTGCTCAATCAGGATACACAAAATCTCAATTAAAATTTTGTTATCACACCAAATCAAAGTGGGAGCCTAGTATATAAATCTGGCTCACCAGTAACTATTGAATCCATAGAGCCTCCTATCCAACCTTAATAGTCCCTTTGTATTTTTCCTTATTTGATGAAAATGCAACTGCATTCTATTTGTTATATGCCCATGTAACAATACAAAATCTAAGGTGAAATAAAAATTCAAAATTAGATTGGAAGGTATAAACACGTCCACCCCAATACATATTTTTGAATCCCTCAATATTATAAGATCCTTGTGGTGTGTACTAAATGTCAAATTTCACTATGTCCTAAATATAGTGTAAAATATACTTGGCTTATTTCTTGTGGCTCCCATGGGGCTCATGGAGAAAGGAGAGACCAAGTTAAAAAAAAACTGATATCATGGCATGTATGTGTTAAGTATAAAATATTTCTAACCAATTTCTTGTACAAGGTAGGATAAATTTTTTTTGATTGGTATTCAACAGTTACATCAATAGATAACTGATAGGGTGTGGGAGAAGGCTTATAACAAGCCACACCAAAATTATGAAGAATATTTGTGGAATACTTTTATATCTAATATAAATACCTTTAGGAGTATAATGAACCAAAAGGAACAATAATGAGTTGAAATCCAAAAGGAAAGATAGATCACCTAGTCTTTTTCCATGAAAGGCTAAAGAAGGTTTCTGGAGTAACATCCATGCTAATGTGTCTATGATGTTGAACCATGTTTTCATTTAAACATATAAAAATATATTCAAGTGAATCAGTATCACAGATATAAAATTGAGATAAATGAGCTGCTAAAATATACAAAATGAAAATAAATAGGAATGAATACATGTGATTGTGCTAAATATTATGATGATGTCACGTGTGGTCAAAATCTAGAACTAAATGTACTAAATTTGAATAGTTGGGTGCATTGAAATGAGATAAAATGGAAAATAAACACATGTCTCATAATGAAACAAAGTAGCATATCTTGAGTGCATGTTGAATAAAACAATATGGAGTTGCTTCCATATATGAGAGAAAGAGAATGTCTTCACATTGTGTATGGAGAATTTTATGATGGATTTAAAGACAACTCTAAGTTATTAAAATATTGCCAAACCTTAATAGAATACATGATAATTTCAAAGACATTCATGTTTGTAGAAAAACCATTGATGATATGTGTCTTTAGGTTGTCAATATGTTACATATTTTAAGAAAATGGGATAAATTCCACTTATATTTTCCCTATTGTCTAGCCCTAAGCTTCCCTATGATAACAACTATCTGATATCCATGTGACCCAACTATATGGTGACTAGGGGAGCCAAATATAGGGTGATGTTTGGATGAACATAGGATGGCTATGATACCTACCTATAGAGTGACTATCGAACCTATTATAGGGAGAACATGGATCCAACTATAAGGAAACTATGGAATTTGACTATAGAGGATTTATGTAAATTGGATCTATGAGGGAAACTATGGAATCACACTATAAGGTGAATTTGGAGTTCAACTATAGGGGAACTATGGTATCCGACTATAAGTTAAATTTATTTTTTTACAATTAAAGGTATAAAAAGAGTTTTAGTTAATTAATATAGATTAATATTGTATTATAATTATTATAATTCCAAATAAGGGTAAGGTCTTCTCTTTATTTTTTAGTTTTTCACTTTAACTTGTATAGTATTCTATTTTATAATTACTGAATAATTTTTGTAGTAATTTTTAATTATATTTACTTACTAGTAAAGTTTCAGGTATAGTTAAATAGTTAAAATAGATTAAAAACACTTATTCAAATGAATTTATATGAGCTCACTCAATGATTAATAAATTTAGTTGGCTATTTGGTTACTATTTCATTTATTCAAATCCTATCTAAATGTGTTGTGGGTGACTAATTTCATGTGATGTTTGGATCATAAAAATGTTTCATTATCACACTAGATAAAAGATTTCAATAAAACTAATATTAGTAAAATTTATTGAAGGGTGATACCATTCGTGAACTCATCTAGACACTTCATAACATTGTGTATTTAGTAAACTCATATATTTCCATCCTTGAATGCAAAGACCATATTTAAATGAAAATTTACTTTTGGTTGTTTTTACTTATGGTTATTTTGGAAAAATATTTTTTCACAAGAAAAAGATGGTGCTCTAGCAACACTGTATGGGAAAATGTCCCTCCTCTATTGTGAGGGGAAGTTCCCTTAATTGAAAGAAAAAAACAAACAAGAAGGAATGTCTTCTATCTAAATACTAACTTATAGAGGTGAGATTTTACTCCTATGGAAAGGAATATAAAATAATAAGAAAGAAGAAAGGAACAAAGAAATTAAATAGAGAGAGAGATAAGGAGAGGAAAAATTTCATGTCAAATAAGTAAACTCAATGCTTATTCTAGTCTGTAAGGAGATGATTTAACATAAAACATAATTCTCATTACAATCTAACATGCATACAATAATAAATAAAAAAAAAATATGACATAAGAACATATGTTACCACAAAATATACCATGATAAAAAACTTCAACAAATCTCTTTGTATTTCTTTATTATAATAAATATAAATATTCATACACTCTTTTCTTATCAAGTAAGATCTTGTACAAATATTTAGAAGTATTGTTAAATTGTGTGAGTATAGGTGTTGTCATTGATTTAAAAGACCATTAATGAAAAAGAGGATTATGGAGGTATGTTAGAAATTTCTCAGTATCATGGTTACATGGACATTCAAGTTGTTTCATAATTTCATGAGATGATTCAGTGATATTGGCTTGGCCTAACAAGCCTAATCAGGTGACCTAGCTAGCCTAGGTGAAGGTGCATGTTGGTTTGAGCTGAATGGTGACTTGAGGAGTATGGTAGAGGAATGGAGAGAATGAGGGGAGTGTGTGAATACACTTATACGAGTTTTAGAGTTGAGGTATAGGTTGAATACCCAATTACAAGTGCTCATCTAGGATAGTCTAAGTTCTTGGAGGCCAAATGAAGCATGAGAATGAGGTATAGAGCCATGTGAGATCATGGAGGCATGAAAAGGTGTGAGAAAATTTCTCAAAATTGTGTTAGGGTCTTTTGGATAGGTTTCATGATGAGGTATGAGGTTCTTCTTGTCATACCCCATTAAGTCTATCTTGGATGTATAGATACTTTTTCAGCTATAGGTGAAATTGTGTTGGTTATCATGTTTGACTTGATTAAATGACACTATAAATAGAATTTTTATTATTTAAATCATGTTTATTTCATTATTTAGAAGGTTTATAATGATTACTTGATTTTATTTGTTAATATTACTTCTTGATCAATCTTATACTTATGTAATTAATTTTGCTTCTGCAACTGTGTGCAGTCAATTGATTTTATGAACCTGGTAATGTTTACTAATTAGAGGTAAACAAAGTTATATTTGATAATCGAGTCATAGACCCATGCTCTTATTTAAGTATTATTTTAGAAATCCATTATATGACAATCAAACCAATGTTTGAGTTTGTAAAATTATTTATAATCATGTCTTATCGACAGAGAAATATATATATATATACATATGTATGTATATATATATATATATATATGTGTGTGTGTGTGTGTATGTGTGTGTGTATGTGTATGTATGTATGTATTTAAGAATTATTTAAATGTACACACACATAGCAGAGTACACACACACACACACATACATATATATATATATATACATACATATATATATACATATATATATATATATATATATGTATGTATGTATGTATGTATGTATGTATGTATGTATGTATGTATATAGATATATGCATATATAAATGCTATTGCTTATGTTTTAATATGGTTGTAGACTTTAATAAGGTCAAACTGTTTTAAAAATTGGTAAAGCAATGTTTGGGGAAGGGTCAACAACCCGACGAGCCCCCACCAAAGCTCGTATTGATTTGTTTACTTACTTGTCACCCGAACCAACGTTAGAATGTGGAAAAGGATCATTGGTTAATGTGCTAGAAATGAAAGTTTAGGGTTTTGATTTTTATTGATCCCTGACCATTGGATGGTGGATAACTCCAAAATGGAAGGCAAAGATGTTTAGGAAGTTAGTGGAAGTGTAAAAGTTGGTGAACAATGGAATGGAAGGGAAATAGAGAGGAGTTGGGAGAAGTTTGTATAGTTTCATTAAATGAATTTATTACGGATCCGTAGCCCTCACGAGAAGAAAATCTTCTCGTGCAAGATACTTCCAAGCTAAATGGTTATTTGGTGATTCATTTTTGGTGTTCGTATTTTCAGCTTGCCATGCGAGATATGCATGCAAAAATTATCATGGCTACTTTTGGGTGTTCTATTATGGAACTTGCATGTCAATTTTCACTCTAGTTAGTTAATGAGGAAATAAATAAGGTGAGATATGGATTTATTTGACCTCCTATTTCGATTTGAAGTTATTATTTTGTCTTATTTTTCATGTGAGCTTTGGAATATTTTTGGGAAGAAGAGGAAGCAGAATCGATCTTCTACAAACATATTACAGGCTTGAGATTGTCTCAATATTATTATGCTCCACACTAACTCAGTATTATTTCCAACACAATACAAATATATAGGATAACATCCTATAATTTACGATATTATTATTACCTATAATATCTCCCAATCCCCTATATACGTGAGTTAGTTGAACATATCCACTCATGTAAATCAATAATCTAATAACAACCTCCTTATATACATTATTATTACTAACATTAATATTACTAACAATATGTACACACTATATTTCCTAACATTCCCCCTTAGTGTGAACATGGGAGAAAAACAATCACACTTCCTTCACATCTTGCCACCCGTGTGTGCTCATGATCTGGATGGTTTTTAGGACAACCAACAACCTCAACAAGGATGGTTTTATAGGACAACCAACAACCTCAACAAGGATGGTTTTACAAGACAACCAACAACCTCAACAAAGGATGGTTTTACAAGACAACCAACAACCTAAATATCATGATGTTGCTTTTCCTTGTGCTTTTGTCTTTCCACTATGTTTTTCCTTCAGGACTTATGGAGGAAGGAAACAATTCTTACTATATACAAACTTAAAATATGGAAAAATTAAAATGGAACATTGAGACCATGTTCCCCCTCAATGTGAACATTTCACTTATTCAATACAAAATAGGAACACAAAATAAAATCACACTATACACAACTAAAATCAATTGTAACTCTAAAAAGAATACAATCACACACACACACACACAATGCCACCACAAGCTTCATGCGGCCCCATCATTGGTGACTAGTGAGAGGTTGTTGATTGACCTCCAACCTCTGATGCCTCCATCCTCCAGTATACGTATTGTTAACCAAGTGAAATGCGATAATGAAGCACATCCATTTCCATATTGAGCCTATTCTTTTCTTCCCTCCCGTAATGTGAAACACTTTAGTTTTCAGATACGCGGGTAACACGAAAATGTGTCTATAAGGAAATTTATTTTATTTAACATACTTTTTATATTGACACATGAATTTTGACGATAACTCACAAATTTGACAATACTTTTGACTTTGTGATGCACATGACTTTATGGTTTGACTAATCATATGACACAAATTGACTCACTATGATTGACTCTTTTGATAGACACAAAAGGAACTTTATAAAAATGAGAAATTATAATAAATAAATCACACCTTTTAAAAAATGACTCATTACACGCATGTAACTCAAATTTACAAAACTAAACACGCTGACTTAAACAATGAAATCAATAAATGTTTTACACTAAAACAACAAACTTATAAGTCTAAAATAATACACCTAAATGACTATAACAACTTTAATCTAAAACTATATAACCAACATGATATATAAAAATTTGACTAACTCGTGCTAGTTTATATTTCCACACCTTTTGACCAAACCGTGAATCGAGATAGGGAGAAAATAACTATTTTACATGGCAGGAGATCACCCTGAAAAACTAAGCATGGATTTATTAGTAGTAGGGATAGCATAAATGGTGGCTCTATGCTCCAAATTCTTTCCACACTTAGTTATGATGTCTCAATATTACATTTAGCATGGAATAAAACAAAGACCTTTGTGTATTGAACAAAACCACCAACCTTTACAAAATGAAATGGTGATCAAGAATGAACTGAAGGATTGGATATTCTTTACTTTTCTATCATGACTTGATTTGTAGAATATGGAGGACATCATTTTCACCATTTGATCATGACCAATATCCAAACACCAAAACCAATGTAGAAAATGTGAGCTAATATGTGATACAATTCTTGTAGAGAGTGTATGTAGTTTTGGGATCTTACCGATTCAGTTTCTTAACAGTACACCCCCTCCAATTGGCTCTTGTTGATAAGTAGGACTTGTAGGTATATAGGTGATTGTTGATTGGAATCAACTGCATGACAAATGCATACGTTGGTTTTTCAAATTATAGATCGGTCTGACAAGAGGAGATCACATCTCATACAAATGTCCAATATTGAGCATCCATTTCCAACGCCTATGTTACCAATATAAGTATAGATTTTTATGAATGGAGTCCAATTGGATCATTTTTTTAGAGACCAAAAGAGTGTAGGTTGAACATTCCACAAATCGCAATACAAAAACACTTCTACGGTACTCCTATATTGACTGCAAATACATATATTAAACATCCTTGTACATAACAATACATAAAACACAAGATTAAACTTGATCAAAGTAATGAAAGGGGATACCTTTGGAGTTATCAAAGAGGTAATGGATATCATGAAATATTCTAGAGATATACGTGGTCATTCAAAGAGGATATTATAGAGGATACCATGGGAGGTATGGAGGAAATAACCATAATAAAAGAAACTTTCATCATTATTATGGAGAAATAAGATCAATAAAGGATGGGATGGAAAACTATTTAGAAAATTGAAAAAAAAAAAAGGATATGGAAAATATCAACATAGATAAACAATGGAGAATATCAATAACATGTTATTGGCATGAAAAAATGGACATATACTACGACACAATTGTGAGAATAAGATACATATTTAAAAGAGATTTTACAAAGAGGAAGGGACACAAATAGAAAAGGAGACCAAAATAATAAGAGCCATTTGAGAAATATTCATCCATGGAATTAGCCAAACCATAACAATTTTGACTCATAATCATGGAAAGTAAATAAGAATCATATGGAAGATAAAATAAAAATTAAAAAATTTGAAAAAAGAAGAAACAAGGAAGTTAAGTAATAAGGAGAAAATGAAATCATGACATTGTGTGAGGATGTCATAGAATAAGGATGGAAAAGGTAGAGAAAGGAAAGTAAAGAAAAAATAATCCAAACCATGAGGAAATAGAAACATAAAAGGTGATAAATGAGAAGAAGAAAAGTATAATTAGGTCAAAATATGGTATAATAGAAAATGAACAAGATGGAACAAAGAAGGATGAGGATTATTATGATAAAGTACTAGTAAAACATGTTAGATATGTGATAAGGATACAACTAGATGATAATGGAGAAGATGAATCATTCAATTTTTCGAAGGACACACAAGTATACTAGAATAGAGGTACCAAGAGAAAATCCTTGAAGAATGGAGAGACTAGAAAAGAACACATACCAAGGAAAAACAAGATAATCAGGCTACCTCAATGTTGAATAGCAAAAAATAATCTAAATATTGGGTGCGCAAATATAGTGTGCTAAAAGCGCGATGCTATAATAGGATTGAAGCACCCAGGATTAGGACTTAGATATTTTGTGGATAAGGGCTATTTTTGGAGACAACATATGGAGCACACATAGAGATGAATACTTGTGCTCCATGCAATGGTATTTTGGGAACAAGTGGTAGATAAGTGTCATGCATAGGTTAAGTTAATAATAGGATTTCTACTTGGAGTTAACTAAAGGAAATCTATTGTTAGAGAACTTGCATGTTGCACATACTATTGTAAAGGAACATGGCTATTATTAGCATGTAACCTATTTTGATAAGTGAATGGGTGATGAAGGGAAAGTCCCCACCCCTATAAATATATATTCAACTGTGTAGTTTAGTAATAATGAATTATTGTAGAGTTGTGTTATGGGTTTTGACATGCACATGAATGTTGGAGATACTTTATAGTGTATAAAGCTTCTGTGTGTTACAATATTTATGAAATGGAATATATTGGCTAGATTATGGTGTTAGACATGACTGAATTTGGTTCTTGTATGATTAATCTTATCTTAGTTATTTTTTAATTCATCGATTATGTTTTCTAAGATCTAATCTGAATTATGAACTATGGATTGCTTATGAATGGTAATGAATCTAAATATGTTGAAACATCATCATGCTAACATCCTATAAAAGTAACTCTAAAGAGGGACCTAGTACCTTTGCACTTCAAGGTGAGTGCTTAACTTAGTTGAGTTATGTGCTAGTGTGCTGAGTTATTCACAAGATAAACTCTAGGGTGCATCAATGGTTTCTTTGTTGGGACCTATTTATCATCTGATTTAGGATGTTTCATGATGAAGACATCTTTGGTTGACCTTTGGAAAATATTGAAGAATGGATAAGATATTGGAAGAAGAATATGCTCAAAGATTTAACATCGGATCTAAGTTTGACACATGCGTGTGGGTGGACCATAACTTGTATGACTTTTATACGAGAGTTTCTTTACTAAATTTATGATAGAGCTTAACAAGTGGCTGGTTGCTTATGCATCTAAAAGGAATTGAATTTTTCACAAAATTATTTGGACGTAGGAAGAATTTCAAGCCCTCTACGATGCTGAACTAATTTGGACACACATTGTGAATACTTGGTTCTGTGGTATTTTGAATAGATATAATTTGGAATACTCAATTTCCACTTATTCTTTCCCAGAGGTAGCTGAGTTTCATTTTTACGTTATAGCATGGGAACCTATATGCAAGGCATTCCACTAGTGATTAAGATCTTATTGGTAACCCCTAATTTGGAAGAGAAATCGATGGCTGGCTAATTCCCACCACGTGAGGGGGAAGATGTAGATTTGGTGAAATATGGAAAACTTGGCAACTAAGAGATAGAGAGAAGAAAGGTGGCTCAATTTAAATGAGGTGCACGAGAGGGATTTAGCATGAGTAGCATGATGTTTTGTTGAGTGGATGGTTTTAAGGAGATAGATCACTCATGAAGGATTTTGAGCTCACGCAGAGGAAATGGAGCTAGAGAATTTGTTACTCCCCCATCTAGGTAAGCATGAAATGGAACCCTCCTCACCTCTTATGAGAGTGTGCCGGTAGAGATGACATTGGTCACAATCGTGCATCCGAATCTACCTAGAGACCTAGCCCCTGTGCTTGAATTTCTAGTTTCTAGTACAACTAGTAGTTAGCAAACTTGTTTGGGAATTAAACTAGGAAGAGGTGGAGTTAACTTATTAGCAAGAACATGAGTGAATCAAATAAAAATTAATTTCATGGCTAGGGAAACATTTCCTTTTTTATTTGGGGGACCTTTTGGAGGTACTTGTTTAGGTGTGTCGTCAGCACAGAATACATGCACTCAAAACTTTGGACTCACCTCTGGAAGTAGTACCACTTCTCAGATGGTTGGAGTTTAGTTCAATACTACTGTTGGGGCATAGGGTAGTGCATCCTCTAGTTCAATCCCTACTACATGTGGGGATCAAGGGGCATAGGTGGCTCTGGATCTAGTGGATCTAGAGGTAGAGGTAACAAAGGAGGTTTTGGATCTGGTGGGCATGGTCCTCACCAACCCCAGAATATCTACATGGAGATGTTACTGCATCTTCTAAAATATAAGGGAATAGAAGATGTGGTTGAGCATGTGTATATTTTTGAGATACTGTGGCGCGTAAAAGGGATCAAGGCTTTTGAGTGTAAGGAAATTCAATTTGCAACCATGTTGTAGGGATGTGCTCACTATTGGTACATGAATTCTAACCCCGATCGAATTATGTGGACTATACAACATTACGGAATAATTCCTTAAGGAATTTTATATCTTTGAGTTCAAGCAAAAAAACATAAGTGCACTCAAAGATATTAAGTAGGGCACTACTGAGATTGTTCGGGAATATGATTCCCATTTCAAAACACTTTTGTCTAAACTTTTTTATGATATCCATGTAAGTTAAGCATGCACAGTGGTTTTTCAGAGGCTTGATCATACCTTTTAGGAGGGCGTTGAACTTAAGAAATATACAATCTAAATGAAGCACTTGAAGCATCGTTATGCACTAAAATAATCAGAATTATAGACACTGGAGTGAACCCATTCCTGGAAGCTCAGATTGTCACAATGGAAAAGTAGTTGGAAA
This sequence comes from Taxus wallichiana var. yunnanensis, assembly GCA_018340775.1. Classification (NCBI taxonomy): domain Eukaryota; kingdom Viridiplantae; phylum Streptophyta; class Pinopsida; order Cupressales; family Taxaceae; genus Taxus; species Taxus wallichiana. Next base: position 651,810,580 of record CM031241.1, on the reverse strand, counting down.
AATTATCAATCAATTCAACACATGAGATGCGCATGGGAGTGTGGTGTACAAATGTTGAATTGGAAGGGCACACTAAGAATAGTTGTCCTCATAGATCAATGAACTCATTATTTTGGATTGTGAGATATGTCAGTTAGACCACAATGCAAGTCGATGCCCACTATCAGATAGCATGATAAGGAAGAACGTATCTTACTACTGGAATATTTTCCAGTCCATGACTCACACCGTTGAAGATTGCAGACTGATTGATCATATCCATGATGTTATTGATATTGGTGTATGATAGATAGGATTTTGAATAAATCTAAAGGTAAAAGTGAGCACCATGATCATGATCACACTCAAGGGTGTTATGATCATAATGAAGGTGTTTTGAAGGTGGTCATGGTAGAAGAGAAGGATATGGTGTTGGATTGAGGGGTTGAGTTTGTGGTGGTGGACGAGGTGAATCTCTTGAACATTATTTACTATGCATTATGAACAACTAGTATTCAATGCCATACTAAATTGTCTATAATATACATATAATTTATAAATTATTAATAAATTGAGGACTATTTTTAGGAACTCCTGTAGTTTTCAAACTTCTATGTGAACTCCCTTCATCTTCAGTTTACGTGTAGGCTTGTATTTTGTATGTATTCATTTTAAAAATAGGATCAGGAGAAATTAGGCTCCTGGTATTCATATTCACTACGCAAAAGAGTAACTAGTACATAAAAGAAGCTTATAATTAATTTTAGTATGTTACATGCCAAATCTAATATACATCATCCAATATGATAAAATAATCACAATTTTAGAAAGTTAATATCCATGACAAATTCAAGTATGAATAAATGGCAACAAGCTATGCAATTCACTCAAAATTTACCCTCCCATAATATCACAACCATCCATTGCAAAAGGGATAGTTTTGATACTATGGGAGGGTGCATTTTGAGTGAAGGGTAGCCTTCACCTGAAAAATTCTCTTCGGCGGGTGGATTAAAAACCTCTACGCAACACAGTCTACCACCCAACTATTGATATGGAATCCTAAGGGGCAAGCCCCTTGAGCACGCAATGATAGTTGGGTGCATTGATGTGGCATCCTAAGAGGAAAACCCTTCAGCACGCACTAATTCCTGTCTTTCACGCAGGCACTTGCCCCCATATGCCGAATTGAGAGTGAGAGTATGACAACACATAATTTTTATAGCTTCAACTTACATCAAACATTCACAACCTTGCAATTACTAATATTTAACAACTAATAAAAAAATTATACATACAAATGATCTACACATTAGCAATATTTAAAACTATAATGAATCAAAAAAATCAAACTTTTCCTAATGTATTCCATTTAACACAACGAAGAGCAATGAAACTAAGAGCTCGAAGATCGCATGCATATTTAAATGAAACTTTCATATTTTCTTATGATTGTAATAGATCGACATGGAAATATAGAACTTAATTAAACTTATAGATAATATTAAGAATAATATCAAACACTTATAACATTAAATGTGTTCAATTTGTTTAACTATAAGTATATTAATGTTCGAGTTATAACTATAATAATGTTTGAGTTCAGATTTCAAGACATTTATTATTAAGGTTCTTGTTAACAAATATGAATTCAAATATTAAGGTCATACTAGTTTGACTTCATAAAGTTTAATTTCGTAAATGAAAATGTGTGTAAATCCATCGTGTTTTTCAACGTGTTGAAAAACACACTACGTTTTTCAACATGTTGAAAAACACACTGTGTTTTTCATCAAGATGAAGAACACGTTGTGATTTCCTTATGTTAATCACCAACCATTAATTACCTGGTTGTTACATGGTTGTAGACGTTTTAATATCTACTTTTTTGTTATCATAAGTAACTTGTACTTACATGAATTTGGAGCCCATGAAAACAAACGTCTAGATATATTTTTAGAAGCCCGAATATGAGGAGGTTATTGCATGGTTGTTGACTTTATTAGTAAATTATAAAATTACAAATGGATTTGAAATCTCTAATGAAATCCATAGATAGAGAACATAAATTCATGTGCAAACCCTAGTGTATGATTTAACATAGATATGTGAGCATTGGGATCTAATTTTAGATACATGCAAATAGAATTACGAGACTTCATAAATTGAAATTTTCCTTGAACTATAGTATTGCATAAGAATCAGATTGAGAGTTTCTATTTCTAAAAATTTCATATATATTTCGAGAAAGGAATCCCCTATAGTAGAGTATGTACTCACCTTTGAGGCATTTAAGGGACTCATCTAAGAATTTTCAACCTTTTCCATTTCTTGAGATCTATTAAGAGGTTCAACTCTACTTCTTAATACCTTAACATGTTAAATTACATATACTTCTACCTTGGATATGAATACGATAGAAAGTTATGGTTCTCTATATTATTGCTTGCACATGGTTATATGCATTTGTAGATAAGTTTCTCATGTGTTTAGGTACATACTTATGAAGTTTCCAACGTATATTGATTTTCCTTTTGTATAAGGTTGTCGATGTGCTCTAGTATTGCTATAAGGTTTGCATTTTTAGTGGATGTGTTCTACAATTATTATATCTTATATATCACATGAATACACCTCAATTATTTTGAGATGATATATCTATAGTATATATCATTCACCTCAAAAAAGGTGGAATTACATCTAGTTATGCAAAGAATAGAAATGCAATTCGAGACACATAAAGATTACAAACTTTAAAATACGATAGATATGTTATAGGGACATACTCACATTTACAACTAAAAACCATTCATAGATATTTGATCTAGATGGAATCATCCAACAAAGGGTGAAACCATTGGATTTTGTTGTCCCAAATATATTTTATTTTCCTAAGCTTCTGCAAACATCCATAATGTCTACAAAAATATGGGTTTCTAAAGGTCTCTAATATAGCTTTAGGGATAGATACACAATTTCAATGTAGATTTTACTACATCTTATGATAGAATCTAAGAGTCATACTGCAAGAGGTTTTTTCAAGATGTTTACAATACATCTTATAGAAGTTCCAGGTGAGTTATGAAGAGATATTGACTAGCTTATGTAGGATTCTATAGGTAAAATGCCAATTTAAGAATGCCCCTTAGAAGATTAAATGCCACATATAAGATAATCAAATTGAAATACAAGTCGTTGGAAAAAGGTGTCAAGCTCATAGTCCTCTATGACATGGATATATCTATCAAATATCAAGTGGTAACTATTTGTTTCCATGTTTTCAATATTTATCAACTACTCTTTGTTTCCACTTCTTCTATCATTTATTACAACACTTTTATACCTTGCACTTTTTTATCTATACAAAATGAATATAAATTTTTATTTCCCATATTTATACATTGTATAATATTATATAGTCTATCATCTATCGAACAATCTATTGTAATTAACATTTTGTCTCATCCACAACAACAAATTTTGTATCCTCAAAATGCCTATTAGTTTTATTCCTTTACATAAAGGCACATTCCTTTATTTGAGGGTTCATTACTTTAGCATAGTCTACATAGCTCTTAGAATTTATATAAATTTAATTTCATCAAACATTTTAATGATTTTGATCTACATCAATTTGGTGTGATAACTTAGGTGTTATCACTATATGTTTCATAACTCATTTTAGGCATCCTAGATTATGGTGTTTTGAACAACCATGTAAGAATATATTGTTGATATATAATATGTTCCATGAATATTATCTCATGGGTACAAAGGAAACATTAGACCCCTAGTGTGGGTAAGAAACATGTAAAGAAAACACTTGATGACAACCTAAAATCTTCTCGACCAACCCTAAATTTTATTGTTAAGTGACTAAATCTTTTCCACGGGCACATTACTTTGCGTGAATTTAATTATTCAAAGGTTTCAATTTTGAAGAACCTGTTGTGATTTCCACATGTTAATCACTAAACATTAATTACCATTCAAATTTGAGAGCTTGATTTTTGTGTGTAGAAACTCAGTTGGCATTGATGAGTCAATATGAAATTGATCTTGTCATATAGACATTTAGTTGTTAGTCAATGGAAATAGGATTTTTTGTCTATATATGGAAAATAACTCTATGACCATGCTAGGAACCAATAACCACGATAAAACATGTTAAAGAATAGCTACTTTCAAAATAAAATGGCATAAACAAGAGTTTAATTTAAATTAGTAATAGTGTTTAATGGTCAATCACAACTTGTCACATAGGTTGTAAGTTAACGAGACATCATTCATATATTTTATGATGTTATAAGTCATTTAATTCGTACTAAGTAAATTCAAAATATACTTTTCACTGCAATCAAAGAGTTCCAAAATAATAAATTAATGACACAATACTTGTATTATTTGATTTTTTAGTACAACATATAAGTATTATTTAAAAAATTTATGAATCCATTGTGTTTTTCAATGTTCTGAAAAACACAATATGTTGAAAAACGCAGCTAAAACCACCAATGTGTTTTGTAACAGTGTTTAAAAACACTAAAAATTTCCACACTATATACACAATATTATTCACAATATACACATTTTATTTCTAATTAGTGTGTTAATTTCTAATTTTATATACAATATATTTACAATTAACATGTTGATTATTATACTTTTACAAATATAGATCACTATAATTTTGCAAATTTACGACCCTCAGACCTCTCCTCTGATTGCACCAAATGGCGACATAGGCATTGATGGAATGGTTAAATATTGGCATTGTTTTAGCTGGAGAATGACGAATCCATTCAATACTTGTTATTTTTAAGGAGATGCATATGCCCCGTTGGAGGCCGTGTCGGCGTGTACAGGAATATATATTGGAAAGGGGTGTATCAAGGTTATAACAATTTAGGTTCTCTGTACAGGAATATATTGGAAAGGGGGAGGATCCTGCAAGACATTTGCGTAAACAATTTTGTAGCGAAGATGGATACAGAGAACCTACATTTTGTAATTCTATCTTCTTTATACGATATCTTAAACATTTTTAAAAATATTATTTCTCACGATTTTGTCTTAACGTGTCTTGATCTGAAATGAAATTTGGTGATTAAAATAAATATTTAGCAAAATTTGTGTAACATTTCATTTGTATTGATTATTTATGGCTAAAATTTATTGACATTTAATATTCAATTGTGATCAAGAGGTCGAATCCTCTCGTGGAACTGGAGGGTGGTCACATTAAAAAAATTATCGGCACTATAGTTTATAGTGGTTCTCACCGATTCCTCCACGCCAATAAATAAATAATTATTAACATACATTTATTTAATTATTGATTTTTATGGCTAAAATTTATTAACATACATTTATTTTATTATTTAGTAATGTTGTGATCCAGGAATAGCACATTAAACTTAGTAGATACTAATTTTTAACGGTGTAATTCCACAATTTTTGTGATAGTATTTATTTCTCCTATTTCTATTCATGTATTAATTTGTCATGTGGAAAATAAAATTTATTGACTATGACGTCATATGATAAGGTGTGCCCTATTTTGTGATTGTCATCATTTTTATTACACAAAAGTTTTATAATTCTAAGAAAAGATGGTCAAATTTTATATCATAATTATTGTCATGGATTATTTTAATAATAAAATTATGTCTTTGATGTATAGAGATAAATATAAATATAGTCAAATATCTCACAAACAAATTGAACTAATTAATTGTTATGTTATTAGTATTATTATATAAAATCTCAATGACATTGAGTCTCTTTCTATTATTTCTCATACTTCCTCTTAAAACATTTTTTTGTCTTTCAAAGTATCTCTAATTCTCCACCTTAATATTAAATGAATGGAAAAATTTTAATCGTACATAATGGACTAAGATAAGTCCACAAATCTGGAAGTTCAACATTGACCTAGATGCTCAAATATTTTCTTGAAAAATATTCATTGTAATCTGTAATTGGTAAGAGATTAAAATCCCTCTTTGTTCAACTAGTCGAATGCTCATTCTATCAGAAAATGACGCGTCTAAAAATCTTATTTTTGGGGCCTACATGTTTACTAAAAGTGATGTTTTAAAGATCATTTTTTTTATTTAGTCATCATTTGAGATGGGAAGCAGGTTTATTTGGTATATAGATTTGAAGAATAATGTGGTTGTAAATTACATTAGACATGTTATCCTTCTATATTTATAGAGTATCAAATGTTTAACTACGTTTGCTAATTCTTATATTCATCCAAAAATTGAAAGTTCAAGGTTTTTTTCTAACATTTGTTTCCAGATTGCTTCGTTATCTTCTCAATTATAGGTAATGTTAAAGAATAACAAAGGGATTGCCTACCAGATGGAAGAGACCAATCATCAAATTAACCAACTTCAAGTCAACCAATACATTGTTAATAAATTATTTTATGAAACAACTTCAATAGTAAGTTAAAATATCGTACATTCATGTTAAACTACTAAAGTCATAGTCTGCACTCTAACATTCTTAGTTAACAATGTTTCCATTTACTACTAAAGCTATCTCAGTTCTTGTAAAACCCACAAATTTGACGTTCTAAAACCACATTAATCCTTAAATAATTATCTAGAAAGTTGCGACAATTTTTTTTTTTGTTTTAAGTTACAAGGGTGTCAAATCCTAATATACATTTAATTAAATTCCTACTAGCAATGTTACAAATCATAGGTTAGATCCAGTCTAGATTATTAATTAAATATTCTTAATCTAGTTCATATGTCAATTTAATTATCATCACTAGCTAAGTGTCCATTAATTTCTCCTACTAGGTTAATTAGTTTCTCTTTTGGGAATTAACATTCAACTCACATTTAATAAACCCTTATCCTTAGTTACCTAGTTCTCTTAAAATTAGTTTCTTTAATGTCCACTGACTCATACATTGAAACCTACTAGAGGGGTTACAATTTTAACTTAATACACTAGAGCCCTAAGTGGCCCCATTCACCCATTTACACATACCTTGATTTATTTAAAATTTACAATCATAATAAGAAAATTCTCACCTAACACTTGTAGGGTTGATTCTTAACCCTTGGATCAAATCAATAGGGACCACAAGATTAGATCTACCCAAAAGAATCCTAATCATCCTTAAGGGATTCTTCTTAAGCATTTCTTACCCTAAGCTCATTAATTTTTTTCTCTTTGGTTTGTAAATTGAAGGAGTGGATGTCATGGATCAAGGGAAAACCATGAAGGAGTCTTCTTGGATCCAATGTGCAAGAAGAAGGGATTCCATCCAAATGGGATCCTCCTTTAGAATAGTTGAATCTTAGATTTAATCATGCATTCTAAGTTATTTAATTTCAATGCAAGCATCTATCCTAGATCTGGTTTGAGTTCTATAGTTGATTGGTTCTCTATTTTTTTATTTTCATTGATGGGGAAAACCTGATTTTGTTGATCAAGAGTTTTATGTATTGAAATCCCTATATACAGGTTGGAGTAAGGGTCAAACAAGCATACACGACCATCATAGACTAGATCCACATTTGGGTGAAGTCTAGATCCATAAGAGCCTATGGATGGCTGGAAAAATGTTTAAAAAAAGCTAATGCATAGGTGACCGACCACGGTAACCTCTGTGCTACCAACATCGATTTCACTACCGGCGTCGGTTTCCTGTGTTATTGATAAGTTTTTTTAATATTTTTTAAATTAAATGGAGTGGTAAATATTAATTCCATGAGAAACTTCTTATTCAGTTTTAAGAAAGCATAACAGTCTCATATGCATCTGATATAAACAAGGCACAACAAATGATTGTCATGTTTGCAGAAGTGAATTTGGTGCAGTATCAAGTGCTGATGTCAATTGTAGAAATATTGACAATGGTTCAGTCACCGATGTCGGTTACTGCCAGATGAGTCTATTTTATAAATTTTAACACATCTTCAACATTTTGTGATTCACACTTATCTTAATGAAATTTCCAAGAATTATTCATTAAATATAAGGTTGATGAGCAAGTCATGATATCATTTAAGTTGATAACTAAGCTTGGAGTTAACATTTTAAATTCTGTAATGTGAAACAATGACCAATGTCAGTACTTGAGTACAAGGCCGGTTAAGACTAATCGGTGATTGGTCACTTGTGTAGGCCAGATAAATCTAATAATGAATGTATAAAGTAACATAGATTTCAAAGGATAACTTTAACTTTAAATAAATCAAAACTAAAGAGTGTTTAACTATTTCAACCTAGAATAAGGTTATGACAACCTCTTAATTCACATTGTGATCAAAACATTAAGATTTGTAACTTTCTTTTCTTTCAACACAAGGTAAAATTTAAAATGATATCCATTTAATTTATTCCTTTACATACAACTAATTTGAAGAGAAAGGAGACACATTCTATAATGAACTTCTTTAAATATGATATTACAACTTGGTAAATACAACTTACAAAGTAAGTTTTCTTTTAAATATAAGTCTACTAGTCTTCCACCTTAAGTGGGAATTTGCAATAATATTTCTACAATGAATGGTTTTTTTACTTCAAAAATGCTCCAAATTTTAAATCTCAACAAGAGCTCCACCATGCCTTCACTTTAATCACAACAACAAAAAATGGGGGAGAGGCAACACTCTCCACCAAACCAATAATCCAATGAGGAGAAGAAGCTATCCTACTCATTGGCCCCGAGCCCCAACCAAAATGCAATAAAGGATGGATCAACTCATGTAAATAACACAATGATTCAAAATAAAAATACAAAATGTCACAACCATTTAACACAAATTCAACACAATAATGCAACTTTCAAAATACACAAGGCTTGAAAATCAAACCAATGGAGTAAGGATCTATGGGGAGATCACTTATGCCTCCTAATGGGATTAGGTTCCCACCTTAAAACCCTAAAAAATACATCTTAAACCCTTACACAACTCTTATGCCTCCCACATTCTCTTATGTCTCCCTACAATCTCTTATGTCTCCTGAAAAGAATCAAGTAAGAAATGCAAGCATTCTCTTATCCAAGGTGGGGCACCCAACCCAACTCCCTCCAAAATATGAAATAAACTCTTATAAATACCTACATATAAAATCCCCATAGCCTTCTCCTACACCATACTTAGGCATTCTACCCATGAACCCAACATGCATGCAAACCATTCACTTGCATACAAATAAACACATATAAAAGAAAACAAGTAAAATGAGGGTGTAGTTCCTACCTTTCCATGGTAGAACTTGATCAAGAGTAACACTCAAGCTCCTTCAAGCTCAATCTAACTCCGAAAAGCTCTAGAATTCAACAAGCACTCCCAAAATTTTCTAACTCCAAAAATACAAGAGCATAAATGAAAATAAGTAACCCCCAAACAAACAAATACACTTGCATATATAGAAAAAGGGAAGATGAAGGTGAGGTGGCTCAATGTAGGATACCACATCACTTATCCTCAACTCCACATCACAATTCAAACCTCAACCCCAATCCACAATAAATTGGTGGTTGAGAGGAATGACAAGCTTCTTACACACACAATCCAAACCCACACCCCCTAAGGACTTAATTAAAACCCATGTAAGAAAAGTGCAATAAATGTCACTTTTTGTCTTACAAAACACATAATGGGGTCTATTTTTACCCCTCAATCCATAGGTAGGGTTGGTATAAGAAATTAAGAGGTGTGGGAAAAGCTTCCAAAAAGGCCATTAAGACCAAATCAAAATTCCTAGGTAAAGTAAAGTGTACAACACTCAAAGTCACATATACTCAACTTAAATTACCAAATTCAAAGGAAAACTACTCTAATAAATGACCCTTTTTCACATCCATAATTAGCTTAATAAACAAGATTAATTCACTTAATTAAGGAACATTAGTCAACAATGATTAAATTAATTACATCACAAAATAAATCACATACTCCATGATTAAATAAAAGAAAAGAAAAGAATTACACACAAAGCCCATGGTCATAACTAGAGGTCATCCCCACATGGGACCCCTAACAAAAAATAACAAAACATAATACATAACCCAAGTTGCCATGGTGACCATTTTTGTATCCATCTAGTATTCTGTTGTGGTTGGTCTTCAGTCCCTCTTTTGATTGTTGTGATATAATTACCTACAAAATCGCACAATACCTTCTTCAGCCTAGTGGCAACATCAAAAACATCCATGATAAAATATACGCGTATCCTCATATAATTAAATAATCATCTAAACTAACAATACTATCATTTGTCTAAAGTTCCAACAACATCTCAAATCTACCATTTCATCAATATCAATAATATCACGAGATTAGTTCCAACGCTAAATCATAGTCAACATGACAAAAAAAAATAAATGTCAGTAATTATATATGCTAACAACAAATCGTCATCATCAATATAAAATGCATCTGTATGTCTTTAAGAATCCACACAAATAATACTATGAATCACAATCCATCAATAGTCAGAATATATCTATCATCTAATATCACGCTAAATCAAAATGATACAATAATATCCATGTCTATAGTCAACCGTAATCGAAATAAAAATATAATAAGTGTCAAAGAGAAGTGGGCACTACTTCCTATTCCCTTAGAATTGACTTCCTCCTAGAAGTCACTGAAATAAATGTGAAAATTGGACTCATAGCAACTTAACATCCTCCTCTGTAGCAACAATCTCATTATACCTATCTCACTTTGGACTTGCACTGATCAATCTCTCGGCCTTGAAGGCCCCGGGGTCATGCGATCTAAAATACAAATGGGCTCCCCCATCATCTTTCCCTTCTCCTGCACTTGTAATGTGGTCCAATCCAACACATGAGATAGATCTAGGATATATCTCCTAAGAATAGATACATGAAGCACATCATGCACATGAGACAAGTTGGGTGGCAATGCTAGATGATAAGCTAAGGGAGCGATTCACTCCAGGGATCTCAAAATGGACCCATGAATCTAGGAGACAACTTAAAGCCTTTTATGTAACAAATAGGATTCTTATTAGGTTTGACATGAAGAAACACCTTCGTGCCCACCTCATAACTACGGTCAATTCTCCTCTGATTTGTATACTTCTTCTTCCTATCATGTGCCTCCTATAACCTCTATCAGACAAAAACAACCTACTGCTCCATATCCTATAATAATCTTTGGTCAAGAGATACTCTATCCTCTAATTTGTCCCAACTCAATGGTGTCCTGCACTCCCTGCCATAAAGTTCCTGAAAAGGTTTCATGCCAATCAAACTCCGAAAATTGTTGTTGTAGGAAAAATCCACCAAATAAAAGTACTCCTCCCACCTTGACTGATGATCCGTGATGTGCATCCAAATCATGTCCTCTAAAATCTAAGTACACCCACTTCGTCTGTCCATCTTTCTCTATATAATAGTTTGTGCTCAAGTTGATGCTCATCCCAAGGGCCTGCTGCATGGTAGTCTAGAAGTGTGATATTTATAAGGGATCACGGTCTCAAATGATCTTCTATAAAATCTTGTGCTGATCTAACAATCTCATGTATGTACACTCTCACTACTACAGTAGTCAGTATATATGGTCTTTACTAGATAAAATGAGTCACTTTCGTCAATCTATCCACCATGACCATGATGGCATCATGGTGGTATCTCGACGGCGGTAGTCCTACTATGAAATCCATGGAAATGGTGTCCCATTTCAACACCGGGATAACATGTGGGTAAAGAAGGCCAGCTGGACGCTGATGCTCGACCTTCACCCTCTGACACTCTAAACAACACGACATGAACTAAGCTACATCTCTCTAAAGACCTCTCCAATGGTAAAGCTATCTCAAGGTAGTGTATAGTTTAATTTTATTTTAATTTTATTTATTGGGACTGGCATTTATAATTAACTTTAACAATTTTTAATATTTTAAATATTAATTACACGTTTAATATTGATTACAAATATTATTAAATTTGAAAATTTTAATAAATTTACAATTACATTTTAAATATTAAATTTATTATAACTTTTAATAATATTAAAATTCACTTTGAAACTCAAAATTTGTTAAATTTTAAGAGGTAATTTTATTACAAGTTTTAAATTGATTGTAAATCATAAATTTTATATTTAGCAAGATTAAATTTAAATGGAAATGAGAATTTTTATCTTGGTAATTTATTGAGATGATCATGAGGCTAAGGGTTGGGTTGGGTAACAAGACAATAGTACATATAACGAGGTTACCCAAATAAGTTGTGATGCATATTAGTTTACAAATCGTAGGGCGAACAACGTAGAAGACCACGTGATGTTATGCAAAATTATGGTGCATTAATCGGTGATCCTAAATTTTCAAGTGTGTTATCTATATGATGAAGGAGTTATTTGTAGGATGGTGGACGTTTTTTTTTTTGTGTTTAGGTTGCAAGAAGATGGTTTGAGTGGGGATTGAACATTTATTATTTGCAGATGTCTCTAAAAGGTTTTGGGAGACTCTAACAAGCCTAAACCATTTACTTAATAAAATAATTCTTTTTGAATATTGAATTTAAAATTTATGTTAATTTAGTAGGATTAAAAATAATAATTTTAATTTTGGGTTTATGTTTTAATTTTGATTTTATTTATTAAAGTTTACTATATATGGGTTTGTATAATAAATGAAATTATTCTGCAATCATAATACTAAACTCTAAATTCCAAACCTTACACACTAGATATTAAACCATAAACATTTCAACACAAATAATAAAGCATAAAGCATAAATTATGTTGAGCATGAACCACAAACACCCAATTCCTAACCCTTAACACAAATTCTAAACATTGAGTGTAAATACGATGTTGGGATTTATCATATAGTGAATAGGATTTAGGTGTATTTAGTGTTTAGGGTTAAGTCTCTTAAATATATCTTTACAATTTAGGATCACCCAATATAAAATAATAGAAACTCCATTAATCGAATGCAACAACTTAAATTATTGTTTGACACCCTAAACACTTGTGTGACACTTTAAATGTTCACAAATGGGTCACCTTAATAACATGAACACTTGTATGAAATCTGAGCCATAAAACCAAAATGGTAAACATGAACCCCTAAACACTAAACCCTATATCATAAATAGTAAATGTTTACCCCATAACATAAACCTTAAACACTATAAATTAAACCATGAACATGCACCATATACCAAAAATGCTAAGTTGATATTCATTTTGTTTTCTAGGGTTTTTGTTTAGAGTTTTGTTTAGGGTTTGTGGTTTAGGATTTGATGTTTAGTGTTTGTGTTTTACAACTTGTGTTTCATTTTTGGTGTTTGTGGTTTAGTGTGTAGGACTCAATGTTTGTGTTGTTTTTGAAGATTTACGGTCATCCTAGCTAACATGATCATGAAACCATTCACCATGTAAGCTTCTTCAGATATTCCTCTCATCTAAGCTTCTACAAATCTTAGGGATATACGTGTTTCTTGTTTTTCTAGAATAAATCTGCGAGTAGTCCGATTATAGCTACGTCATTCAAATTTCATTGTTTTTATTTATTTTTATCTTGAAATTATCCTACAATTTCATGGGAAATATCTACATTATTTCAATGTAGTTCTCGTTTGGCAATTAAATGTTTTTTTAGATTCCTTTGAGAGTAAGTAAAGGCTTCAAAATGTACCCTATTAAACTTGGGTCACACTCAAATGTATGGTTTACAACATTGGCGTTGCAGATATATACATTGGCTTTATAACATTCTTCACAAGGAAATCACAATAGTTTAAATACTTCCAAAACAATTTCCACTATTGGGTAATGCTCCATAAATGATTCCTCTCCCTTAAATATTGTTGTAACACTTCCATATAAACATTATACATACATTCCATGAGAATTTTCTTCTACATCATTTACAATTGATAGTATATACCTTACAATTGATAGCATATGCCTAGTGTTAATTATGAATTTACTCTTTCGGAAGTTTTTTAGTGTCATAGAATGCGATGTCATAGCATATGAAGGTTATGTTGAATAAGTCACTAAAATAAAAAAATTAGTAGCTAGTCAAATTTAACCAAAAGTTTCTCAGTGGTAGGGGAGATGACCCCATAGTTGTGCATGTACCAAAACATGTACATTGGATTTCACCATAACTTGATGGAAAAAGTACAAATAGTTTTTCACTTTTTCATTAATAGTACTTTATAAAGAGCCAACCACAATATGACACATATGGCACTCGGTTAATGCTTTATAAAAACTATTTGTGTACTAAATCAATTAAAAATCAACTTTTCCCTCCAAATAAATACATGAAACAAAAATAGTGATTTGACATGATCATATTCTACACAATGATTTTTTTTTGCACTAACGAGGCCTCTATATAAATTTAAGCACCCCTAAAGTTAAGGTGCTTGGTTATGGGGTCATCTCACTTAATCTACCTTTACATTGCCTCAGCCCTACCTACACGTCGGAGTTAAGCTCCAAAAAGTACACCACATACATCACCACGCTCCATAAAAAAGGACCATGCACATAGCCTTTACTACCATAACCTTATCCATAACAGCCATAACCTTATCCATGATTAGGCCACATGCCAGGTGGAAATGTGCTCCTCCATACTCGAGTGCTTATGCTAGATTGTAAAAGCCTCCACTAAATGTAATGATCCTCCTCTAGAATATTCCCTTCCAAGAAAATTATTTCCTTGAGTTCTAGGATGTAGCTACCCACAAACTCACACACAAACACACAGTAGAAAAGACAGGATATTTTTCTTTTGACTCACTTGAAGATAATACGACACTACACAAGTTCTCTAGGAAATACAACCAACTAAAGACATGCTTTCCACAACACGGACCCACACTGGTTACAGATAAACATGAGGCACACACTAAGGACACACTGGTTCATCTAAAGTAAGCAGTCTTACAACAAGGTCTTCCCACAGAAGGTTTCTTTAGATTCATGTTTTAGCTGTAAGTGTTTTTACATTCTTTACTTTTCGCAGAGGAATCATGATAGGAGAATCTGAAAGTCATGTCTCCTTTGAAGAATTTTCCCCTACCTTGATAATGTTAATATACAGTGTAAACCAATTATTGGATGGTAAGAGGTTGCTTCATTAACTTGATTAACTTGTTCATTGGTTAGGAGGCAGTTAGTTTATCAAGGCTCTTAACTTCATCAAACTGTTTTCAACGTTGTGCTTTTAAACATATATGTTTTACCCCTTTTAAGCGGTCATATTTTTATTTTATTTTATTTTTACAGTACATGACTGTCTAAGACTTGGATTCATCATTAAGATCTTATTAGTGGTTAAAAAGGATTTCATTGGGGCAAGAGTCTAACCAGAATTATTAAAGGTTTCACTTGGGCTTCACTTGAAGAGATAGACATAAGTATACTGTTTACTTTTTCAACGGGCAAGATAGGTCGAAGAGTTTCTTAGTCAAGTTCCTTCTATTTATTATAATCTTATTATCTTCCAAGAATTCAATCATTGATTTCACCTTAAGACCGTTCTGAGGATTTACCACAATAAGAGATTGTTGATTAGTTTAAGTGGGATCACCGGGTATATTTGTTTCTCTTGTTTTCTTTTTGCTAGGTTCAAACATAGTCCTCTACCAAACGACACATGACCAAAGGTAACCAAAGTGATGCAAGTTGATTCATGTTTTAGATAATTATAATTAGGCTGACAATTCAAGGATAAATCATATTCTGAAAAGTGAAAATTCAACGAAGGATACACATGTCAAAACAAGTTCATTTAATCTTATTGACAATAATATTTCTCAAATTGACTTTCAAACGATAACAACCTACATGAGAACAATACAAAATTATAACACAATGCCTTCTATATAGTCTTCACAATTTCCATACCAATGTTTTAAAGCAAAGGAAAACATTCGTACAACAGTAGTTCCTAAGAAGGCTGGAAACCACTCTCTACACGTGTTTCTTTTTCTCTCTCTTTTTTTTTTCTTTCTACTCAGGATATCCTCCTGCACATTTGTTAGCACATGTCGGTTGCAAGAACTGAGCACGATAAAAGCTATAACATTAAGACGATATGTTGTTATCTAACTGTTTCAAGGAAGAAGAAAACACCGTTGATTATGAAAAATAATCTAAGAATCTAAACAAGAGCAATTAAAGAGTTGTCCAATAGCATAAAATGTCTGAATAAAATGGAACGGCACTAACTCTATTTAATTATCATTTCTCATAGGAGCAATTAATAAACATCATAGTGAATTACACTCATATCACAATAATGACCGTCATTTTAACAAGATAACATTTCGAAACAAAAACAATTACAAGAAGAGAATTAATTTCAAACGTGATCTGTCCCTATTTGTTTAAGTTAGTTCACCAAGCCAAGGATTCACTATGCCACTGGAAGATCCCAAACAATCAATCGATAATGAGAATATCTAACCCAACATGACTCATTCATATTAAGGTGATGTGCCTAAAACAGTTAATTTTATGTTAGTACAGAATAAATAAATTGAAAAGGAAAGGAATGAAACACACAAATGACCCCGTATGGGCCACATCTTATCCTAACAATCCTTCTATTAAGCTTTCTTCTAATCAAGAGGATGTCTTAAGAAAAAGGACAAACTTGACAAGACTAAATATAACCATTATAAATCTGATAGAGGGTTACTCGATCATTCTCAAGAACACAACACAGATACATAGCTTCCAAAGGATCCGTTGTCAACAACAAGTTGACTTTAACCTTTCTGGTCAACATGTAACCATTCTACTACAATGATAGCAAGGAGGTCATATCACAACGATCATCACAAAACCAGTCAACCAATGAGTTTCCAAACACACCAACCTCTAAGTCACAGGAGAATGAAATTTAAACATCTTTACGGAGCAAAACGTAGGGTAATTTCTTATGCATAAAACCAACATCCCAATTTTAAGATTTGAAAATTTCCTCAATAATGATCCAAAGAGGTCTCGTATCCTCCAACATGTGTGAAAAAAATCAAGGTACGAAAAGAGTATTTCCTCTAAAATTTTAAGCTATCCAAAAGAAATGTGAGTAACATCTAAAGAAGACATTCCATAGGATCAACCACATTCCTCAAACATACTACAGTCACCAAGGGAGAGAAGGTGATTCCAAAGAAAACAATCTCCAAACGGTGAACATGAATTGATATCAAATTATGAAGATCAACCATGACGCTTGAATAATAAAAGTATTTCTTCGAGCGATTTAAAAAAAATAACAAAAGCAACTAACCTAGTTGAGAGTAATATCAACTTGGCTCAATTCGAAAATCAGTCAAGCTAAGCACACACCAAGCCAACCAGGAAGGATTACTAGAACCTAAAACGACTAAAAGAAAAGGATAGAGATAGGAAAAGCATCATTCACCTATACACAATGCACTCGCAGTACTCAATCCCTAATTCACAAATACCCGACATAACCCAGAACTACAGATCTCGAACCGAAACAAGAATAAGAACAAAACAGGAACTATAAGGTTGAGTCCAACAACAATGTTTGATAAAACATTCAAATCGTGAGACCAACACAAGGAACTAGGGGGTGTTCATTACAGGACCCCCACCTCTTTTGTTTTATTAGACTTAAGAACAAGGTTCACCCAACTAATATTTATTAAAATCCAGAAAACAATATAAAGGCTTCAACTAGCGCAATCATTTCTAACGCCAAAAAGGAATACAAATGAGCAAGGGAAGTGGAAACCAAACAACATACCATCACACGAGACATTTATATGAAGAGTAGAGTTATTTAATGAATCAGTTAAAAATAAAGCATAAGAATCAATGGTATAGAGAATATCGTGTAGGATTAAGCTCCCCATGATCGATAACAAGATGGACGGGGCTCTGCAACAAAGAACCCAACCATCGCAACTTTTCTTCCTCACTGCGCCAAGGTCCAAACTCTATTAAAGGCCATGCTCTTGACTTCATAACATAAATTGTATAGAGCTCCTTTCTTAAACACATAACGGTCTCAGTTATAGGTCCCACAAATCTCCACCCATAAAAATATGACATTGGCAAAATAAACCATTCGACAGTGACACCACATCCTCCCTAGATGGATGGAAAGAAAATATGGAAGAAGCAAAATCTCTGGAGGAAATGGATTGTTTCAAGACCAATCAAATACTCCAAGCGCCGGAAGCCACATTTTTCCCCATGAAGGTATAGCAGTAGCACTGCCATGGTCCAAAATCCATACACGACCTTTTTCCATTGCTTCTTTATCTCCTCCATCAGACCCTTGGCCAAGAAGTCTCAAAGTTACATAGTTTAGTACTATCCCAAACATTGTGCTGGAGCCATGATCCTGGAGATTGACCTTTAACTGCTTCTGGAAGGCTGGATTTTTCTAGGTGCTGTAGGACAGCCTTGAGAGCCCTCAATAGCCTGTGATTTGTTGCTTCCTTGAGAGAGGAGTCTGTATGCCTTTCTAATAGAATCCCCATACCAACATCCACATATTCATCTGATAATGCACGAGCAAGAGAAGTTGCTCACATGATCTTCAAAAGAACTAGAAAAGAGTGTGACATCATGAGATTTAGACAGGCTCGAATGTTCATTCGACCCAAGGCTTTGGTAAAGTGAGGATATCCGACGTAAAGAAGCAACATCCACATGAAGCACACTAGCAGATAATCCACAAAGCTCTAAAAGAAAGGCGCAAGAGGCCACCAAAACATTATTTTCAAAATGCATAAAAGCGAGTGGCATTACTGAGATAAGAAGCTTCTCTTCACTTTGTGTCAGCTGTGAAAGCAACACCTGAATCTCAGAGGAGGCTTGTGATTGACCTCGTGAAGACTGTCCCATTTGTTCTTGGACACACCCCAGTGAATTCAATCTCTGTGCTCGATTTCCAATGAGACAATTGAAAGCTGCAAGTGCACATCCCCTGTGCAAGTGGTGTTCGATTCCAAAGTCACCCTCCTTGGCCTCTGTTTCTGTGTCTACCCTACACAATTAATGGCCGCTCAACCGCTCTCGGCTCATGATAAGATGCCGCCTCCATTTTTTTCTCTGTTTTCTAATCTGAAATAATGCACACAGTGGCCACAAACAGAAATACCAGCACAGAAAACAAGCACAATATACATATGAAAGAACGGGCACATTCACACCATCTTCAACAGCAGTATCCAACGCAGAAAGGAGGTCTCAAAAGAGAATCATTGCAAAGGAATTTCTTCAGGTCTCCTGGTAACACTCTCACTGTCACATGGTTGATTTTGGCAGGAACAACTCAAGATAAGATTTGGATCGAAAAAATATCCTCGCTACCTTCATCTCCCAAGACATTTTCTCCAACATTCAAAAGATCCTCGTGTCGGTGCGATCTCACGTCACCAAATGGGACAAGCTCATGGTAGAAACAAATAAAATACAAGCATAACGAGCCTCAAGATTGATCGAGCTTCTTCCATGTTAGATTCACCACCTGGACAGAAGTGACTTTCCAAAATGAAAAGGCAAGACAGCTCAACTAAAACTTTATCCCGTCCTTCTACTACGGCTGCAAGATTTGCAACCACTGATCACGACTGTGGTCGCGTGCAACCAGAACAACAAGTTCGGCACCAACGGTTCCTTGGGATCACCCTGCAGCAGCTGTCACACTTTCTCTCCCTAGAGGCCACTGATTTTCTGAGGTAAGTTTACCTCTCGACCCTGTAGCTGTTGCATACCACCAAAAAACTTCCTCACGGCACTTTCTAGGAGGATTTCGGTTCTGCGCTCCACCGAGACCGCCCGCACAACACGATTTTGAGGATCCAAACCTCTGCATGTAACACCGGTGGTGACAGACCTTCATTTCACCATCAACGAATCCACTGTCCAGAACACGCTGAAGCAATTCATCTGTTTCAGCATTTGATGGAGTGCAAAACAAGCATACGTGGTTTGGGCAGAAAACAACAGGCACCAGCAGGTTGCAAGTCAAAAGAATTAATGACTGGGGCATGTGCGGCCACCAACCAGGAAGAAAAACTGAACACGCCAAGAAAAGGGTGCAGGGCTCTTTAATGCCATGGCGGGAGGGAGACAAACACAAGGAAGGTCAAATAAAAATCTGATTCCATCACGTCGCACAATAAAAGCTCCACCTTCCACGCCAAGGAGATGAAGTAGGACTTGAGCCTGTAGGTTAGGGGGCATTACATAGGACACCAAGATGGCACCTTATCCACTCGTCATACCTACTCAAGCCTTTACATGTTTTTCTGTGATACCATATCCTATAAAATATCTAAGTCCTTAAACCCTATCTTGCTTCGTGTGCCAACTGTTTCTCCCGCGCACCTTTCCTTGAGTCCCTTTCTCCTTACTTTCCTTACATCCACGCTCTCTTCCTCTCGCTCTTAGGACTTAGTCAATTTTCAGGTCTAACATTACCCCACACTAAAAAAATTTCTATCCTAAAAAACAACTTGATCTTCTACAAAGAATAAAGAATGGGGAAATAATAACATGCTTCCATCTTGCGCCAAAGAATGAAAGAATTTTCCTACTACTAGAGAAGGATGGGGAAGTCTTTATTCAAGCCTTATTTAATCTTACTCAAAGAATCCACCTCATTTTGTGCTTGTTAAAATAAATCCCCTATTAATGCATTGAATTCATCAAATGATAACTCCTCACCCTTAGCCTTCAGTGTATCAACAATATTCTCTATCTTCTTGCTAAGGGAACTCAGCGCGTCCATCCTTCGAGTATCCTAGGGATATAATTCCTTGAAATTATTTTTAATTGAGGCCCTCGGGCCTTCGATCACTTTGTACTTCTTCTCAACCTCCATTATTATATTATCTCGATTCTTCCCTATTACCTTTATTCTTCTTCCTAAAACTCCTTCAGTTCAGTGCCTCACGGGTAGCAACCAAAATACTTGCCACTTTGTCTTTATCTCCATAATTGTCATTGACAACTTTAACCATGTGTACCTCGGTTTTAATCGAGGTAAGGATCTTGGAGTACCAAGTTATGGTTTATTTAATATTTAATTTCTCCTTGGCCATCTATCGTCAAAACTTCCTCTTCGACTCCAATGCAAGTGGTTGTTTTTGCATCGTAATCAAACATGTTAAATCCTCTCGAGCGGAGAAAGGTTGACTCATACTTATGTGTAGGGGGTCCAAATCTAGGCATGCTAAAATAATGAAGTCTAAGATATTCTCCATTTTCTTGTACACCTTGTGCACCTTCGCCTTCTCTTATCTTAACTTACGCTTCAACTAAGAAATGATCAGCTCTTTCTGCTTGATCTCTTTTTCCCTCTTAATTATATCCTTATTATTTCCTTCAAATTATTCCTCTACGAACTAAATTATGTTATTCCTATGGAATAAGCTCACCTCTACCTCCACAAATATCTTTTTGGTCATGTTACATACCTGCTTATCAATTAGCCCATTGAGCATCCATAATAGGGTTCACCTAATTGGGGTTCTAAGTTTTTATCGGGTATCTGCATTAATATCATATTCAAGATCATCCACATTGGACTCGATGGTCAATGATGAGAATGTTCCTTGTGCATGTGTATGCACTTCCTCAATCAAATGAAGACCAAGAAAAGAGTTGGTTTGTGGGTACTGTGCTCTCAAACCGTGTGTAGGACCTTGTTTGGATTCATTGTTTTTCTTTGTTAAAGGTTCTTATGCCACTTTGTCATGCCTTTGCCAACGGTGCATTCTACTATCAGAAATTTCACTACTAAGTGGGATCTTCGTCCATGCTTTGATAATATTTTCATGCCTTCTTCATTTCCTTCAATATTTCCTCGCCGTTGTACTCAACTTCCTGCTCCATGAATTTCTCGCATTATTCCTACCACTTCCCTTTCCATAGTATCTTCCAACTATCCTCTTTCTAGGTATGGGGTCTTCTTTGCATTGGTCCCTACTTATTTTTCACATCCTCCCACATTGTGAGTGTCCTTTTCATAATAATTCTTATCCTCATTAGATTCATGTATATCATGCACAGGGAGACTCTTACCATCCTCGCGCTATTCATCCTCCTCCTCCGATTCATTACTGTTTATACTCTCCATCTCCTTAGAGTTTGAGCTTTGTTCCATCTTCTCGCTTTGTGCCATTGCTGACAAATCCTCTAGCATAGTGGATTCTTCTTTCTCATGAAACTTCTCCTTTAAATGGGGGATGTCTTCCTCCTTGCGTAAGTAAGTACTTAGACATGTTCGACTCCTGCACTCACTTTGCAGTCTTAACTATGTGTGTGCTCGTGCCCTATTTGATGTAGTCTCTTCTCTTTCTATCTTTGTTACCTTCATCATAGCAAGTTCCTCTGGGATGGATACATCATCCTCTGAATACGCTCCCTTATCAAACTTGGTTCTTATGTGTATATACACCCTTACCGTCATTTTTCTTGTAATAGGTATTACCATTGGCTTCACCATACGTACGTCGTGGGAGACACACTTCTCCACATACATGTGTTTCTTAGGGTATACAAATGTTCTATGTAGTGCATGGTACTCCTGGTATACCTCACTTAGATAAAATCTAAGTTTCTTGGCATCCTTGAACCTATGTGACGGCACTCAGAAAAATTACACTCATCAAGTCTCGATGGTAACTTACACCATGGGATTTTTGAGCCATATGTCAAAGAGAATTTGTCTATGCATAAGTGCTAGTATACAAAAACTCAACTTCACCATGCACTAAGGGTATTAGTTATTTAGGGATTCTCCATTCTTCCCCAAACACATCACACATTCACTTGTACCATCTCTCCAAGTGTGCCTTATATGCAACACTCATCATGTCATAAGTGTATGTTTCAAACCTCTTCGCGGGGGAAGGGTCCTCATCAAGGTACTCTAAAAAATAGATTTTTGGCCCATCAGAACTCAAATATTTGAAAAACAATAGTAATAAAGATGTTACCATACATGATATTGTCCCCGTCATGCGCCACATCTATAATATGCTTTGTAATGAAGTGTGAACAGTTATAGATTGTTCCATCAGAAATCTTCCTGTAAATGTTCAACCATCTCTTATTCACTTGCATCCAACACTCTTATCTATTCAACTTGGTAAGCAAGTGCACGGCCATCTTCATGATTGGGTTGGTGATCTTATTAATATCAAAGTAGCAAACCCTTATTATACTCATATTTTTGTTTATTTCCTTGAATGTGTCCTTTTCACCCAAGTCATCATCTAACGAATCTCCTGAGCATAACAGTCCATTGTATTTTGAAATTAACTAAGCATTTAAGCATATTCTTCTTCCTACAAAGTAAAAATAGTCTTCGTGTACATGGAACATCAATAACTAGTACAACTGTCAGGTTTTTGAAAATATGGCAACTCATAGAGTTGCAGGAGTCCAACCTTCTCCAATGTGGTTTTCACATAGTCATAATAAATAGTCTTGTCATCTTGTGTCATGTCTCCTGTCGGGTGAAATAATTCCAATGCTATTTATTTCTCTATGGTTCTCTTCCTATGGTTGTAATAACATTACAACCATCTTACACACATGAGACACCCAATCCATCCCTAATATAATGCCATTGGGGTATTGCATCTCTACATAGCATTATTCATTGAAACTTGTTGATGTGACTAGTTTTTCTTTCCCTTTCCTTAACCATTATTAGGTGAAGTGTCTGATCCCTTCCTTGGTGAAATTATTCCTTGTTAAGTCCTTGTAATTTATATTAATTTAAAATTACATAACCCCCCGAATGGCTTCGATTATTAGTCGGGCATTCAATGTAATTTTCTAACATGGGACCAACTCTCAAACTGTGGTACTCTCCAAACTTGAGATGGTCCTCCAGAGAATTCAATTACTCTACCTAATTCTAATGCTAAAATACTCCTAATGTGAAAAATATGCCTAACTTCATCTATCCTATAAAATTCTAAGGAGACAGGAGAGAGAGAAAGAGCATGAAAAGTGGTAAATCCTACAATAAGGGAGTAATAGCACAAGAAGAAGGGGAGAAATATTTTATTGAGGTAGGATGAAATAATGAGAAGGTGATGAGGAGGTCGACAAATGTGACACAAACCCAAATCCTAATCCACCGTCAACACTCCATGAAGCACAACACCATACACACTGTAAGTGAAAGAACATACATGAATACAACAAGAATAATAGAGAGGTAAGAAAATACACTAAAAATGGGATATGGTTGAAAAAACACCACAAAACATAATTTTTATTGCTTCATAGTATGTATGTAACATTACATTTGATGTAGAAAGGCATAATTACATTTCTAGGCCAAAGAGAAGCCTCACAGTCAAATGGATTTGAGGGATAAAATTTCCATAGTTTCCTAGCTTCAAGAATGACTCTCTAAAAAATGAGGGGTTTGAGTTCTTTTTATAGCCAATTTTCACCTACCCTCATTGAAGAGGTATGAGCACCCATACAATTTCACTTCCGTAGGGTACCATACATTACAAAATAAATGGGTGCCATACTCCATTAAATTTGGTTGTTGAGCTACCTTTCACCCACCTACCTTTACATTTCATGGGACTCTTGAGTTGTCTAACATGTAACCCATCCAACCTATTTGTACCATCACTAGGATTCCAACCTTATGACCTATCTAACCATGTGTTGCTTGACCTCGACCGTCCAACCCTGGGTGGCTAGAAATTTTTCAACTATGTGAGCCATAAATTTGAAGCAACCGCCCAACAACGAGCCACCACTGAGAAATGGGTTGACCAACTTGTTCTATGCCTAGGGTTAGACATCATCTAACCTGTGACACTTCTAACTCATCTAAGCGGCCTATGACCCATCCATCCTCCTTATATCATTCACTTATTTGATCTATTGAACTAGTCCCGTACGATGCCTCCAACTAGTATGTAGACCAACAGAGCCATCTCACCCTATGTTGTATATCCTGAGAGGGTTGGACATTTTCTAACTTCCGTACCATCCATCCTAGGTGCGTCACCGCACTACCATAATGGTCAATCAACCAACCCATCCATTTAAATCCCCAAACCAACCGGTGGCATACCCCCAAGCCATTCAACCTAATCGTACACTTCTCTCTGTCATTCAACCCCTAGGCCATCCATCTAGCCGACCAACCTAACCACCAGCCCAACCGACCAACTCTCAAACATCCAACCTAGGTATCCAACCTAGGCATCAACCTAGTGTGTCACCTAACCAACCATTTAATCATCATCCAAACTACACTTTTTAATTCATCCAACTAACTAACCCGGCCAACCAATCCATTCATTTGACCTATCTATACAACTTGATCTACATCTCAACTAAAGCATCCTACTTTGTTCCAAATCGTAAGACAACCCAACCAACTCAATTCTAACTCACCAAACAACCTTACCAACTCATTTTTCCATGATAAGCTAGCTCTCTTCACATGAATATTAACTCATCCAAGCCATCTCAGCTCTTTTTCTCTTAACAATATGGGGCTTAATTTGACGACCATTTGCACATCCTTAATTTAAATGGTTAAGTCCATTTATGATGATTCATCTAAATTCACCTGTGGGTAAGTTTGGGATAAAAATAGTGACCTCTCAAGGACATCTACCCGCTAGATGTCTTACCAATTTCCTTGAAGTATCCATTAGGCATGAAGTCAAGCCTAACCTTTAATAAATGATCTATTCCATTTGAAAATCTTTCACCCAGATCTTTATGAACTTAGCGTTTGGGCTGAAATTGCCTTGGCCTACTCTTAAAGTTGATTTTGGGATTTTAGATAAATTTCTAAAATTGCCCCAAAAATGAAAATTTGAATAAGGAAAATACATGGAGAATGATGGACTTGTACTTGATATTTTGGGGTTAACAAATGCACCTTGATAAATGCAAAAATATGATTTATACCATGAGCATTGCTACTTCAATGAATGGATTGTGCCATCAGTAACCAAATACCATAAACTATGTAGAAAATTGAAAAGCATACACACCCACATGGGATATGTAGAGTGTGCAAGAGCACTCCTTCTATTGAAAGCACACCTACCTACTCTATAAAAACTAGAATAAGGGAAAGCTAAACCAAGCCTACAACAGGCAGGGAGAAATATATTCCCATATTTACAAAGTGTGGCCATGTAATTAATTTAAAAATGGACATGGCATGTAATAAGAGTGGAAAAATATATACCACCCTTCTACCTAAAGCATCAACCACAAATAAAATTAATACCTCCTCTAGTTTTACATTTGGTTGGAGGTGTTTTCACTAACCTTTAGTGCTTTCAATATCATCCACATTCCCGGAAATGAGCATGACTAGATATGGCTACTCCTTTGGCTTCAATGAAGCCAAGTACCTAATAGGGCATAGTATGACCCTTTGCATGTTCCCACCACTCGAGTTTTAACTCCAAGAATGGAGCCCTCCTGTAGCCTTCCCTGAATGGATCTATTTGTATGTTGATTTTGACCTTTTTGTGCATCTAAAATAGTTTTTCCTATGCTTTGATGAATGATTTGGCAGTGGTGTCATCCTTGCCTTCTTTTCCTTCCTCAATTGTAATAAACCGCCTTGTAGTGTGTATCTCATTAGGAATGATTGCAGCCTTTTTTTTGTAAATATTGGAAAAGCGTTGAAACTTGTTGAAGTTTATTTCAATCGGGAGTTCCTCCTCCGCTTAAATACCAAGACTATGTGCACATTTGTCAATTTCCTCCAATATAAAGCTTTACAAGTCAAACTCCTCTAATTTATGCTCTTAATGACCTGTCTTGGGAAGTGAGATATTCTTGAAAGTCTTCCTACATCATAGGTTCATCGATTAAATGAGACCCTACAAATGAGAGCAATAAAATATCAATGATGTCTTCTTCATTCAGGCCTCTCGGATCTGAATTAGTTTCTCTTATATGCCTCCTCTTCAACTAGACCTAGAGATACTTCTTCCTCCATCATTTATTTTACATCTTGTAATTGATCAACAACCTCTAAAAATAGGCTTCCCTCATGGACACTACATTCTGAGCAAAGGAGCACTTGTTTTCTTTTGTTTCTTCTTGTTCCTATTCCACTTCGCTGCAACCAAATTAACTTACACCACTTGTGGATGGACTTCACCCTCCTCCAAAGGTTTCCCATTAAGGTGATTTTATAAATTTGAATCGAAGAGCCAAGCTCACAAAGATTCTAATTATTTCTTCTTTTATTGACTCTTCTTTTTTACTTCTCCAATTGACTAGAGTTTTGAGTCTCTTTTCGATATGGACTGGGAAAGTGGGAGGAGAAGTGGGTGGGGTCACCAAGAGTTGTTGCTTGGTTTTTTTTGGAGTGGAAGGTATTTATTTGGATTTTATGGAGGGGAATCGAATTGGAAGGAAAAAGGGTAGAGAAGATGAGATGTGATGGAAGATTAGGAGATGGAAAATTGGATTCCACAATGAGGGAAGCAGTGAGAAGATTGGAAATTGTGGCTACCACTCGAGATGGAGCAATTTAGGGAGAGAGGGAGATTTTTAGGATGGAAATGCTAGGATCTCCCATTAACAAGATCAACAAGCCTTTTCTACAAAATATCCTATCTCCCGAATCCACTCCATAAACCTAGGAAAAATTTCAACAATAATATCGAGTTTATCCTATGGGCTGTAATAGCTTGGAATAGGGCCCACCCATGGAGAAGTTGTCTGAAAACTAATCTTGCATGCTTGTAATTGAGTCATGACCCTTTGATGTGCTATCTTTTCCTCCAATTCTTGAAATTTGTTTTGTAGCTCCATATCCTCATGTGTAGGAAAGTATCCTCCATAATATGCATACCCTAGCTCTTCAATATCTCCATAGTTTGGCACGCAACCAAATTTTATTGCATCTTCTTCATAGGAGTACGCATATTATTGATCTTCATTGATTTATGGATCTCGGAGGTTGATAACAGTAACTTGAGAATGAACGCTGTGCAAGTTAGAGGTGAGTGTGAATAGTTCTAATGCTACCTGTGCATGTGAGAATTCCAAGAGGGGAATGATGTCATGATTGTACAACTTTATGGACATAAGAAAGTGGAAAGATGTGGAAGGAAAAATTTAAATGGATGGAATGCAGGAAGATCTACAAATCTTATAATGGGTTGTTGACATGATGGAGTCAACATATGTACTTTGCATGTGCCTCTAACGGCTGAAATATTCATAACGAGTACATCAACTTGATGAAGTGAAAATGTATACCAAAATACACCCCTGTGAAGTATACGCCTTTTCCTGCTTGTCCCATGGGTGTGTCAAAACTGTTGATGCAAAATTACTACACCCCCCAAATGGCATGATTGTGAGTGGGGAATTTAGTTTAATTTGCTAACATGGCACCATCTCTCAAGCTGTGGGACTTGCAAACTTTAGATGGTCCTTCAGAGAAGGTTGGCTTCCTCTTGCTAATTATAATGCTAAACTACTCCTAATGCATAAAATACGCCTAACTATAGCTATCCTAACAACTTCCAAGGAGATAGGGAGAGAGAGAAAGAGAATGAAAAGGGGGAAATCCTACACTAAGGGGGTGATAACATCAGAAGAAGGTGGGGAAATATTCTATTGAGGGAGGATAAAACAATGAAAATTTGGCTAAAGGAAGTCAAATAAATGTGACACAGACCCAAATCATAATCCACCATCAATACTCCATGAAGCATGACATCATAAACCTGCAAGTGAAAGAACATGCAAAAAATATAACAATAATAATGGAGAGGCAAGAAAATGCAATAAAAATGATCTAGGGTTGAAGAAACACAACAAAACACAATTTTTATTGCTTCTTAGTATGCAAAGACCATTACATTTTATGCACAAAGGCATAATTACTTTGCTAGGCCCAAGAGAAGGCTCAAAACTCAAATGGAATTCAGTGAAAAATTCGTAAGAGTTTCCCCATCTCCCAGAATGTCTCTCTAAAAATGAGGGGTTTGAGCTTTTCTTATATCCAATTTTCACCCACACTCATTAAAGAGGTATGGGCACCCAAATAATGTCACTTCTTAAGGGCACCTTCTCGTTAGAAAAGACATGGGCACCATATTGCATTAAATTTAGTTTTTGAGTTGTCTTTCACTTACCTACCTTTTGCTTACATGGTACTTATGAGACATCCAACATATAACCCATCCAACCTCATCGTACCATATACAGGTCCCAAACCTTATGAAACATTTAACCATGTGTCTTCTAACCTTGACCATCTAACTATGCAAGCTGTACATTTGAAGCAACCACCCAACAATGAACCACCACTAAGCAATGGGTTGACCAACCTATCTCCGTACCTCAGGGTTGGACATCGTCCAACCTTTGAAATGTCCAACCCAACTGACTAGCCTATGACCCATCCATCCTCTTTTTCTCCTTCACCCAATCGAGCTATCTAACTATGCCTATACGATGCGTCCAATCTGGTATGTCAATAAACTGAGATGTATCAACTTGTGTCATCTATCCAAAGGGGATTAGACACCATGTGACTTTCGTAATATCTATCCACGAGTCGTCGCGATGCTACCATAACGATTCGACGACCAACCTAGGTGTTATACGCACGGGCCATCCAACTCGATCACATGTCATGCCACCGACCAACCCCTAGGAAATCCATCTAACCAATTAATCTAACCAATCGACCACTTGATTGTAAAGGTGGTAAAAATATGTGCCCGATTCGAGATAAGTCACAAAGCTGCAAAATTGTTGCAAAATCTTCGAATGTGGGAAGAATATTTCAGTTAGATTTTATTCAAGAAATGATCAAGAACTTGTAGCCAAGTATACATCATCAACTCAACTATGGCATCGAAGAATTGGACATGTGGTTTTGGCTATCTTGACATACTTCGTCAATATGACATATTTAGGGTTTCAATCTCTAAAAAAAGGGTACGAGATAAATGTCAACATTGTTTGCCATGAAGAAAAAAATAGAGCACAATTCAAACATAGTACATTTTAGGCTAATTCAAAACTTGACTTGGTGCATACCTATCTATGTGGACGAATGAGACCTAGCCACTCTAGGTTTAAATATTTCATGCTCTTTGTTGATGATTTTTTAAGAAAAATGTGGATATATTGTCTTTCTACAAAATACCAATCTTGGAAACTTTCAAGAAGCACAAAGCCCTTGTTGAAACAGATTCTAGTAGGAAAATAAAAACACTCCACTCAGATCGAGGGGGAGAATACACCAGTAATGAGTTCAATGATTTTTTGAAAACACATGACATTCATCGTCAAATGGCTCCTCCTCACACACCGCAACAAATTGGTGTTGTTGAAAGGTGAAATCATACTATCATGGATATGGTGTGATGTATGATTGATGATGCAAGTTTATTAAAAACATTTTGGGCTAAAGCAGCTAAAATGATAGTCTATTTACTAAATATAGTTCCCACTGTAGCTTTTGATGGAATAACACCTTAGGAAGCATGGTCAGAGAATAATCCATCTATTTCACACCTTATATTTTTTGGATGTAAAGCGAGTATGCACATTCCTAAGAAACAACTAACTAAGCTTGATATGAAATGAGAAAAACTTATATTCTTAGGATACAATGATGAAGCACTTGGATAAAAACTTATGGATCCAAAAACAAGGAGGGTATACACTAGTCGGATGTTGAGGTCTTTGAGAAGAAAGAAGAAGATGCTCCTTCCACATGGTATACAAGTATGATTAGAGATTTAAAATTGGATAATGTCCTGACACATCTACCATTGGAATGAGGACTCACAATATGGCTAGAAATGAGGTCAATTTGGCCTTAATGGATAAATTTTTGAAACTACTCGAGTCATCCACAGTTTTAGAAGCCCTACAGTCTAAACCTTGGAAATATGTTATGGATGCAAAATATAAGTCACTTATGAAAAATAATGCATGGCAACTTACAGATCTTCCACCAGGGAAAAATCTTATTAGATGCAGATGGATATTCAAAATGAAATACAAAGCAGATGAAAAATTTGATAAACACAAGGATAGAATATTTACAAAGGGATATGCTAAAAAAGAAGGAATTGATTATAAGGAAAGTTTTTCTCCCAGAACTAAGATAAAAACTTTCAAGCTAATATTTTCTGTAGATGCACAATTTGGTTGTAAAATACACAAAATGAATGTGAAAAGTGCCTTTCTTAATGGTGAATTACAGGAAGAAATTTACATGACTCAACCAGAAGGTTTTTTCATACAGGTAAAGAGGAAAAGGTATGTAAACTCATAAAATCACTATATGGTCTAAAGCGATCACGTAGGGCATGGTACATAAAAATTGTGAGCATCTCATTAAAAATGTATTCAACACGAGTCCATATGATCCTAATATCTATCTCAAAAAGGAAGGGGGGAGATAATAATCTTTGTAGTATATGTCGATGATCTATTCATCACCAGTGGATTAGTGAGGATGATTGAGTCAAAAAAGAAATATCTAACACAATCATTTGACATGGCCGATCTCGGGCTTCTATATTATTGTCTTAGACTTGAAGTTTGGCAAAGAGAAAATCATATCTTTGTGTCACAATTGAAATACACCAAGACAATGCTTGAGAAATTCAATAGGATGGATTGTAAGCCATTTTCCATACCTATGGAGACAAGACTTCAATTGTCTTGAATAGATCCATCACCACAAGTAAATGAAACTATATATCGATTGACAAGTTGATCAAAGTCTCATCTACTTGACTTACACTAGGCCGGATATCGTCTATGCAGTCAACTATCTTTCACGGTTCATGCAATAACCAAGGGTTTTGTTATCCAAAATAATCTCATGTTGATTTTTGGTTAACTGCACCCATTTTTCCTCCTTTAGTGCTTCAATCTGATTTTTTAGATATTTTAAGCACTTAAGGTTTCTGAAAACATCTTCATCAGATGGTAAATTTATTCCCCTTTCCAGAAATGTAAAGAAGTCCTTCTAACTCCTTGTATTTTTCAAATTGCGGGCCGGTGGGCCTAAGAAGCATTTTTAGCCAAATGCGGGTTAGAGGGCCTGGGGAAGACTTTTCACCAAAAGGGAAGATTGCGGACTGGCGGAGTAGTGGGAGATACTTTGGCACTTTGAAATTTTGTGCAAAAAGCATGAGTTATAATTATCGGCTTGTGGGCCCAGCAAGAAAGTTTCCTTGCCAGTGGAAAATGCAATCGCACATTTTCGAGACCGTGGGGAAATTTTTCCCAAGTGGAAATTTGAAGTGGGGGTTTTTTTGCCAAAATTGAAGTATCGGGAGAGTGGGCATGTGGAGAGCTTCCATACTTTTAAATTTTTGTCTAAATGGAACAAGTTGCAAGTGTGGACCCGTGAGCCTGAGGAAGGTTTTTTTCACCAAATGCAAAGATGTGAAGTGGCGGGATTGCAGGCTTGCGGGAGACTTTTGCACTTTTGCATTTTTTATGCAAAAGGCACAATTTTAATTTTGAGCTTGTGAAGCTTATGGGAAAAGTGAATTTCAGCCCTGGGTAATGTGGGAGATTTTGGCATTTTGCATTTTTCCATAAAAGGCGCAAGTTTAATTCAAGCCCTGTGGATCCATTTTGTAAAACTTGTTTATTGTGCCATTTTTGTATGGATTCGATTCAAATATTCAAATGGGCATAACTTCCGATCTGTGCTTGAAATTCAACAAATTTAATATTGTTGGAAATATTTCGACCTCCCGTATGTAATGGAAGTGTAAAATATTATTTTTAGCAAGATTTGATGGGTGAGGAACTTAAAAATGTCTTTCACGCCACTAATATGAGATTTGATTACTTTACTGAGATCATATTTTGATTTGATCTGCCATTCTTCCTTCTCCAACATGCCAAAAAGACATGGAGAACCAACTATATTTGATGGGTGAGGATCTAGAAAATGTCTTTCACGCCATTAATATGAGATCCGATTTCTTCGAGAACTACATTGGATTCAATCCACCTTTCTTCCTTCTCCAACACGCCAAATGACATGGAGAACTAGACTTGAAAGATTGTAGGTGGATTTACAGGGCATTGATGGTTGGTGGTTGAGTTTCCAAATCATATTTACCTCCTTCTCTTCTTCTCCTCTCTTCACTTAATCTATAAATGTAAGAGCTTGGCTCTTTGTAAATGGTTGGACATTTTGGATTTACCCCTCCCTTCTTCTCTAGTTTCCAGACAAATTTGTCGAGTTCAAACCTTCCATTAAAACTGTAATGTAATCCTATGCCTCTTGGCCATTGTAATGTTCTGTATCAATCTGTGGAGAAATAAAATAAGCCTATGCATGATTTCAAATCTTTCTTATATTCAATGCATCTTACTGATCTTTCATCTGCATTATTTGGTTATCTGTGTATTGGTGATGGTATTACATTTTTGGGTTTGTGTTTAATGGCAAAGTAGGTGTTCAACATTCCTTTAGTGCATCACCTATGTTATTTTAGATTTAATTTCTTTCATCTTCTTAACGTTGTCTCCTTGGAGAGTTAGAGTAGGTTTTAGGATAAATCCTCTGCAAATTGTATGTGTACACCTGAACAAAGGAATAGGAACCATCCTTCATTTGGAGAGATTTCCCTATTGCAAAGTCCCACACTTTGGGAAAAACTCCATGTTATGTAATCACACTAACAGTCTCACCCATGAGTTGAATACATTTCATGAGTGCTTGTGATTTCACACTAATAGGTTTCTCGCTAGAAAGTAGGAAAGTGGATATTGGGGTACATCAGAGGAACTATAAACTATGGCCTAGAATACAAGGAGAATAATAACTTCTTTTTGAAAGGATATTCAGATTCAGATGATGCAGGAAACATAGATGATAGGAAATCCACTTCAAGATTTGTATTCATTTTGGGATCTGGACCGATATCATGGGGGAGTAAGAAGCAAATTTGTGTTTCAAGATCCTCCACATGAATGAGAATATCATGTAGTAGGTGGAGTTTTCTATGAAGCAATATAGCTCGACATATAATTCAAGGATTGGGAATACCACGTAAACATACAACTATCATATATGTTGATAACAAAGGAGTAGTAAAACTTGTTCAAAATCCAATTTTTCATGAGTGTACCAAAAACATTGAGGTGTAGGTACATTTCATTCATAAACATGTTTAGAACAATGACATCTAGTTCCAATATTTCCCAACAAATATACATCGTGCATATGTCTTCGTAAGAAAGTCAATTGCTCGAGAGGTAAATTTGAGGGTTTTAGAGAATTTATCTCCTATTCAATTGAGACCATGTAGAATTAAGGGGGGAATGTTAGGAATAAAACTTATCTTAATTCATCATTAGTTTATATTTGAATAAATGTAATAAGTAAAAGTATTTAGTTTAATTACTTTAAACTTATGTCAATAGGTATTAGTTATCCTTAGTTTTTAGTTAACTAAGTGATAGTGTTCTAATCCCTATGTTTGTGGGATCATGTTCTATCTTGCATATTTTGTTCCCGAATGATTTCCATGAGGGGCAATAGGGTCAGTTAGGGGCAATATGCTATTTCTTCATATTTTCTCAGATTAGATGATTTTTTCCATATATTGTGGATGAGATAGAAGCTAGCCAATATCTATAAATATTTCAGCTCTCTCATTTTTTGTAATGCTGGATTTTGATATTAATAAAATACATAAGCACTATCTTGTTTCTATGCAAATATTCAGTGTCAAATATTATTTTCAAGTATTCATTGTCAATAAAATTTAAATAAATTACATGATTCCATTAAATCCTACATCAAACAATTTTTATGGATTGATAAATTAGACTTCACCATTAAAGAGTAGTATGAGTTAGATATAATGTAATTAAATAATATTCATTTTTTTCTCTAAGTTTTAAGTTTACACAATAATTATTGAACTTGATTTTTCACCATTTGTAAAAGAAATTATACATGGCAATCTCATAAGAGGTTCAACTTTAAAATGTATTAAAAAAACCACATGAAATCTCCATATAAATAAAATTCAATATAGAAGTCTATTGTTACTATTAAATTAAAGTTTAAAAATCCAAATATTCCCACAAATTATTAAGACCATTTCCCAATTATAATAGAATATACTTGAGATAATGAATCTAGATGAGAAGTATCCATATAGGTATGAATCAAGTGATGAAGTTGTACAATATCTAGATGATTTGGAATTGATGAGGGACCAGGATTCACATAGTTATTTAAAAACATGAAGTTTTCATATGTAAATATTTGTTTTCACATGTGTTATCTCATTGCACGAGTAAAATATGGAGCCCTAATATTTAATGTAAAAGAACTATCCCTAGTAAATGAGGGGGCATTTTATGACCTTTATCACTTACCCAAGGCATATCTAATATAGTTTATGATGTTAACTCTGTTATCTGATTAATGGGGAGATATATGTATAGATGATGGTTTGGTTGAATTTACAAATTTCCATGTTAACTTGAAGCAAAAAAATCACTTAAGGATTGTATAACACCACTTTAAGAAATTGATCGAGTTTCTATGACAATACTCAAGAGTATTTGATGGGAAAAAATATTGTGGATGGACACCCTATTAGTAATGATTATAGAGATGGAATAAAACCCATATTAGGGATATTTGATTGCCTCAAATTTATAAGAGAAATGGAATATGGCCCACTCAAAGCCAAAAAAATTTTCTAAATGGATTCTTATTTAGTTGATGGTACATGTTCTCAATCGAGTTCAAGTATATAGTACTTTCCTTTTAGCCTCAAAATCAAATCATTCATTTAGTCTATGGTTGTCTTTACCACCAAAAGTATGGTTATTTCATTCACAATAAATTTTAGCACACAATATATAAAGTAATATATAGGAGTGATATGCCAAGAATTTCATTAATGATGAAAGGATTAATTGTGAAGAGATGTGGTTACTAATATTTTGAAGACTACACAATAATTAGAGTGGATGTTTGTTACACTCTTCCCAATTTACTACTCAAATACATACCAAAAAAATAGTTTTCCATTGAGGTGGAAAGTGAAATTATTTATGGAATAGTGGGATATTAAAGACCAAAAAATAGATATTATGGTTTAATATGCCATTTTGGTGATGTAGATTTTAAAAATTTGAAATCAATAGTCAATACATAAGGTGCAGGGAAAATCTTTAATTTAAGGATCAAGCACCGTTTAGGCATTAATATCTTAAAGGGAAATAAGAAAGCATTTTGTTTTACTAAAGTAAAAACTTAGGATAAAGGTTTATCTAGAACATGAATATATTTTAGATGACCAAATCTACATGAACCCCAAATAGAAACTAGGGTGTATGAGAGGAAAGTGAAATTTTATATTATCTAGGTTGAGAATAAAGAAATAATTTAAGAGGGATAAAAAGGAGCATGAAGAATATTATGAACAAAAAGGATTTTCAAGGATTTAAAAAAATGAAAGTGGGTCCTAACTATTAGGATCGATAAGGTACCTAACTACAAACATGAAAAATAAGAAGAAAGGACTCAACTAGAATCCCCAAGTACACTCGTAACTAAAGGAAACAAGGAGAAGCCAAGGGATTGGTGAAGAAGATAGCAACCTAATTAGGTGTGGGAATGAGCTCCAAGTGAACAAATCAATCTTAGAATAACTACTGAATGAAGTGCATATGAATCTCTATCTTCTTGGTATATTGGTGCTCAATCAGGCTACACAAAATTTCAAATAAAATTTTGTTGTCATACTAGATCAAAGTGGGAGCCTAGTATATAAATCCTGGCTCACCAAGTAATCTGTTGAATCCATAGAACCTCATATCAAACCTTAATAGTACCTTTGTATTTTTCCTTAGTTGATGAAAATGCAACTGCATTCTATTTGTTATATACCCATGTAACAATACCAAATCTAAGGTGAAATGAAAATAAAAAATTAGATTGGAAGGTATCAACAAGTCCACCCCAATACATATTTTGAATCCCTCAATATTATAAGATCGTTGTGGTGTGTACTAAATGTCAAATTTCAATGTGTCCTAAATATAGTGTAAAATATAAAGGATTATTTCCTATGGCTCCCAAGGGCTCATGGGAGAAGGAGAGACCAAGTTGAAGAAAAAAATGATATCATGGCATGTATGTGTTAACTATAAAATATTTCTAACCAACTTCCTGTACAAGGTAGGATCAATTTTTTTATTGGTATTTAATAGTTACATCAATACATGACTGATATGGTGTGGGATAAGGCTTATAACAAGCCATGCCAAAATGATGAAGAATATTTGTGGAATAATTTTTTATCTAATATAAATAGCTTTAGGAGTATAATGAACCAAAAAGGAACAATAATGAGTTGAAATCCAAAAGGAAATATGTATCATCTAGTCTTTTTCCACAAAAGGCTAAAGAAGGTTTCTGAGTAACATCCATGATAATGTGTCTATGATGTTGAACAATGTTTTTATTTAAACATCTAAAAATATATTCAAGTGAATCCGTATCATGGATATAAAATTGAGATAAATGCGCTGCTAAAATATACAAAATTAAAATAAATAGGAATGAATACATGTGATTGTACTAAATATTATGATGATGTCATGTGTGGTCAAAATATAGAACTAAATGTACTAAATTTGAATAGTTGGGTGCATTGAAATGAGATAATAATTAGAATAAACATATGTCTCATAATGAAACAAAGTAGCATATCTTGAGTGCATGTTGAATAAAACAATATGGAGTTTGCTTCCATATATGAGAGAAAGAGAATGTCTTCACATTGTGTATGGAGAATTTTATGATGGATTTAAAGAAAACTCTAAGTTATTAAAATATTTCCAAACCTTAATAGAATACATGATAATTTCATAGACATTCATTGTTATAGAAAAACCATTGATGATATGTGTCTTTAGGTTGTCAATATGTTACATATTTTAAGAAAATGGGATAAATTCCACTTATATTTTCCCTATTGTCTAGCCATAAGCCTCCCTATGATAACAACTATCCGATATCCATGTGACCCAACTATATGGTGACTAGGGGAGCAAAATATAGGGTGATGTTTGGATGAACATAGGATGGCTACGATACCTACCTATACATTGACTATCAAACCTATTATAGGAAGACATGGTTCCAAATATAAGGAAACTATGGAATTTGACTATAGAGGATTTATGTAAATTGAATCTATGAGGAAACTATGGAATCACAATATAAGGTGAATTTGGAGTTCAACTATTGGGGAACTATTGATATCTAACTATAAGTTAAATTTATTTTTTATGATTAAAGTTATAGAAAATAGGTTTTAGTTAATTAATATAGATTAATATTGTATTATAATTATTATAATTCCAAATAAGGGTAAGGTTTTCTCTTTATTTTTTAGTTTTTCACTTTAACTTGTATAGTATTCTATTTTATAATTACTTTGAATAATTGTTGTCATCATTTTTAATTATATTTACTTACTAGTAAAGTTTTAGGTATAGCTAAATAAAAATATATTAAAAACACTTATTCAAATGAATTTATATGAGCTCACTCAATGATTAATAAGTTTAGTCAACTATTTGGTTACTATTGCATTTATTCAAATCCT
Source organism: Taxus wallichiana var. yunnanensis (assembly GCA_018340775.1). Lineage (NCBI taxonomy): Eukaryota > Viridiplantae > Streptophyta > Pinopsida > Cupressales > Taxaceae > Taxus > Taxus wallichiana. Next base: position 651,771,933 of record CM031241.1, on the reverse strand, counting down.
ATCTAAATGTGTTGTGGGTGACTAATTTCATGTGATGTTTGGATCATAAAAATGTTTCATTATCACACTAGATAAAAGATTTCAATAAAACTAATATTAGTAAAATTTATTGAAGGGTGATACCATTCGTGAACTCATCTAGACACTTCATAACATTGTGTATTTAGTAAACTCATATATTTCCATCCTTAATGCATCGACCATATTTAAATGAAAATTTACTTTTGGTTGTTTTTACTTATAGTTATTTTGGAAAAATATTTTTTCACAAGAAAAAGATGGTGCTCTAGCAACACTCTGTGGGAAAAATTCCCTCCTCTATTGTGAGGGGAAGTTCCCTTAATTGAAAGAAGAAAACAAATAAGAAGGAATGTCTTCTATCTAAATAGTAAATTGTAGAGGTGAGATTTTACACCTATGGAAAGGACTATAAAATAACAATAAAGAAGAAAGGAAAAAGAAATTAAATAGAGAGAGAGAGAAAGATAAGGAGAGGAAAATTTTCATGTCAAATAAGTAAACTCAATGCTTATTCTAGTCCTGTAAGGAGATGATTTAACATAAAAAATAATTCTCATTACGAGTCTTACATGCAAACAATAAAAAATAAAGAAAAAAATATGACATAAGAATATATGTTACCACAAAATATACCATGATAAAAACTTCAAAAATCTCTTTGTATTTCTTTATTATATCAAATATAAATATTCATACTTTCTTTTCTTATCAAGTAAAATCTTTGTACAAATATTTAGAAGTATTGTTAAATTGTGTGAGTATAGGTGTTGTCATTGATTTAAAATCCCATTAATGAAAAAGAGGATTATGGAGGTATGTTAGAAATTTCTCAATATCAAAGTTACATGGACATTCAAGTTGTTTCATAATTGCATGAGATGATTCAATGATATTGGCTTGGCCTAACAAGCCTAATCAGTGACCTAGCTAGCCTAGGTGAAGGTGAATGTGGGTTTGAGCTGAATGGTGACTTGAGGAGTATGGTAGAGGAATCGAGAGAATGAGGGGAGTGTGTGAAGACACTTATACAAGTTTTAGAGTGGAGGTATAGGTTGAATACCCAATTACAGGTGCTCATCTAGAGCTAGTCTAAGTTCTTGGAGGCCAAATGAAGCATGAGAATGAGGTATAGAGCCATGTGAGCTCATGGAGGCATGAAAAGGTGTGATAAAATTTCTCAAAAGTGTGTTAGGGTCTTTTGGATAGGTTTCATGATGAGGTATGAGGTTCTTCTTGTCATACCCCGTTAAGTCTATCTTGGATGTATAGATACTTTTTCCGGCTATAGGTGAAATTGTGTTGGTTATCATGCTTGACTTGATTAAATTACAATATAAATAGTATTTTTATTGTTTAAATCATGTTTATTTAATTATTTAGAAGGTTTATAATGATGACTTGATTTTATTTGGTAAGATTGCTTCTTGATCGATCTTATACTTATGTACTTAATTTTTCTCCGCATTGTGTGCAATAATTGATTTTATGAACATGGTAATGTTGACTAATTATAGGTAAACAAAGGTATATTTGATAATCAAGTTATAGACCCAGGCTCTTATTTAAGTATTATTTTAAAATCCATTATACGACAATCAAACCAATGTTGACAGTTTGTAAAATTATTTATAATCATGTCTTATCGACAGAGAAATATACATACATGTATATATATACATACATATATATATATATATATATATACATATACATGTATGTATGTATGTATGTATGTATGAATGTACAAGAGTAAACACACAACACACACACACACACACACACATATATGTATATAGATATATGCATATATAAATGTTATTGGTTATGTTTTAATATGGTTGTAGACTTTAATAAGGTCAAGTTTTTTTAAAAATTGGTAAAGCAATGTTTGGGAATGGGTCAGCAACCGGACCGAGCCCCCACCAATGCTCGTATTGAGTTTTTTACTACTTGTCACCCAAACCAACATTAGAATGTGGAAAAGGCACATTGGTTAATGTGCTAGAAATGAATGTTTAGGGTTTTGATTTTTGTTTATCCTCTGACCATTGGATGGTGGATAACCACCAAAATGGAAGGAAAAGATGTTTAGGAAGTTAGTGGAAGTGTCAAAGTTGGTGGATGATGGAATGGAAGGGAAATAGAGAGGAGTTAGGTAGAAGTTTGTACGGTTTCATTAAATGCATTTACTATGGATCCAGTAGCCCTCGAGACAAGTGAGAATCTTCTCATGCAAGATCGCCAAGCTAAGTGGTTATTTGGTGATTCATTTTTGATCTTGGTATTTTTGGCTTGCCATGCGAGCTATGCATGCAAAAATTATCATGGCTACTTTTGGGTGATCTATTACGGAACTTGCATGTCAATTTTGACTCCAGGTTGGTTAATGAGGAAATAAATAAAGCTGAAATATGGATTTATTTGACCTCTGCTTCGATTTGAATTTATTATCTCATCTTATTTTTCATGTGAGCTTTGGAATATTTCTTGGAAGAAGAGGAAGCAGAATCGATCTTCTACAAACATAATACAGGCTTGAGATTGTCTCAATATTATGATGCTCCACACTAACTTAGTATTATTTCCAACGCAATACAAATATATAGGATAACATCCTATAATTTAAGATATTATTATTACCTATAATATCTCCCAATCCCCTATATACGTGAGTTAGTTGAACAACTCCACTCACTTAAAACAATAATCTAATAACAACCTCCTTATATACATTATTATTACTAACAATATGTATACACTATATTTCCTAACATTCCCCCCCTTAGTGCGAACATGGGAGAAAAACAATCACACTTTCTTCACATCTTGCCACCCGTGCATGCTCATGGTTTGGATGGTTTTTCAGGACAGCCAACAACCTCAACAAGGAATGGTTTTACAGAGATAACCAACAACCTCAACAAGGATAGTTTTACAGGACAACCAACAACTTCAACAGAGGATGGTTTTAAAATACAACCATCAACCAAAATATCATGATGTTGCTTTTCCTTGTGCTTTTATCTTCCCACTATGTTTTTTCTTTAGGGACTTATGAAGGAAACACTTCTCACTATATACAAACTGAAAAGATGGAAAAATGAAAATGGAATGTTAAGACCATGTTCCCCCACCCCCCTCAATTTGAACATTTCACTTATTCAATAGATAATAGGAACACTAAAATAAAATCACACTGTACACAACTAAAATCAACTACAACTCTGAAAAGAATACAAACTCACACACACATAATGCCACCATAGCTTCATGTGGCCCCATTGTTGGTGGCTGATGAGAGGTCATTGATTGACCTCCAACCTCCGATGCCTCCATCCTCCAGTATACGTATTGTTAACTCAGTGAAATGCGAACATGAAGCAAATCCATTTCCATATTGAGCCTATTCTTTTCTTCCCTCCCGCAATGTGAAACAATTTATTTTTTAGACATCGGGTAACACCAAAAATGTGTCTGTAAGGAAATTTATTTTATTTAACATACTTTTTATATTGACACAACTTTTGACGATAACTCACAAATTTGAGAATACTTTTGACTTTGTGACGCACATGACTTGATGGTTTGACTAATCATATGACAAAAATTTACTCACTGTGATTGACTCTTTTAATAGACACAAAAGGAACTTTATAAAAAAAGAACTTATAATAAATAAATCACACCTTTTAAAAAAAAGACTCATTACACGCATGTAACTCAAGTTTACAAAATTAAACACGTTGACTTAAACAATGAAATCAATAAATATTTTACACTAAAACAACTATAAGTCTAAAATAATACACCTAAATGACTATAACAACTTTAATCTAAAACTATATAACCAACATGATATATAAAAATTTGACTAACTCGTGCTAGTTTATATTTCCACACCTTTTGACTAAATCTGTTAATCGAGATAGGAGAAAATAACTATTTAACATGGTAGGAGATCACACCTGAAAAACTAACCATAGATTTATTAGCAGTGAGGATAGCATCAATGGTGGATCTATGCTCCAAATTCTTTCCACATTTAGTTATGATGTCTCAATATCGTGCATTTAGCATGGAATAAAACAAAGACCTTTTGTATTGAACAAAACCACCGACCTTTACAAAATGAAATGGTGATCACACTACTACATGGGGGTCATTTGAGACATTAATAGAGACAAAATTTGACTAAATTGTCTCAAATAGAGACAATAAAAAGTTGTGTATCATCTCTATTCTGTCTCAAAGCGTATCTCTAAATCTAATTATTGTCTCTCAAGAGACAATAATGATTGATACATATTTTGTCTCTTGAGAGACAATATAATTTTCATCTCTCTAGAGACAATACCGAATACTAACATTTTGTCTCTCTGGAGGCAATACTAATTTCAATTTTTATTGTATCTCTGGAGACAATACTAATTTCAATTTTATTGTCTCTCAGAGACGATACAAATTTAAAGAATGAAAAATATGAATTTTAAATGTACATAATAAGCAAAAATCATATAGTGCAATCAACAAAATTACATATCATCTATGATGTTGGAGTGGTCTGGTGATTAATATTATAAATTAACAACAATTTGATTTAAATATTATGCCCAAGAAATGGGTACACAAATATTTTATTAATATCAAATAAGATAAAATACAAAAGGGTGTCTAAATTCGTTAACCCTTGAAATATAATGATAAAATACAAAAGAGTGTAAGAACTCTCGTTAACCCTTGATATAAAATATTAACATCTTCTCTCCACCACCCAACTTCAAATGATCCATATGATTCCCTAGTGCTACTTTGAGGTTATTTTTCTTCACTTTAATTTTGAGCAACTTCCTTTATGAGCAATTGCCTCTCCATCGGCAGAATGACCATCTTCATGTTCTTCACTTTGATTATCTCAACTTTGATGAAATTATTTACTATGTTACCATCACCGATATACACCCACAAAAATTAATAAACCATCTTGCCAAATCTTTAAACAACAATTCTTTATTCAAAATTCCAAATGATATGGACTCATATCCAAGTCTTAAAATAGAAGAAACATAATTCTTAAATCATCATGCCAAATGATATGGACTCCTACAAGTCATAAACATACAACACAGTCATCACCTTAGAAGTTGGGAAATTACACCGCCATGCACTGATCAGACTCAACTACCATTTTACCTGCAATGACTCTAGTGGATGCTAAGAAACAATATTTACAACTTCCAGATTGGCCGAGAACATCCCATACCTAGAACAATAAAGACTATTGATTTAGAAAGCATATTTAAAGCATTGGACACAAAACTTACATTAAAAACTAGTCTTCCTCTTTCATAGATCATAAAGTATTTCAAGGGAGAAGATTTACCCCATCGATTGCAAGCACAATAAACTGATCTCTATTTGTTAGCCACCTATGTGCTACTTTTAGGGATAGCAATAACACCAAATTCCTTCGCAGACAAAAGTCTCCGAATGCTCGGTCATTGCAAGACCAAGAGACTTTTCATTTGGTAACCATACTCTATGCACATGTGGTTCATCTTGTAAAGTAATCACTCGAACCTTACATTACTTTATCCTTTCGGCTTCCTCTCGAATTTTGGATCATAAAAAAACTTTTTCTCGGATGTCCATGCATACATAATTGGTGTTTACGAAACATTAAATTAGTTCACAGACCTCTAGTTGAGGAAGAAAACAATGCCATTTAATTTTTGGTGTTGAACCACTAAGTTGGGGATTATCCTCAAAAATAGACAAGACTGGAATTAGAATGATATCCAAAAGTAGAAATTTTACAAAGTGGTTAATAATTCTATATCACAATGTTTGACATGCTAAAAATGCTTCAAATCGACCCTTACACCGCTTTATGCTTTCAACATCCTCTAAATTTTGGAGCATATAAGAAATTGTCTCATATGTCCATGTATACATAATTGGTGTTTACAAAACATTAAATCAATCAAATTCACAAAGTTATGGATTATCCTCGAAATCTGGAATTAGAAGATATAAGGAAGTAAAACAATGTTACTATTCATTTTTGGCTATAAAGGCTTCAAATTGACACTACCATTCCCAAGTGATTCCAATAGTTATGTAAAATAAGAGGATTATCCTCAAAAATGTATCAGTATATTTTATGTACTATGGTGTGAAATTAAATAGATTTCTATTCATTCATTACCCAATAGGTTTACTATTCTTGCTTTCAATACCCTAAACATATTATGTTTATATAAACAACCGCATCTGCAATAAAAACAAGGTTATCAAGTATACCTACATCCTCAAGATGATTTTGATAATAAAATGATACATATTAATTCATAAATGAATTAGAATGATATCTAAAACTATCTTATATTACTATTCTTGTTTAAAAGTTAGAAATTGTAGAGTAGTTAGAAATTAATGCCATAAAACATATATATAGACATAAATATATCACTAAATGCCGACAAACATGCTAGAAAGGCTTCGAGAATTGACAACACAAGGTCTATTCCCGATAGTGATTCCAATGAAAGAGAGTTAGGTGGTGAAAAAATGTCAAAATAAGAAAATTTACGCCTCATTGAATTTCCATCATTGAAAAACTGCAAGCCAAAAATAACTACAATAATATAGAGACATTAACTACCTGGTTATGTGGGATATGCCACTTTGTTTGTAGACAACGCTAATGAAACACTCTAGTGGATGTTGAAGAAACAATATTTACAACTTCAGATTGCTTAAATTGAGAACATCCCATACCTAGAACAATAAATACTATTGATTTAGAAAGCATATTTCAAGCATTGGAACACAAAACTTACATTACAAAACTAGTCTTCCTCTCTTCATAGATCATAAAGTATTTCGAGGAGAAGATTTATTTACTAGTGGATGCCGACAAAACCATCGGTTGCAAGCACAATAAACTGATCTCTATTTGTTGGAACACAAAGACTACATGTGCTACTTTAGGGATAGCAATAACACCAAATTCCTTCATAACATGAATTCCTTTAGAAAAGTCTCCGAACGCTCGGGTCATTGCAAGACCAGGAGACTTTTCATTTGGTAACCATACTCTATGCACATGTGGTTCATCTTGTAAAGCAATCACTCGAACCTTACATTGCTTTATCCTTTCAGCTTCCTCTGAATTTTGGAGCATAAAAGAAACTTTGTCTCAGATGTCCATGCATACATAATTGGTGTTTACGAAACATTAAATCAGTTCACAGACCTCTAGTTAAGGAAGAAAACAATGCCACTTTCATTTTTGGTGTTGAAGCAGCTAAGTTAGGGATTATCCTCAGAAATAGACAGAAGACTGGAATTAGAATGATATCCGAAAAGTAGAAATTGTATAGTGGTTAGCAATTCTATATCACAATGTTTGACATGCTAAAAAGGCTTCAAATCGACCCTTACACTGCTTTATGCTTTCAGCATCCTCTGAATTTTGGAGCATAAAAGAAACTGTCTCAGATGTCCATGTATACATAATTGGTGTTTACAAAACATTAAATCAATTCACAGACCTCTAGTTAAGGAAGAAAACAATGTTACTTTCATTTTTGGTGTTGAAGCAGCTAAGTTAGGGATTATCCTCAGAAATAGAAAGAAGACTGGAATTAGAATGATATCCGAAAAGTAGAAATTGTAGAGTAGTTAGCAATTCTATATCACAATGTTTGACATGCTATAAAGGCTTCAAATTGACACTACCATTCCCAAGTGATTCCAATAGTTATGTAAACCAAGAGATACGACATACAAGTTTCCATGCTGTCTTAGAGTAGCATGGATTTAACAAGATGGACACTAAGATGGGTGCAATGCAAAAATGTATTGTATATTTTATGTACTATGGTGTGCAATTATGTGCTATACATTAACATAGGCTCCGTATTCAATCAGTAACATATGATTTCTATTCAGTCATTACCCATTTGCAACAAATTTTCTATCTTATGGGTTTGCTATTCTTGTTTCAATACCCTGAACATATTATGTTTATATAAACAACGACACTGCAACAAAAACAAGTATCACTGTCCCAACTGTTATACCTACATCCTCAAGATGATTTTGATAATAGAATGATACATATTAATTCTAAAAACAAATATTAGACATTCTTATAGTTAGGTAGATGAAAATTTAAGGCAACAGAATGCCATAAAACATATATTAGACATAAATAAGTCTGATTAATTTGTTTGAAAGAGATAGAAGGCCTACCAGGCAAGTTTTCCTTCATATCAATTGTCAACTGAATGGCTGACAAACTGCCATTGGGAGAAATTGTTCCCATAATAGCCCGAGAATCACCAACGTGTGCAATCACAAGGTCCTTACCCTGATAGAACACAATGTCAAAGATAAGCTGCTGAAAGAGAGGTGTAGGTGGTGAAAAAAATGTCAATCATCAATAAAACTAATTCATTCCTAACTCTGCTGAATTTCCATCATTGAAAAACTCTGCAAGCCAAAAATAACTACAATAATATAGAGAGCATTATAGTGGAATGGACTCCTGAAGTTATGTGGGATATGCCACTTTGTTTGTAGATAACACTAATGAAACACTTGCAAAGTATCACAAGGTAAACACCACAGGAAAGAGAGAGCTCACAAGGCATGACCGTAAAACCTGTGCCGAGTTTTATACCTCCGATGCTTAATATGACAATTCTTAAGAGGTGCAGATGCTGAAGAAAATCATAATCTTGAAGTACAGATAAAAATAATACTTTCATTTGTAACCATGAAATATCATGGAACAACTTAGTAAGCAAAAGGTATGTGAAATTAAAGCTCTGAAGTTCTTAGGACACAAACTACGTAATCAACACATTGCAATCTATCCATAGTAACAGTCCAAGCAAAGAATGCACATTTTTGTTATTCTTCATTTAGTATCTCAAACGAAACTACACTCATTACTAAAATCCATTGTGATGTAGTCCATGTTCACAACTGTTAAGGGTTGGTTCAAGTAGGACCTCTAAATATCTGTAACAGAGGAGTTATTAAAAATCATTCGTATACTTTTCATGAAAAAAAAAATGTCAATAATATTCTTGCAGTCTTGTTTCATACATATTTTTAAGTTATGTTTTTTTTTAAATTATCTGATTGATCAATGTGGATTTTTGGGAGGTACCCACAACCATCTGGGACACTAATGGAGCCCCGGTCCCTGGGCATGGTACTGCACATACTGCCCAACGGGAATTGAAATCATATCTTCTGTTCAACAATTTCCTCATTTACCACTACACCACAACCCCCTGGGTCAAAATTTGGACCATTTATTTATCTCTGTGTGTCATCCTTGAGCAAACACCATGCTAATCTTCTCTATATCTTTCCAATTTTATCTTATTTCTCTGAAGATACTTTTGAGTTGATTATATTACTCACAAAATCAAGTAGATGTTTCTACAGGACCCTTAACATTTCCATGACATAGAGTTTAACAGTTAACAATAAACCCTTGGCTGGGAGATATCAAATTGAAGCTGAGCTTATTCAGCCATTTCATTGCTACCAGCTAACAAACAATAAACCCTTGGCTGGGAGATATCAAATTGAAGCTGAACTTATTCAGCCATTTCATTGCTACATTTCAGTTACTTTTAAGTAAGAAGCATCTGCAATAGGTACTTGCATCCTGTATGATGTTTAATCCTTTTAACAAATTAAGGGTGAAAACATTAAGGTTATCAAAGTCATTGATTGAATGTGGAAAGGACCGTACTCTCACCATCTTATTCAAGGTTGGAACCATAATGGGAAAAGTTAAAATACAATCTAGAAACTTTGAGCAATATTTGCATGCCAATTGCAAACACTTGCAGAGATAATGCAAGGATCAATAACATAAATTGTTTTATTGCTCTAACTACCACTAAAATCTGAATGAGATTATTTCACTTTGGAGGGGCTACTTCAATTTAATATGAATAAGGTAAATTGAGAAAGCATTAACTATGTTACCTGTTTGACAATGGTCACGGCAGTTGTCCCACTGCAAAAGCAGTCCAAAGTAGGATGCAACTTGAGTTCCTTATCCATCACCTTGAATGCTCTTAGATGAGATTCCCTCCACGCTGCAAACATTTTGGGTTCCTCATGCTGATTTTGTTTCACAACATCGCTAGATTGGTCTAACTCAGTAACCCATGAGCCATTATCATCCGAGTTAGAGCATTCATCTGAAAGCAGTTCATGCCACTGGTTTACCAGCATAGAAGGCAGTGCATCTCTGACCCTTCTGCCAACTGTGTGTCCATATGGACCATGTCCATCGAAAACTCCAAGGAAGACCATATTCTCCGGGACCCAAAATTCTGGAACATCCAAAAAGAAAGAAAAATGATTCAATAATTACTCAAGTTCTGTTACAGAACAAAATTCGTGGAAGAATAAGTGAATTTTCATTTCTTATGATCCCATCTGAAAGGATAAACTATTGTTTCAAAGGTTTTGTGCTTTACTTCAATTTCTTATTGGAATTGGCAATGCAAAAAGTTAAAATTTAAGGATGGAATTATTTTATATGTATAGAATACTCGCTGAATTTTTCCATTCCACAAAGCAGAAATATTCAAATTATATTTGAAGAAAAGGATTACATGAAATGTCAATAAGGCTAAAAGAGTTCATGTGCCAAAGAATATGATATGCAGAGAAAAATCTGGTGGTCGCATGCAGGAGGGCTTCCTCAATTTTCCCAGGAGTTGCTGTTGTGTGTCTTCTGCAGGTTTATCTAGCACTGGACAGGGAGGATTGTAACAGATCAACCCAAATTCTGTAGAAGGTTGGCAACAATTTTGGTGCGAGCAATGCCCTACACACCACCTCTTTCTCTTAATTTCTATCCGTACAGTTTAAAGGAGTCTATTGGAACGGAACAAAATCCCATTATAGGAAATGCCACAAATTAAAGAGGAAAGATGTGGCATGAAACAGAAATTAGGAAGGAGGATGCTAACACATCAACTAATTTTCAGTTGTGGATTCCATTTTTGCATTTAGGGATAAATTATTTCCATAGGAACACATAGGGCTGAAATACTTTAGGCATAGCCCTGTCCATGGAATCCTTCTTTAAGGCATCTCAGGTCACCTGCCAAACAAAAGTAGAGGGCCTGCTGAGGTTCATGATAAGTTTTTTTCCAAGAAATTTCAATACTATCTTGAGCTCAATTACATAATTTACTACTATCAGTATCCCGAAATACATAATCTACTATTAATATTAATTCATAACAGCTGTGAATAGACTAGCTTCGTGTCAGGTCAATTTGATGAACATCAAGTAGATCCCAGACAACTAGTCAGTCAGGCAAGAGAAAATAGGGATTAAACCTCTTCTAGCATCCCAACAGACCTAAAATACATAATTTTATACCATTATTACTTGTGAATCTTCACATTCCCAAATTTGGGTAGATTTAATCTAAAGAACTGGCTAATTTTTAGATAAAATATGCAAATGCTATAAAAAAGAAAGACATCAATATTGTAAATTAACTGCCTAGATGTAGAGTCCTCCCTTCAATGAGCTTGGCACGCATTGGATTGATCACAAAATAAATAAAATCCTAATAACTCTTACCTCTCGTCATTACAAATTCACACATCATATCAAGTCTTATCCCCAGTTCTGCTTTGGGTTATTATCAACTGTGTTGATTTCAATAAATTAATGGATTATCTACAGTCCTGTAGCTCAGAGCAGCTACCCTTTATCCCAGTCCAGAGCTAGTCCCTTCATGTCAGTTTGCAACTCTTCAAAATTTAGATGCAAGGATGAATTGCTCGTACATGATAAACAAAAAGATTTATACCTGGGGATGCAAACCAAAAGATAATGATCATAATAGAATTAAAGATCAATCAACCTTATTGAGTATATTATAGCCATCTCATCAAAAAGAGAGTATATTATAGCCATCTCATCAAAAAGAAGGTTATAGAAGTTCTTATGAGGCAAAAAAAGCCATCTTAAAATGTACAGATACATGCTATAAATCTGGCTATCACATAAATATCTGTGTTTGACACGCATTTGAGCAGTTTTATAGACCGATCAAACTCTCAATAAGTTCATAAAACAAATCAATAAGTTCACTGGTAATGAAATAGCCAATAATTCATAAAATAACAGTCAATTTAAATCTATTTAGCTGGATAGGAAAAATGTCTATTCTTTTTTGTCCTCTTTTGACGAGGAACTATAATAGATGGTGCAACATGATAATCATCCTAAACTCTTGTCTATTGGATTTCTGGGTTGTTTTCCAGATGAGTTCCAAGAAGTTCAATCGATTCATTTTGTCCAACAACAAAATCATCACATCCTTCTGTGGCATCTTCATGTTCACTATCAGTTGCACCCTTTAAGGAGTTTGATTGTTGCACATCCTATTAAACAACATACTTTAGTCAATTAAATTACCACAACATTGATACTTAAATGTTTTATTATGTCATAAAATACTACAATAAACTTACCTCAGATTCATGCTCAATGACCAATTTCTCCCTCGATCTATCATATGTTGTCGAGGCCCTTGGGAACCATGTAATAAAGCATATTTCAGATCTTCATCTGAAGCTTCCTTTCGAAATTGCTGAACCTAAGTGTACAAAGATATTTTAATTTATCAAGTATAATTTTCATCCAATACATTCAAGTCACCGAACAAATATAAAAATATAAATGAAATTATTCACTTACCAAGCTCCCACGAATACTATTATACCCCCAACCCCAATTTATGGGACCCAATACTTGACATCCTAGCTTGGGTAGCTTTTGTTGTATCTCGAAGGCGTCTTTACCTCCTTCTCGTGAAGATGGCATGTAGTTTGGATTTTTGAAGGATTTTCTCTTGAATTTAGCATCTTTGATAAGCTCATCCCATGTTGTTTGGTTAGTGATCCAAGCTGGTCGGGATATCTTAGGTCATTTGTTAGCTTTGATCTTATTTTTTCTCTTTTATAATGAATGAATTTCCATGCATAATCCATTATGAAATCCTTGTTAAAACCGGGATTTCCAAACTCTTTTATGACATCTTCAAAGAGTTCATCTTTCTTAGAATTGGCTTGCTTTCTCCAATCCACTTGTATGGTATTTCCAAATAGGCATTTTGCACGATGAAATAGAAATTGGAAAAATTTCGACCCCATTTCATCTTTTAAGACATTTCCATCTGAGGTTAACAAGATTCAGAACTCTTTCTTTCCTTTGTGTTCACTGTGGAGATTTTTTGCGGTCGTAGGGGTCACAGTAGCTTCCCCTATAGGTACATCAGGGGCATGCCATTTTCTTCCTATATGTATAGAGCATGAATGTTTGTTAGGACTATTGTAAACCATGCAATATGAAAAATTGTTGTTATGACTGTTTTATAGCACATTAATGATAATTAGAACTGTTAGGAATATTTTATACATAATTAATTATCATAAGCATACCTATTCGGTGAAGCAAGACCTGTACTTTCCAGCAATGTAGACTCCAATGCATGAATTTTCTTAATTACTTCCTATCTAAATTCATAAAATTTAGGAGTATCTGGTAGGAGCGTTAAAATTTTGTCTTGTGATTCTATGATACTTGTCAAGGAAGCATGTTGTGGTGTTAGAGGGTGAATTCGGAGAGAACCCACACATGAAGGGTTACTCCTTAACTCAGTGCTAAACTATGTGTTGGCATGCTTGACGGAATTGGAATACTAAATGTTTCAATGTTGGATGTAGAAAGTATGGTATGGGATTTACTTCTGGTGGGACTCTCATGTTAGGATTTTCTAGTGCATATGTAGAGGGCCTGCCGCTACGATCCTTCAAAATATCATAAACCAAAATTATTAAAAGTAAAAAAATCTTCAAAGTTGCATGTAACAATTGAATAGCTTCACTAAAAATGAATAATAACATATGAAATACTAAATTTCCATTTCATTTCATGTATCAAAAAATATATATATTCAAAATGACCAAAAGGTGTGCATCTTCATATAATCTTCAATAAGGAAATTTAATGAAACAAGGAAACATGTGCAATGTATGCATCGACATAGAGAAAAAAACATTAGCAATCCACTCATAAAATATATCAAATTGTGTTATGTCCTTACAATGATTTTAAGGTTTACATTATGATTAAATAAAATCATCTTCATCGACATTACAATTTCCTCATCTGAAGCATGAATACACCATAATTAATGGGCCCCATATCCACAAACAAATCAATACCATGGTTCTCATGATCTTCATCCCCTTCAACCATAGGTAAATGATGATCAATAAACTCATCATGTTCATGTATTTGATCACTAAAATGTTGTTCTTGTCCTTCTAGAACTTCATCTATTCATATTCATCATCAATATCATGTTATCATCATCCTCCACTTGGTCATCTATGTCTTCAAGTGGATCTTCTACCCTTCAATTACATCATGGCCTTCTAAATCTTCGGAAAAGGTGACTATTCGTCCTCTTGGATCATAATCTATCACAAAGGACCAACCAAGGTGTTCTAAATTTGGAACAAGAAATATTTGATCGCATTGGTTTGGAAACACTTAAGGTTCAGAAGTAGATTCAAACCTCGATGTATTTATCATATTTAATCCATTCTCATGCAACAAAATAGTTTTTCAAGGCCCACTTCAATGAGCCTATACCATTCAACACGAAAAATAACTTTTTTAAAAGATGTGAAATTAAGCTCTAATATATCCTCCAACACTCCATAATACCGAAGTGTACTCGTGATTGTGTTTTTGTCATATGCATGTGAACGACACTCCACTTGAAATGGTGCTGAAATTCCACTATCATAAGTTTTCGCTTCTCATCTATCTTCCCGATTCAAAAATGATGACCGCTAATCCACATTGCTTTGTAATATGTTACCTAAATGCATATGTACATATTATCCAATTAGATTCAAGGACACAAA
Source organism: Taxus wallichiana var. yunnanensis (assembly GCA_018340775.1). Taxonomy (NCBI): domain Eukaryota; kingdom Viridiplantae; phylum Streptophyta; class Pinopsida; order Cupressales; family Taxaceae; genus Taxus; species Taxus wallichiana. The sequence continues at coordinate 651,756,906 of CM031241.1, read as the reverse complement.
AAGTTAACTAAATAGTTTCAATGAGAAAAAAATTTAGATTAAACAATATTCATCATAATAATTTATTTGTATATTACCTCCCCATTTATAGATCTTTAATGAAATCTACTTGTTTTTTTGTCATTGCTTTCATTCCCTCGTGGTTGCCTCATGTTCAACATTTGTCTTTAACCAATGCCATGAGCATCTATCTGGCCATTTTCTTTTATGGCATGTAGGAAGTCCTCTATTAGAGTTTTGACCATGTCTATTATATATATCAGCCCATGCCTTCTCATCTTCTATTTTATTTTGTTCAGCATACTTCTCCATCCATTCTAACATAAATTTAGAGTTGTATGCAACATACAAATGTAATGACTCCCACTCCTTAGCATCTACAACAAAAATTATTTAACTAATCATTGATCTAACCATTCTTTAAAGGATGCATCATACAATACTTAGGATTTAAAAACTACTACTAATATTTAAGATTACCTTTTATCCTCTTTGAAGTTCCTTGACCCTCTAGTTTTCTATCTCCAATGGATTGAGGTTGTTGATCACCCCATAAACTTGGAGCCTCCAAATGCAATTGAGGCAAGTACTCAGATAAATGAACCATGGTTTGAAAAACCATGTACCCTTCAACCATAGAACCTTTAGGTCGAGCTCTTTGCCTCACAAAATGTTTTAGGACCTTCATATATCTCTTTATAAGCCACATTGTCCTAAGATGGATGGGCCCACATTGTTAAATCTCTTCTACCATGTGTATAAGGTAGTGCTCTTGAGAATTGAAGAAATTTGGATGGAAACACATTTGAATGTCACACATCAAAAGAGCAGCATTCCTCTTCTAATAGTTCAGCTCATCCTGGATGTATCTCTTTAGATGATACCCACTATAAATTTTAGTAACAAGCATTAACATATCACCAGTTATAATATTTGCAAAATATATGCTAAAACAATTATAAAGACATTGAAAATCATATTTATGAAGGAAAAAAATTAATTATTGAATAACAAATGATGGTTTATAGTACCTAAAATATTTGGACAATTTGTAAATTGTTTGTGCGATGTCATGGTTGAAAGTGCTTTGTATTGTTGTAGGAAGCACATACTACACCAACATTGAAAAATAACATTTAAACTATATATTATCTTCTACATTACTAATATATTGAAAATTTCAATTATACTACCAAGAAATATAAGATATCATGAATTACCTTTATCCAATTATGCCAATCATGTGTTTTCATTCCAGAAAACTCTAAACCATCTCTTGTGAATATAGTTTTTAATGTCGCACCAAAACCAGTTGGAAATCTTATGGCACACATAGTATCAAACATATATTATTTCTCCTCTCCATGGCATAGGATCATATGTGCTACTTTCATGTAACCACATGTTTGGCATCATATTGATGGTTTTGAGTTCCTTTCTTAATTTTATTTGGTCTTCATTATTGGTTCCCTTTAGATGTTTCCATAAGCACTCTGCCACATTTTTTCCAATATGCATTGTATCAAATAGATGAGCTATTGGGAGATGCTCATAATAATCTAACTTATAAAACTTAGATAGTTTTTTCATTCCCAATGGAAAAGCTCTCCCTTCCTTTTTGTCATATGCTGATTTCCACCTCAAAGGGTTCATCCTTTTTGGTCACCTTCTTTCCTCTTCCTTTCCATTGAACTTATTTTTCTAATCATGCGATAAAGCAATGGTTTTGAGGTAAGAAGTTTCGTATTCATGTACACGATTTTTTTTAAGATCCTTTGATTGCCCAGATACAATGTTTGGCCCACACGATGGAAAACCATGTTTCCTTTAGTATGTAGGCTTGAAAATAAGTATGGAAACCATATTTAATTAATGGGCAGCTTCATAAATAGAATGATTACAAATTAATATGATAAATAGATTACCACAACACATAGAGAGCCCTAGAGCATCGTGAATTGTCCACATAAGTATTGCATGAAAAAGGAAGATCCTATCATTGCTAGGTCTCGATACATCATACATGTTGACACCCTTCCATAATTCACATAACTCATCAATGAGAGGCTCCATGTATGTGTCCATATCTTTCACCTAGTGTTTTCGTGTGAATAAAATGTGAATTAAAATTTAAATATATTCATGTAAATGTACATCATCTTCAAGAGAACATAATACTAATAAGTTCATATACATAGTATTATTAGAGTTAGCATTGCATGCTCTTTTTTCATTGCCATCCAAGGGGGAAGATTATTGTTAACAAGGAAAACTGGCCAAATAGAGTATGTTGTTCTAAGATCTTCGAAAGGATTGACACCATCCATTGCCAATAAAAGTCTTGAATTCCTTGACTCATTTCTTAAATCAGGACATTTTTCTTCAAGCTCCTTCCAATATTTGATATCAGCCACCATACGCATGACACCATCTTGGCTCCTTCTTAGTGCATGATAGTCCATAAATTTTGCCAAATCTTTACATTTGAACATCCTCTCAAACCTCGGTGTTATTGGAATTGGCGTAGAACCTTATAAGGAACTTTCGACACTTGATCTTCACGATATCTATTGGTGAAACATATTGGGCATTGCTTTATAAATTTTCATTTTCACCATAGTATAAGATATGGTCATTTGGACATGCATCATATGTTTTGTACTCCATCCCAATGTCTTTCATTGCTGAAGATACTTCCTTTTGTGAACGAGGCATCTTATTTTCCTTTGGAAGTATCTTATCTACCAAAAGTCTACATAAAACAACAAAAGATCTTTATATTATTCACTATACACAATATTCAAAACTTGAATGACATGGAGAGATATAGTTTAGAGGAGTTTAAAATATACCTCAAGATATCAGTGAAGCATGTATTCATCATTCCATGCATAACTTTCAAGTTCAAAAATAACATAAGTGTTGCCAATACAGACAAATTTGCATTTGGGTAAAGAGGCGTCCTAGCAAGTTGAGTTAAGGGGTGAATCATCAACTTCTTCAAAGATATGTGTAGAAGTCTTGTAAAAATTCATTCACCCCATCCTCATTTAATTGAGAAGTGGTATCACCCATATATGTTCTTCTCCTTCATTGTGAGTGCCACTATCATCAGTTTCATATGCCCTTTCATCAACATTATTAATAACTGGATTGGCTATACATTACAATATCATTTAAAATAGTTAATAATAATGCGATATAAAATTTTCATATTTTTTAATAACAAGCATTTTTGAAAATTCAAGATAGTATACCTCTTCTATATAAACTCCATACTTCAACCTATGGATACCAATGAGTCGACACATCTTTAATTTTCTATTTTTGCACTTTTCACAAGTACAATATATCATTTCATTAAAATATTCATTTTCCTTGGAGTAGGTCTCGGTACATGTTCATCTGAACATTCAGATGAAGATATACTATTTTCCTGCATAAATCATATACTTTAAATAATGAGCATCTACCTCTCAACTTCAGACTTATATTTTTATAGTTTGGAAATGGGTATTTCCGTTATGATGTTTCCATAAACTAAAACATCAGTAGTTTGAACTATGAGGTCATTTGTGCCATTATATATTCCATCTACTCATGAAAATTATGGTATTTGGCCCTTACTTATCCATTTTTGTAAGCTAAAAGAGGGTCCCTTATGAGTGTTATTTAAGATCTGAGTATTATAAAAAAAACTCATGACTGTGATAATACTAATCTTCATTGAGATTCAATTCATTAAAGAAATAATACAGGTGGCAGAAAATGAAAGTACCTGTCTTTCCATTTTTTCCAAGTATAGTGGCTAATTGGGTAATAGTGTCCTACAAAAAGGTAAAACTCGTGATAATAATAGAGAAGCATATTTTTTAAAAATGAATAAAGGTATTTTCATGTTCTAACTATTTACCAATATATGTGGGAATAGAATGTCATCTTATCTTACCTTCTTTCACTAAAGCCACTCCACACCAACTAGAGCAAGAGAAGACAATGAAACCTAGAAAAAAGGAAAAGACGAAGAAATTAGACAAGGAAAGGCAATCTAATCTATTAAAAATGAAAACGAAATAGCATGAGAAGGTCTACATATTCAAAACCATGCTGCAATAAGACCTACGATAAGTTACAAGGTTAAAATATGGAAGCAAACTTGAATCTTGAAACTTATCATAGGTCTTTGTTTTCATTAGAGATAAAGTAGATTGCTTTTCATTGTCAAAGATCCAAGATCAATACAATTTATACTCTACAAAATCTGTCATTATAATATCTAACGACCAAATATGTTTGAGAAGAGGCTTCTCTACCCAAATGTGCAAGTCATGAAATATTTTAATTCCTTTCTCAAACAAAAGGAGGGCAGAGAAGCCTCTTATCAAGGCACGTATCTTGTGATTATATATTATAATGATAAGATATTATTCTAATTTATTATTGTGTTACTCCACTTAATATTTTCAAATATAGCCTTTATTTCTGATCTTAGAATTTTCCAAACCCAAGAATGAGTTACAGTGTAAATGACTAAATCCTTTGTAATATGACTCACTCCAAAGTTAGACATTTGTTTCTCATAAGTTGGTGTAGATGCATTCCTCTTCCATTTTAATATAATATAATTTATCAAAACAAAAATGATTTAGTCATTTACATTAAATCTCATCAAGGTCACATAAGCTTCTAACAAGGTAAGAGCTTGTATCTAAATGGTTGAATGCATTTCCTTTGTTATTCTAACAAAGATATTGAGTGCTTGAATGGATAGAGAGTAGTAAGAGGAGTGAAGGCCCAAGAGCTAAGGTGGTTAGTGAGGAAAGGAGTGTTTTTGAGAGTAAGGAAGGACAAGTGAAGACCAATTGGGAACTACAAGCACATAAGCTATATGAAGGTTTAAAGGAAAGGTAACATTCTTAAGCTCAAAACTAAAGAGACCGGAATAAGAACAAGTAAGGTGGGAATAACAATAGTAAACCATTGGTAGAGTGAGAGAGGAGAATGCCATTGGCAAAAAGAAGTATTCCAGGGCCGCTTTGTTGAACCTGCATAAATACATTAAAGTTCACCATAGCCTTGTTGAAAGCAGAAAAACAAATGTCCATAGAAGAGTTGGCAAAAATAGTTGTATTTCTTTATTTCTATATAAAAAAATTCCACTATGAAAATATGCCAAATCTGTGTGAATTTTGTAGGAAGCTTGGTTCAATTCCGTAGGAGAATGTTCTGCTAGACAATATGTTGTGGTTCCTAGTGTTCAACTTCTTGATGTTATTTTTCTACTTGTTCGTTGTTTTTTCTTTTAGCCCTTGGCATCTGTCATTTCTCTTTATCTTCAAAGTTTCCTATCGTACTATGTATGCAGGATGCTAAATTGATTTGTTTCTCGTGTATTCTGTATTTTCTCGAGTATCAATAGGAGATTGCAATGAATGTTTCCCACGTTCTTGTGTTGACTCGTGGATTGCTAGCTGTATATATTGATTAAAGGTGATATACTTGTAGGTTTATTTCCCTCCACTTGGGCTTCCAATCGAGGTTCTTCTTTTCTTCCCTCTAGTGGGTATTCTACGTCATGAGTATCTGAAAGGACTGGAAATGGATCAGGAAGTATATATTCTGCTAAATGCTCTATTTATAATCTTATCTGACTACTGTTGTGTATATGCATTTCAGTTGATAGACTGACCTTTTATACCTCTTCTATATTCTCTGACATGTTTGTTTCTTTCTGCATATTTTCTTGAGGCATTTTTCTGATGGAGACCCTGTTGGGAGTTTAATTGTTTAAGGCTTTGTTACTTGCTTATGGACATCATGTCAACAGAGGCCCTTATTCATGGTAGATCGTATAGTACATGGTATGCCTACTTAGTCAACTGGATCTTCCTTAGTTTGCCCCATTAACCACAATGTAATCTTAATCTAGGTAAATGGATATTCATGCATAAGTGGCTATTGTTCTATCAATTGCAAGGTCAGAGGCATACACAAACTCACCCAGACTATTTCCTATAAGTCTCAAGGAGTTAAATTTTAATTTTCAGTTGGAGTTGTTAACAACCTTACCTATTAATACTTTTACTTGAGTGACTATAGGCAGATTTTGTTCCTGTACTCAAAGATCATGAACCATGTCCCACAGTGGAAAACCCATTCTCTGTCTTCTTTGGAAGCAAAGAGAATTGTTAAGTAGCTTCTTGGTTCTATCATTATTTCCATTTCTTTCTCTATAAACTGCTAATACTGATAAGAATTATTTCCTCTTGTGACTGTCGACATGACTGTAAATGTTTACATGCACACTTGGTTTAGTTCACTGGAGTTCCCCTGACTGGATGTAAGTAAAACTGATTGATGTGAATTTCAGTTCTCTGGAACCTCACTAGCTACTTGTAAGACTAATTGAGGAGGATTTTGGGTAGTTAGTATTTGCTTGGATTTATCTAACCAGGACACATCCACATCCTTGTAAATCTATTTAATATATGCTAATCAATAGTGTATACCATTGGTTTTGGCAGCTAATTCCTAATTAGCTTTTGTTCTACATATTGGCGTGTACTTTATTCTGTGTTCTCTGTTGTATGTCCGTTGTGGTTATATCAGCTGGTATTAGAGCCTAGTTTTGAATCCATCCTTTCTCATATTTTGGCTCATTTTTACCAGCTGCCTTTTCCCCTAGGTGTCTACATAATTGTTTTGTAGGGGGTTCACCTATGTTGGCATCAAGTCTGTTCATAGGTCCTTTCCCAAAATGTTAGTAGCATCATTTTTTGTTGTGCATCCTGATGTGTTGCTTATTTCCCTGTATCATTTGGTCCTTCTACCTGGGATCCAATGGCCTACCATTCCAAGTCTTTGTCACAAGACACGTGCAATTATAGCACCTTCAACAAGGACTTCTATGATTGAGGAGGGTGACGGATCTCTAGCCTCCCATCATATCTTTGAAGTCTTTGGGAATAAGTTTTATCAAACCAGCGAAGGTCATCTTTCTTGTCCAACAGATGCTAAGGACTTTGTGGTAAGTTCACTAAAGAAATGATTTCAACGTCCTTCTCAAATAGATTACCAAAGGATTTTCTGAGTGTTAGGATTCATTTTGATTCATAATTTTCCTTTCCATTTTACCAGCGGAAGTAATTAGAAAGTGCATCCACGTCCTTTATCCGAGAGGTTATGGCCTTTTTGTGGTTCATCTAGCCTTGTAATCTTCAAACCTCATAAGTTGGCTCTCCAAATCACCCAATTTTTTATTGTTCTTCCGTATTGAAGAAATCCATCTGAAATCCCTTGCGAGCTGAACTAAATTGCTCTTCGTTCTCTTTTTGTTTCCTCTTTAGGTTCTAGCTACCATCCTACCCCCACCCCACATGAGGTTACAAGTGAATTGAGAGGCAACTTCCCACCAGAGGATCCAACCCATTTTTCCATACAACCGGGAACTAGATTCCAAATTCTCTCCAAAGTCTTCATACATTCATCCAATGCCAACAAGGAAACATGTCCGTGTTCAGGTCTTCACCTACATCCATAGCAGTAAAGATCGGGAGATGCTTTGAGGTTGTCACTATGACTTCAACCTCCACTACTACGATGTGTCCAGAAAACAAGAGTAAAAACCTGCTAATTGGCATAAAAACAATCCAGGTTCACTTGTATTCTCTTCTATCCTTTCCATCTATAGAATATACTATCCTCTAAAGCTATAACTCTGTAACCCCAAGCTCAAAATGTGACACTCCTAAGAAACTTTTGCATTAATTTATCCCCAACTTTTGCATTCATTCATTCAAAATCGGAGGACCTAATAAAATATCCTTCTAGGATCCATTATGCAACATGTAGTGAGAGTAATATTTGAATGCACACTAGATCTTTGGAGCATATCTAAGAAAAAGCTCAACACAATTCTGTCATTGTGACTCTTATTCAACATTGGTCAAAGAGACAATGAAGGTGCTATAAAAAGGACATTGTGTCCTTCTTCATGACTTATTATAATATAGTCTCCGTGCAATCAAATGTTGGTCATTAAAGTCCATCACCAAAATTCTAGAAATTTTATGAGAAAAGCATAGAGGAAAGAGTATGAAATAGTTGATCATACAAAGACCCTTCTATCTGGGCCTCGAGGCTTCTTAACACTCCGAGACAACGAGTTGACTTTTATGTGAGGCTTAAATGTTCTCATGGGGAATTAGTATATATATATATATACAATGAGTATATGGATTAGGTTGGGTGTTGCAGAGGTTGTTTTAGTTTTGGGTATTGAGATATATATTCATTTTAGTTGTTTTAATCGGGAAGGTTCCAAGAAGGATATATAGAGAAAGATATCTTTTATAGATCGATAATTTGGTTGTTTGGGTGTTTGGGATATGGGATATATGAATAATTGGTTGGAATTTTCTTTGGCATCTCATCTGGATATGCAGGAACAACAATAGCACCATAATCAGTCTAGTGTGGATACAAGCAATATGATCATGTCTAACTTTTCTCAGGCTGATGTTAATGCCTATGGCAGCTACAGTGCTGCTAGTTTTGAGCTCCCTTCAAACACAACGACCACATCTTTGGACATGGGTTCATTGAGGTCTGATAATGGGTCCTTGTACCTTTTTGAGGCTCTCAATAGAACCCATAATGCAGGTATATGATCATGCCCATTCATAGTTTTGATTGTACTAGCAGGTGACATTGTTAGTATTAGGTCTTCTCAATATAGGTGTCATCACAGAATGCAGTACTACAGACCTTTTAATGGGTCTTATCTATATTTATGTATAGGACTTATCAACGGGATGTGGCTAGCTATAGTAGAGGCAAAGCAACATGATAGGTTTATGATTTTGATCTCTGGCTAGCTATAGATGACTATTATAATGGATATAATTTCTCTGTTGTGCAACGATATGATTTCTTACAAAAAGGCTTATAAGCTCACATGTTTGTAAGTTTATGTTTTTGATCTCAAGGTAGCTAAAGGGACTGTCATAATGGGTGTAACTGCACTGCCATACAAGAAGTTGATTTCCTACAAAAGGTTAACAATCTCATTCTTATGTATAGGATTTATCACAGGATGTGGTAGTACGGATAGTGCCATCAATCTTTTTAGCAAGTTATGTTTTTTATCTCTAGGAAACCATAGATGACAGTTATAATGGGTGTAACAATGACTTGATTTCCTACAGAATGTCTAGAATCTTATTTTTCAAGTGTGTGTTGGGTTTATTACAATGGGTGTGGCAACGATTTGATTTCCTGCAAAGAATACAACGTTTGTGATTTTTTTAGTCTGTAATCAGCTACACTGTTATAATGTGTGTAACTGCACTGTGACACAAGGATATGATCTCCTCCAAATGGTTTAGAATGTCATTCTTATATTTCTCATATGGGTTGCTGTTAAGATGATGAAAGAAATATTGTATTCATGCATTAGGGCTTCCTTACTAGAATGATGTACTGGTTCAGATTAGGCTTTTCTTATATTAGTCATGTTTCTAGTGTTTGTATTGTTTGATCTGGTTCATAGATATGCCAAGTGTATGTGTAGCACTGAAACACAGCTTAAGATTGCTGAGATCAAGGCTTTCTGGTTTCATTATCAAGGATTGTTATGGAAAGCCAGGTCCTGATCCAAAATATGTGATTATTCTCACTACCTAAACAAAGCAGGAAGCCAACTTTTTGGGCATCTTTACCTAGGGTTAGTGTACTCCATTGATGTTCTTCTCGCTAGATCAGATCTGCTGCATGCTTGCATTTGTTAAGACTCTTTCATGTCACGTCTTGTTAATAGAAATCATGTTATAGAACAACCACAGACAAGAAGCTTGATTTTCTATTTTGGTTTGAGACCCCAGAGCATAAACAAAAAAATTCCATAACAGTCTCTCTTCTATATGTCATTCAGATTTTGATGATAATGAAAATGATTGCAGTATGGTAAAATACATTTTTGTTTTGTTATTTCTCAGTACATGCCACATAATCTTTCAAATTTGTATGTGGGTTATTTATTACCAGTGCAGGTCAGGTATCTCCATACATGACTCCCAACATGATTATGGTGATACATAACTTATTGGACTGATTTGACAGAAACATTGTGATACCCAGTAAACTATGGACCCTAACATTAAGTTTGTCATACACAGTTATTTTTGCAGAACGGGCCCTAACGTTTGTTTTTTCATGTACAATTTTGTTGCAGAATGGCATCAGAAGAGCTTGAGCAGTCAGTCAGAAGTCATGAAATCTGAAGCAATTATGAATGCGAACAACAATGATCAGAAACGCCCAAAGCTGGAAGATTTCTTGGGAGGAGAATTTGTAGGTGTTCAGTTTTCAGATGATGCAGAAACTCATGACATTCATACATCAGAACTGGATCAAATTTATGGCAAGGCACCTGCACCTGCATTAAACAGAGATTTAGATCACAGCTCAGCAATGAATACCAGCATTGTGGGAGATCATATGCATGTCAATGGATCCTCAGACTTAACCAGTGATTCATCTAAGCACTCCCAGGATCAGTCTGACCAAGCTCATGCTTCGACTGCAATGCAGGACATATACAACAATAATGGGGATCAGGCCTACAACATGTTTTTAGACTGCAGCCTCCAGCTTTCTCAGAGCTCAGTAAACAACAATAATAATATGCATGAGCTCTCAGATTTCAGGACATGGCTGAGAATCCAATCATCTGAAGAACACAAGACAACCAATAATAACAACAACTTTCCTAGCAGTACTGTTCCAACTGCTACAGAACCCATTGCAAATAAAGACTGTTTTGTTTTGGCTATACCATGTCTATAAATATAAGAATCACCCAAGCCTTGCAAACAGTAAAATTCTAGTGACCTCATGTGTGCTTACCCCCAACACGAGTACTACCCTTTTCTTTGAGCAATTAGCTAGAAATAACACTAAGATTTTAGAGACAATTCTCTGGTACAAAGATCCAAACCATATTTATCATCCATACCTAAATGGATAAGACAAAGCCTCTTGTTAGGGGTAAGAAAATGGTAAAATTCTAGTGACCTCATGTTTTCTTACCCCCAACAAGAGGATTTGCCTTATCCATTTAGGTATGGATGATAAATAGGGTTTGGATCTTTGAACCAAAGAATTCCCTAAAATCTTAGTGTTACTTTTATCTAATTGCTCAAAGAAAAAGGTAGTGCTGGAGCCATGGATAGGCTAGCAGCTGTTGGCCCATTGGAGATGATGATTGATTTTAATAGAGGCCAAAAGGCTCATACCCGATTCTGGTTGCAAGATCTGATGCATACAATGTTGGTGGCATCTAAGGTGTTGACCGCATAACCAATAGACCTGGCCTCCTGATAATGCAGCCCTGTGGGGATATTAGGAGCTCAACACAGGTCATAACTTGAATTGTAGTCTTCCGTGTAATAAGAAAATGTTGTGTCCAATAAGGAAACAAGAAAAGCGTTTCTACAAGAAAGAAGTGGGGTGGGTTAAACATTAACAGAACATTTAGTCATATATTGGATTGCTGCAAACTTAATTCCATAAAGAGTTGAAATTATTTGCAACCAAGATTTATGAACTTCAAAATGGAAATTATTTCCATGAACTACCTCGTGGAAGGCTTTCAAAATTAGCTTCAATCAACATACGAGAAGCCATTAAAGTACCAAAACAATAACAACCGCTAAACCTAACAAGAATAAAAAACCCCATCGTGCTCCCCCTCCTCCATTTAATATGAATCTTTCAACATGTGGGATGCAACTAAATGGAAATTATACCACTAAAGCCTGAAAAGAATCAACAAACCCTATCCCATGCCACTGTTCAAGACTCTGACGTCTAACTAGAATAAAATGTAGAGTATGAAACACGGAGCATACAAGGAGCCCAGCAAATTTTGATAACACCAAATATTTGACCGCAGAATCCTGTAAGGGACAAGTCGAAAACCAAACCCTCACCATTTCTGTGCACAAATCTCAGAAATACTCAATAAAACAGTACCAGGTAAAAAATAAAACAAGGGAAATCTGCACCATCTGCATGCAGCGTGAATAAATTTCCCTCCCGCCCAAGCTTGTTTTCCATTTTCCTCACATTCAGGATTTTTCCCGCAGTTTCCCCGCTTTGCAAGCCACCCAAAATTATAAAGAGTTTTTTAATAAAAAAAAATACATTAAGGGTATTAGAGACAAAAGTAGGAGGGGTGTATTAATTAGAGACAAAAGTATATTTTTGTCTCTAATTAATGTCTCAAATGACCACCCCTTGTAGTAGTGTCAACAATGAACTAAAGGATTGGACCTTATTTACTTTTCTATCATGACTTGATTTGTAGAATATGGAGGACATCATTTGCACCATTTTATCATGACCAATATCCAAACACCAAACCTAATGTAGAAAATTTGAGCTATTATGATATACAATTCTTGTATGTAGTTTTGGGATCTTACCGATTCAGTTTCTTAACAGTACATCCTTCCAACTTTGCTCTGGATAAGTAGGACTCGCAGTTATATAGGCGATTGTTGATTGGAGAAAAACTATCCCTGCATGAGAATTGACTGGATGAAAAATGACACGACAAATGCATACGTTGGTTTTTCAAATTTTTGATCGGTCTGACAAGAGGAGATCACATCACATACAAATGTCCAGTATTGAGCATCAAATTTTTATGAATGGAGTCCAACTGAATCATGTTTCTTAGAAACCAATAGAGTGTAGGTTGAACATTCCACAAATTACAATACAAAAACACTTCTACTGGTCCTGCTATATTGATTGCAAATACATATATTGAACGCCCTTGTACATCACAATACAATATGGTTCTACCAATATGCGCAGAGATTAAATCCGTAGAAAATTTGAATCGAAATCCCCAAACTGCACATATATTAATACATTGAAGACTAAAACATACTATGAGATAAAAGACGTGGTCATTCAAACTTCTAACTAACAGTGCATGCCAACGGAGCTAATATAATAATAAAATATTTGAAATCTCTCTAGATTCTCATTTTTCATAGACATAAGATCATAAAATGCTCTGATACCAAATCTAGAAAATTGTACAGATTTTCAACATAATAAAAAATAATAATATCAATATTATTATGCTCCACACTAACTCAATATTACTTCCAACACAATACAAATATATAGGATAACATCCTATAATTTACGAGATTATTCTTACCTATAATATCTCCCAATCTCCTATATACGTGAGTTAGTTGAACAACTCCACTCACGTAAAAATAATAATAATAACAACCTCCTTATATGCATTATTATTACTAACAATATGAATGCATTATAATTCCTGACAATTTTGACTCCAGTTAGTTTATGAGAAAATAAATAAGGCCAAGATATGGATTTATTTGACCTCCTATTTCGATTTGAAGTTATTATTCAATCTTATTTTTCATGTGAAATTTGGAATATTATTGGGAATACAAGAAAGAAGAATCGGTCTTCTACAAACATATAACAAGCTTGAGATTGCCTCCTGCTCATACTCATCATTTATAACATTTAGATCTCTTAATAATGCATGTCCAACATCGGGTTTGGTGCTTCTATTTTAGCATTGATGAATGTTATTATGCATTTGATTTTATGGTTGTGTATATCTATTTGACTATATAATTAAATATGTATATTACTTTAACCCTTGAAAGGTCAAGCTATATACAAGCCATATGTTGATAGGGTTCTTCATCGGATTTTGAGACAACTACAAAGCTAAGGAGATAACCGCTAAAGCCTAGAAGAAGTTGCACATAAAAGGATGAGACCGCGATTATAAGAAAAAAGTCATGAATAACATAGGAAATCCTCTAAAGACTGTAGAGAGCCACAAAAAAAGGAGGAAACCCGTGGCATACTGAGAAATCCATGATACATGGGAAAATCTACATTACTCAATAGGAAGCTAACATAAAGTTGTAGATTGAAGACAAGTGAGAATAGTACAAAACATAAGCTGACAAAGGCATGAATCAAAATAAGTTACTTTTGGGATGTCATATATTTTGTATATTTATTGTAATTAATCCATTGTATAAGGGCACGTCACAAGAAATGAATACTTGAGTACCATATTGAGAGAATTGTATAAGGAATGAATTGTATGGGATAAAATGAGAAGGATATGAATGTAATTAAGGCTAATGTAATGATTCCTAATAAATGAATAAATATTGAAGTTTCAGATGAAATTTGTTATGTGTTTTCTCTTTCCGTTAATATTTTAGCTCCATTTACTTTTCCCACTTAAATCCTTAACTTAAGGTTGAGCATCATAAATCCCACACTGTTGTTAGGGTTTTAGGTCAAAATTTGGTGTTGAGCCCAGGTCTAGCTAACTAATATCTATAGGAGGGTAGAGAGAGGAAGGTGTGATAAAAATGTTGTATTTATTTCAAAAGGAAGGAGAGACGGTTAAGGAATTTGATCAAAGATTCAATAATATAGTGCAGAAATTAGATGAACCACCAAATGAGAAAAAGAGAATTGAGTTATTTATTTTGGTATTGTTACCTTATAAAATATTATTGATTGAGGGAAAAGAGTTCCTAACACTCATTCAAGCAAAGGCATCAAAACTAGAAGTAGAACCATTGAGGAGAGAGTGTGAAATAGTATTAAAACTAGAGAAGTTACAGAATGAATTAAGGAAACTAAGATAAAAACTTGATCAAAGTAATGAAAGAGGATACCTTTGGAGTTATCAAAGAGGTAATGGATATCATGAAATATTTTAGAGATATAATGAAAGAGGATATTATAGAGGATACCATGGGAGGTATGGAGGAAATAACCATAATAAGGGAAACTTTCATCATTATTATGGAGGAAATAACTACAATAAAGGATGGGATGGAAAATATCAAAAATACTAGATAACATGGTCAATGGAGAAGGTCAATAACATGTTATTGGCATGGTGAAAATAGACATATACTATTGAATTGTGAGAAGAAGATACATATTTGAAAGAGAGTTTACAAAGAGGAAGGGACACAAATAGAAAAGGAGATCAAAATAATAGAACCATTTGAGATATATGCATCCATGGCATTAGTTGAACCATAACAAGAAAAATCATGGCAAGTAAATAAGAATCATATGGAAGATAAAATAGAAAACCAAAAAACGAAAAAGGAAGAGACAAGGAAATTAAGTAATAAGGGATAAAATTAAACTATGACATTGTGTGAGGATGTCACGGAATAAGGAAGGGAAAAAGGTAGAGAAAGGAAATACAGAAAAAAATAAGCCAAACCACGAGGAAATAGAAACCTAAAAGGTGATAAATGAGAATAAGAAAAGTATAATTAGGTCAAAATATGGTATAATAGAAAATGAACAAGATGGAACAAAGAAGGATGAATATTATGATGATAAAGTACTAGTAAAATGTGTATGGATATGTGATAAGGATACAACTAGATGATAATGGAGAAGATGAATCATTCAATTTTTCGAAGGACACACATGTATACTAGAATAGAGGTACTAAGACAAGATCCTTGAGGAATGGAGAGTCTAGAAAGGAACACATACCAAGGAAAATAAAGATAATCAGGCTACCTCAATGTTGAATAGTAAAAAATAATCTAAATTTTGGGCGCATAAATATAGGCCGCTGAAAGGGCGTGACACTATAATATGATTGAAACACCAAGGATAAAGACTTAACTATTTTGTGGATAATGGATATTTTTGGAGCTAACGTGCAGAGCACACATAGAGATGAATACTTGTGCTCCACGCAATAGTATTTTGGGAACAAGCGGCAGATAAGAGTCATGCATAGGTTAACCTAATAATAGGATTTCTACTTGAAGTTAACTAAAGGAAAACTATTGTTAGAGAACTTGCATGTTGTGCATACTATTGTAGAGGCACATGGCTATTATTAGCATGTTACTTATTTTGATAAGTGCATGGGTGGTGAAGGGAAAGTCCCCACCCCTACAAATATATATTGAACTTGTAGTTTAGTAGTAATGAATTATTGTAGAGTTGTGCAAGGGTTTTGACGTACACATGAATGTTGGAGATACTTTATAATGTAAAATATTTTGTGTGTTACAATATTTATGAAATGAAATATATTGGTTAGATTATGGTGTTAGACATGACTGAATGTGGTTCTTATATGATGAATCTTATCCTAGTTATTTGTTAATACATTGATTATGTTTTATAAGATCTAATATGAGTTATGAACTTAGGATTGCTTATGAATGGTAATGAATCTAAATATGTTGAAACATCATCATGCTAACATCCTATAAAAGTATCTCTAAAGAGGGACCTAGTACCTTCGCGTGCTTTAGGTGAGTGCTCAAATCAGGTCGAGTTATGTGTTAGTGCGCTTGAGTTATTCATGGCAAATTCTAGGGTGAATCAATGGTTTCATTGTTGGAACCTCTTTATAGCCTACTTAGGTATGTTTCATGATGAAGAAGTATTGGTTGACCTTGGAAAATGTTGAAGAGTGGATAAGAGATCTAGAAGAAGAATACACTTCGGAGATTCAACATCCGATCTGAGTTTGACACGTGTGTGTGGGTGGAGCAGAACTTGTATGACTGTTTATACGAGAGTTTCTTTGCTAACTTTATGATAGAGCTATACAAGTGGCTGGTTGCTTATGTTTCTAAAAGGAATTGAATTTTTCACAAAATTATTTAGACATAGGAATAATTCTAGGCCCTCTACGATATTGAACTAATTTGGATGCATGTTTTGAATGCTTGGTTACGTGGTGTTCTAAATAGATATATTTTGGAATACTCAATTTTCACTTATTCTTTCCCTAGAGGTAGCTAAATTTAATTTTTAACGTTATCCTAGGGGAACCTATATGCAAGGAATTCTAGTAGTGATTAACATCTTCTTTGGTAACCCTTAATTTGGAAGAGAAACTGATGGCTAGCTAAGCCCCAGATGCGAAAAACATGAATCATTCAAATTTTTGATGGAGACACAAGTATACTAGAATAGAGGTACCAAGACAAAATCCTTGAGGAATGGAGAGACTAGAAAAGAATACATAACAAGGAAAAACAAGATAATCAGGCTACCTCAATGTTGAATAGTAAAAAATAATCTAAATATTGGGCACATAAATATAGGGTCTTTGAAAGGTGCTAACGCTATAAAACAATTGAAGCACCAAGGATCAAGACTTAGCTATTTTGTGGATAAGGGATATTTTTGGAGATAATGTGTGGAGCACACATAGAGATGAATACTTGTGCTCCACGCAATGGTATTTTGGGAACATGTGGCAGATAAGAGTCATGCATAGGTTAAGCTAATAATAGGATTTCTACTTGGAGTTAACTAAAGGAAATATATTGTTAGAGAACTTGCATGTTACACATACTATTGTAAAGGCACATGGCTATTATTAGCATGTTACCTATTTTGATAAGTGCATGGGAGGTGAAGGGAAAGTACCCACCCCTACAAATATATATTGAACTGTGTAGTTTAGTAGTAATGAGTTATTGTAGAGTTGTGCCATGGGTTTTGACACACACATGAATGTTGGAGATACTTTATAGTGCATAAAGATTCTGTGTGTTACAATATTTATAAAATGGAATATATTGGCTAGATTATGGTGTTAGACATGACTGAATGTGGTTCTTATATGATTAATCTTATCCTAGTTATTTTTTAATACATTGATTATGTTTTCTAAGATCTAATATGAATTATGAACTGTGGATTGCTTATGAATGGTAATGAATCTAAATATGTTGAAACATCCTATAAAAGTAACTCTAAAGAGGGACCTAGTACCTTCGCACGCTTTAGGTGAGTGCTCAAATCAGGTCGAGTTATGTGTCAGTGCACTTGAGTTATTCACGGTAAATTCTAGGGTGAATCAATGGTTTCATTGTTGGGACCTCTTTATCAGCCTGCTTTAGTATGTTTCATGATGAAGACATACTGGTTGACCTTGGAAAATGTTCAAGAGTGGATAAGAGATCTGGAAGAAGAATACGCTTGGAGATTCAACATCGGATCTGAGTTTGACACGTGCGTGTGGGTGGAGCAGAACTTGTATGACTGTTTATACAAGAGTTTCTTTGCTAACTTTATGATAGAGCTATACGAGTGGCCAGTTGCTTATGTGTCTAAAAGGAATTGAAGTTTTCACAAACTTATTTGGACGTAGCAAGAATTCTAGGCCCTCTACGATGCTGAACTAATTTGGATGCATGTTGTGAATACTTGGTTCTGTGGTGTTCTGAATAGATATATTTTGGAATACTCAATTTCCACTTATCCTTTCCCAGAGATAGCTAAGTTTCATTTTTTACGTTATCCCAGGGGAACCTATATGCAAGGCATTCCACTAGTGATTAAGATCTTATTGGTAACCCTGAATTTGGAGAGGCGATGGTTGGCTAAGCCCCACCACGCAGAGGATCGAGTGTAGATTTGGTTAAATATGGAAGACTTAGCGACTAAGAGACAAAGAGAAGAAAGGTGGCTCTAGTTAAATGAGGTGCACAAGAGGGATTTATCAAAGTAGCACGATGTTGGTGAGTGGATGGTTTTAAGGAGAGATATTTCTTGTGAAGGATTTCAAGCTCACAAAGAGGAAATAGAGCTAGAGAATTTGTTATTGCCCCATATGGGTAAGCATGAAATGGAACCCTCCTTAGCCTCTTATGACATTGTGCCAAAGTAGAGATGACATGGGCCATGATCGTGCATCTAAATCTACCTAGAGACCTAGCCTCTGCGCTTGAATTTCTAGTTTCTAGTATAACCAGAGAGTATATAGCAAACTTGTTTGGGAATTAAAATAGGAAGAGGTGGAGTTAAATTATCAGAAAGAACATGAGTGAATAAAATAAAAATAGATTTCATGGCTAGGAAAACGTATTCCTTTTTATTTGGAGGACCTTTTAGAGGTACTTGTTTAGGTGCATCATCGGCACAGAATACATGCACTCAGAACTTTGGACTCACCTCTGGAAGTAGTACCACTTCTCACATGGTTGGAATTCAATTCAATACTACTATTAGGGCATAGGGTAGTGCATCCTCTAGTTCAATCCCTGCTACAGGTGGGGATCAGGGGGCATAGGTGGCTCTGGATTTGGTGGAGCTGGAGGTAGAGGTAATAAAGGAGGTTCTTGATTAGGTGGGCATGGTCCTCACCAACCCCAGTATATCTACATGGAGATGTTACTGCATGTTCTAAAATATAAGGGAATAGAAGATGTTGTTGAGCATGTGTATATGTGTGAGATACTATGGTGTGCAAAAGGGATCACAACTTTTGAGTGTAAGGAAATTCATTTTACAATGACGTTGCAGGGGTGTGCTCACTATTGGTACAAGAATTCTAACCCTGATCAAAATTATGTGGATTATACAACGTTATGCAATGCTTCCCTTAAGGAATTTTATACCCTTTAGTTCAAGTAAAAATTCTAAGCGCGCTCAAAGATATTAAGCAGGGCACTACTAAGAGTGTTTGGGAATATGATTCTTATTTCAAAACACTTTTGTCTAAACGTTTTTATGATATCCATGCAAGCTAGCATGCACAGTGGTTTTTTGGAGGCTCGATCATACCTTTGAGAAGGTAATTGTCACATAAGAAATATATGGATCTGCATGAAGCACTTGAAGCATCATTGTGTGCTAAAATAGTCAGAAGTATAGACACTGGAGTGAGCCCATTCCTGGAAGCTCATATTATCACAATGGAAAAGTAGTTGGAAAAATTATCAATCAATTCATCACATGAGATGTGCATGGGAGTGTAGGTATGAATGTTGAAGTGAAAGGGCACACTAAGAATAATTTTCCCCATAGATCAATGCACTCATTATTGTTGGAGTATGAGATATGTCATTTAGACCACAATGAAAGCTGATGCCAACTATTACAAAGTGCATGATAAGGAAGAATGTATCTTACTACTGTAATATTTTCCAGTCCACAACTCACAGTGCTGATGATTGCAGACTGATTGATCAGATCCATGATGTCATTGATATTGGTGTATGATAGACATGAGTTTCAAATAAATCTAAAGGTAAAAGTGAGCACCATGATCATGATCACACTCAAGGGCATTACGATCATAATGAAGGGTGTTTTGAAGGTGGTCATGGTCAAAGATGAGGATACCGTGCTGGATTGAGGGGTTGAGTCTGTGGTGGTGGACGAGGTGAGTTTCCTTGTGGAAAATGTTATACATGTGGATCTCTTGACCACTACAAGTGAATGTCCTCATAATATTGATTGTTCTTTTTGTGGAAAGAATCATAACTATGAAGAGTTCCCAGACTTATAAGAGCATCTTAGAAAGAAGCATAATTAGGAGAACAAGGGAACATGTATGGTTAGAATATAGCATGTCATGGTCAACTAAAGGATGTCAAATTTGGTGCCAAAACCGGAGGTAGTATCTATGAAGATTACTACACGTGCTAAGGTTGCGCGTGTTAGAGAATGTCAGAACAAAATTGTACCATTACTAAGGAGGAGGTTTTGTATGCAATATACCTAGATCCTACACATCATAAGGAGGTTTATCAGGATACCATGGAGGTGCTCAGAAGTCTTTAGGGTGAAATACAATGTTTAAAGGAGTAGTCACGGAAGTTAGAGTAGAAGAAGGTAGTGGAGGCATCCCAGTCAAATGTTGATGATCTGAAAGAGGTATGTAAGATGTTGCACTAGGAGAATATTATTCGGTTACTAGGGAAATGGTTAAAAGGAAACACTCCACACACAACTACTGAGAATGGATGGCAGATCATGAATGTTAATCTCCCTCCTCATAGCTTGGATTATGACAAGGAGATCACCCTGAATTCTATTGTGGATGGATGGATTTTAAGCAACATCTTGATTAATA
>CM031241.1:650892137-650989444 GCA_018340775.1 Taxus wallichiana var. yunnanensis | reverse complement strand
AGTCCTCAATTTATTAATAATTTATAAATTATATGTATATTATAGACAATTTAGTATGCCATTGAATACTAGTTGTTCATAATGTATAGTAAATAATGTTTATTACGATTCAAAACTTTAGCACCATTTCTAAATTTCAAATAAAAGTGTGAAAATTCTACACATTATAATATTTAGTTTATATTATCCACAAAATTTGAAATACATGCATTGTGGGAAATTTAATATGCTAGTGATTTCTATTTTTTTAATAATATACACTAAAAAAATATAAGTAAAACTATAGATGTAGATAGTCTGCGCTATTATAATTTACTCACGGATGATAAATCCTTAAACAAGGTAAAAATTTTCAATCATGAATAATATTCATAATTTCATGTAAGATGAAATAAAATTTTCGGAATATCCATATTTTATAAATTTCATTATGGAGAAATCATATTTTTCAATTTAATTGTTTTGAAATATCTATATTCTTCAATTTTAGTTTGTAAGTTCACCTATTACAAAGAGTAGAGTACATGGGTTTCATAAGATTATTATTTTATTGTTTTTAATTATTATAATTTGGCATGCATATATATATATATATATATATATATATATTAAAATGTTATTAATATTTCAATATTTTAATTTTCTAATTTAGTAATTCCTCTCGTTTTATATAAATATGTTTTTGTTTTGTTAATTTTTTTAGCTAAATGTAATAAATTCTATTTTATATACATCATTTTGAATAATATTATTTTAGAAATAAAATAAGCACCATAAAATATATTATTATACAATGTGAATTATATTTATAAGTTTGATTTTAATATTTTTATCCTAAGTTTTCTCTCAACATATCAATAAAATGTATTTGAAATAATATTAATTTTTGTAGCATTCTTTGTCACATTTATAGATGACCATATCGAGATATGCTTGTGCTTTGAAGCAAGAGAAGTCCTATAAATTGTTGTTTTCCTTTCATTTCAATACTATATTTTATACAAGTGGATTTTGAATTAGCCAAAAATTCAAATTCTTCCAATGTTTTAAGATGGTATTCATGTTGATGATGATCAATCACAACTCAAAATTTATTTCAGAAAGTATGAAATAATTGATTCATTTACGATGCAAAACTGCATGTAATAATTTTTAGGATGGGAAGGAGACCCAAATGGCAGAGCATAATCCATCTTCATGTCTAAGAGATAATAGAGGAAAAGAGTCAGTTTTCATATGAAGACCTAGAATGGACACCAATCGGGGATGAGCCGAACATTGACATTTGTGCCGCCATACCGCTCACAAGACTAGAGGCATTTGTAAAGGGGGATGTTATCCAAAATAATCTCATGCTTATTTTTGGTTAACTGCACCCATTTTCCCTCCTTTAATGCTTCAATATGATTTTTTACATATTTCAAGCACTAAAGGTTTCCTGAGAGATAGCTTCATCAGGTAGGAAATTTATTCCCCTTTCCAAAAATATAAAGAAGTCCTTCTAACTCCTCATATTTTGCAAGTTACGGGATGACAGGCCTAAGAAGGATTTTTTGCCAAAAGAGGGCCTGCAGGCCTTGGGAAGAATTTTTACCTCGGTGAAATTTTGGACCGGCGGAGCAGTGGGAGATACTTTAGCACTTTGGAATTTTGCACAAAAGTTGTAGGTTTCAATTGCCAGCCCGTGGGCCCGGCGAGGTTTCCTTGTCAAAGTGGAAAATGTAAATGCACAATTTCAGGGCCCGTGGAGGAAATTTTTCCCAAGTTGAAATTCGGACCGGCGGGCCTGGGAGACATCTTCGCACTTAGCTCTTTTGTGCTAAAAATCATAATTTACAATGGTGAGCCCGTGATCCAACAAGAGTAAATGAAGGAAAAAAATGCATAAGGACCGCAAGGGACACGTGGCCTTGTTCCAAGTCAAAGCAGGAAGGCAGGTCGCTGGAGGAAGTTTGAGATTTTTCGATTTTTGTTGGAAAAGGGTAAGAGTCATGAAGTAAGCCGCACCTTTCTGATGCCAAGGAAAACCACATGTCGCATTTTTTAGTCAGGAAGGTCGGCAAAGAGAACTTTGAATTTTTTGAATATTTCTCAAAATGGGCACAATTCCAATTTTAAGCCCACGGAGCTAAAGGCACAAAGTCAATTTCAGGCCTGTGGGGGTTTTTTCACCAAAAGTGATTTTCAGCGTGTGGAGCTACGGGAAGTTTTGCAATTTTTGCAACTCTTTGCAAAAAGTGCAAGTGGTAATTTTGGGGCAGTGGATCCGCTTTGCAAAAATTGCATTTTCGGCATTTTTGCATAGAATTATCAGACGGCCATATCTTTTGACTGGAAGCTCAGTTTTGAGCAAGATAGGACTTTTTGTAAAACATCTTTCAAGACATTAATACAGGATCCGATTGCTTTACCAGATCATATTTGATTCGATCCCTATCCTTCCTTCTCCAACACGCCAAATCATGGAGAACCGTGCTTGACAGATAATAGGTGGATTTGAAGGGATCTTATTGGTGGTTGAGCATTTCAACTTAGATTTTCTTCCTTCTTTTCTTCTCTTCTCTTCGCTTGATCTATAAGTATAAGATCTCGGCTCATTGTTTTTGCTGTCATTTTTCCTATCTTCTCCCCTCTCTCTTTCTTCCCCAGGGTCAAATGTGGAGTTTAAACCTCCCCCTTAATGATGTACCGTATAAACTTCTTTCAGAATGGCATTTTTCTCGCCTCTTTCCCGATAATGATCTATAAGTATTCTTTGCATGCTTCTGGTGTTTATTGTAGGTTTTGGGAGCCATGTTTAAGGGTTTTGAAATGGTACTCTGTGTGAACCTTATCCTTGGTATGTGATGCATCTGGTGTATCCTCTCCATTGTTCACCTCTCTCCATTTCAGGCAGTTGGATCTATGATCAGCATCTTCCTTTTCTGGTGTATCACCGCTTTAGTGTAGGCTTTATTTTTTCTTGTTTTTCTCTCCCTATCTCCTTTTAAGATTAGATTAGGATTATAATAGTTTTCCTACACTGGATTAGCTTGTGGCAGTTAGTTTAGGAAGAGGAACCAGCCTTCTCTAGAGGATCATCTCAAGTTTGCAAGTCCCACACCTTGAGAGATGATCCAATGTTATGCAAATCACACCAGGTGTCTCATTATCAAAGAAAAAATCTTAAGACATCTGGGGTGTGGTGATTTTGTAATAATAATTACATTAGAGGATGGTTGTAATGGAGGTCTTCCCATCTACACCCATGCATCCAAATTAAGTACATTAACTTCTACACAGTATCAATCAAGATGTTGCTTAAAAGCCATCCATCCACAAAAGAAGTGATCTCCTTGTCATAATCCAAGCTATGAGGAGGGAGATTAGCATTCAGGATCTGCCATCCATTCTCGTTAGTTAGTGTGTGAGTGTTTCCTTTTAACCATTTCCCTAGTAACCGAATAATATCCTCCTAGTGCAACATCTTACATACCTCTTTCAGATCATCAACATTTGATTGGGATGCCTCCACTGCCTTCTTCTGCTCTAACTTCAGATCGCCTTTAAACATTGTATTTCACCCTAAAGACTTCTAAGCACCTCCATGGTATCCTGATAAACCTCCTTATGATGTGTAGGATCTAGGTATATTGCATGTAAAACCTCCTCCTTAGTAATGGTAGGCTTCGTTACAACATTTCTCCTGCACGCGCAACCTCAGCACGTGTAGTAATCTTCATAGGTACTACCTCTCGGTTTTGGCACCAACTTTGACATCCTTTAGTTTTCCATGACATGCTATATTCTAACCATACATGTGCCCTTGTTCTCCTATTTATGCTTCTTTCTAAGATGCTCTTATAAGTCTGAGAACTCTTCATAGTTATGATTCTTTCCACAAAAAGAACAATCAATATCAGTGAAGACATTCGTGTTTGGTAGTGGTCGAGATCCCCATGTATAACATTTTCCACAAGGAAACTCACCTCGTCCACCACCACAGTATTCAACCTCAATCCAAAGATAGTATCCCTCTGCCTTCTACCATGACCACCTTCAAAATGCCCTTCATTATGATCGTAATGCCCTTGAGTGTGATCATGATCATGGTGCTCACTTTTACCTTTAGATTTATTCAAAACTCATGTCTATCATACACCAATATCAATGACATCATGGATATGATCAATCGATCCCAATCTTCAAGACTGTGAGTTTTGACTGGAAAATATTACAATAGTAAGATACATTCTTCCTTATCATGCGTTGTAATAGTGGGCATCAGCTTGCATTGTGGTCTAAATGACATATCTCACAGTCCAACAATAATGAGTGCATTGATCTATGGGGACAACTATTCTTAGTGTGCCCTTCCACTTCAACATTCATAATCCACACTCCCATGCACATCTCATGTGTTGAATTGATTGATAATTTTTCCAACTACTTTTCCATCATAGCAATAATCCGATCCTCCAGAATGGTCTCACTCCAATGTCTACACTTCCGACTCGCTTTTAACACACAATGATGCTTCAAGTGCTTCATGCAAATCCATATATTTCTTATGTGACAATTACCTCTCAAAGGTATGATCAAGCCTCCAAAACCACTCGTGCATGTTGGCTTACACATGGATATCATAAAAACATTTAGACAAAATTTTTTTGAAATAAGAATCATATTCCCAAACACTCTTAGTAGTGCCCTGCTTAATACCTTTGAGCACGCTTAGAATTTTTTTTGAACTAAAGGGTATAAAATTCCTTAAGGGAAGCATTCCATAACGTTGTATAATCCACATAATTTTGATCAGGGTTAGAATTCCTATACTAACAAAGGAACACATCCCTACACGTCATTGAAATTGAATTTCCTTATGCTCAAAAGTTGTGATCCCTTTTGCACACCATAGTATCTCACACATATACACATGCTCAACAACATCTTCTATTCCCTTATATTTTAGAAGATACAGTAACATCTCCATGTAGATATTCTGGGGTTGGTGAGGACCATGCCCACCTGATCTAGAACCTCCTTTGTTACCTCTACCTCTAGATCCACCAAATCCAGAGCCACCTATGCCCCCTGATCCCCACATGTAGCAGGGATTGAACTAGAGGATGCACTACCCTATGCCCCAATAGTAGTATTGAACTAAACTCCAACCATCTGAGAAGTGGTACTACTTCCAGAGGTGAGTCCAAAGTTCTGAGTGCATGTATTCTGTGCCGATGATGCACCTGAACAAGTACCTCTAAAAGGTCCCCCAAATAAAAAGGAAGACGTTTTCCTAGCCATGAAATTAATTTTTATTTGATTCACTCATGTTCTTTCTGATAATTTAACTCCACCTCTTCCTAGTTTAATTCCCAAACAAGTTTGCTATCTATTATTGTTATACTAGAAACTAGAAATTCAAGCGCAGGGGCTAGGTCTCTAGGTAGATTCGATGCATGATCATGGCCCATGTCATCTCTACTAGCACACTCTCATAAGAGGCTAAGGAGGGTTCCATTTCATGCTTACCCATATGGGGGAGTAACAAATTCTCTAGCTCTGTTTCCTCTGCGTGAGCTAAAAATCCTTCACGAGCAATCTCTCTCCTTAAAACCATCCGCTCAGCAACATCGTGCTACTTTTCTAAATCCCTCTTGCGCACCTCATTTAACTTGAGCCACCTTTCTTCTCTTTGTCTCTCAGTCACCAAGTCTTCCATATTTCACCAAATCTACACTCGCTTCTCTACATGGTGGGGCTTAGCCACCATCGCTTTCTTCCAAATTCAGGGTTACCACTAAGATCTTAATCGCTAGTGGAATGCCTTGCATATAGGTTCCCCTGGGATAATGTAGAAAATGAAACTTAGCTATCTCTGGGAAAGGATAAGTTAAAATTGAGTATTCCAAAATATATCTATTCGTAAAACCACGTAACCAAGTATTCACATCATGCATCCAAATTAGTTCAAAGATCACAGAGGGCCTAGAATTCTTCCTACATCCAAATAATTTTGTGAAAACTTCAATTCCTTTTAGACACATAAGCAACTGCCACTCATATAGCTCTATCATAAAGTCAACAAAGAAACTCTCGTATAAACAGTCATACAAGTTCTCGCCTCACCCACACGCACATGTCAAACTCAAATCCGATGTTGAATCTCCGAGCGTATTCTTCTTCTCTTTCCTTGATCTCTTATCCACTCTTCAACATTTTCCAAGGTCAACTAAGTATGTCTTCATCATGAAACATACCGAAGTAGGTCGATAAAGAGGTCCCAACAATGAAACCATTGATTCACCCTAGAATTTACCGTGAATAACTCAAGTGCACTGACACATAACTTGACCTAATTTGAGCACTCACCTAAAGCATGTGAAGGTACTAGGTCCCTCTTTAGAGTTACTTGTATAGGATGTTAGCATGATGATGTTTCAACATATTTAGATTCATTACCATTCATAAGCAATCCACAGTTCATAATTCATATTAGATCTTAGAAAACATAATCAATGTATTAAAAAATAACTAGATAAGATTAATCATATAAGAACCACATTCAGTCATGTCTAACACCATAATCTAGCCAATATATTCCATTTTATAAATATTGTAACACACAGAATCTTTATACACTATAAAGTATCTCCAACATTCATGTGCGCGTCAAAACCCATGGCACAACTCTACAATAATTCATTACTACTAAACTACACAGTTCAATATATATTTGTAGGGGTGGGTACTTTCCCTTCACCACCCATGCACTTATCAAAATAGGTAACATGCTAATAATAGCCATGTGCCTTTACAATAGTATGTGTAACATGCAAGTTCTCTAACAATAGATTTCCTTTAGTTAACTCCAAGTAGAAATCCTATTATTAGCTTAACCTATGCATGACTCTTATCTGCCACATGTTCCCAAAATACCATTACGCATGGAGCACAAGTATTCATCTCTATGTGTGCTCCGCACGTTATCTCCAAAAATATCCCTTATCTACAAAATAGCTAAGTCTTGATCCTTGGTGCTTCAATCCTTTTATAGCGTCGCCGCGCCTTTTCAACGTCCTATATTTATGTGCCCAATATTTAGATTATTTTTACTATTCAACATTGAGGTAGCTCTGATTATCTTGTTTTTCCTTGTTATGTATTCTTTCTAGTCTCTCCATTCCTCAAGGATTTTGTCTTGGTACTCTATTCTAGTATACTTGTGTGTCCATCAAAAATTTGAATGATTCATGTTCTCCGCATGGTGGGCTTAGCCACCATCGCTTTCTCTTCCAAATTCGTGGGTTACCAATAAGATCTTAATCACTAGTGGAATGCCTTGTATATAGGTTCCCCCGATAACGTAGAAAATGAAACTTAGCTATCTCTAGGAAAGGATAAGTTGAAATTGAGTATTCCAAAATATATCTATTAAGAACACAACAAAACCTAGTATTCACAACATGCATCCAAATTAGTTCATCATCGTAGAAGCCCTATAATTCTTGCTACGTCCAAATAAGTTTGTGAAAACTTCAATTCCTTTTAGACACATAAGCGATCGCCACTCAGTATAGCTCTATCATAAAGTCAACAAAGAAACTCTCGTATAAACAAATCATACAAGTTCTCTGCTCCACCCACATGCACATGTCAAACTCGATCTGATGTGGAATCTCTGAGCGTATTCTTCTTCCGATCATCTCTTATCCACTCTTCAACATTTTCCAAGGTCAACCAAGATGTCTTCATCATGAGACATACCGAAGTAGGCTGATAAAGAGGTCCCAACAATGAAACCATTGATTCACCCTAGAGTTTACCGTGAATAACTCAAGCGCACCGAAACATAACTCGACTTGATTTGAGCACTCACCTAAAGAACGCGAAGGTACTAGGTCCCTCTTTGAGTTACTTTTATAGGATGTTTCAACATATTTAGATTCATTACCATTCATAATCAATCGACAGTTCATAATTCATATTATATCTTAGAAAACATAATCAATGTATTAAAAAATAACTAGGATAAGATTAATCATATAAGAACCGCATTCAGTCATGTCTAACACCATAATCTAGCCAATATATTCCATTTTATAAATATTGTAACGCACAGAATCTTTATGCACTATAAAGTATCTCCAACATTCATGTGTGTGTCAAAACCCATGGCACAACTCTACAATAACTCATTACTACTAAACTACACAATTCAATATATATTTGTAGGGGTGGGTACTTTCCCTTCACCTCCCATGCACTTATCAAAATACGTAACATGCTAATAATAGCCATGTGCCTTTATAATAGTATGTGTCACATGCAAGTTCTCTAACAATAGATTTCCTTTAGTTAACTCCAAGTATAAATCCTATTATTAGCTTAACCTATGCATGATCAAGTATCTCGCCACATGTTCCCAAAATACCACCGCATGGAGCACAAGTATTCATCTCTATGTGTGCTCCGCACGTTATCTCCAAAAATATCCCTTATCTACAAAATAGCTAAGTCTTGATCTCGTGCTTCAATCCTTTTATAGCGTCGCGCCCTTTCAATGTCCTATATTTATGTGCCCAATATTTAGATTATTTTTTACTCTTCAACATTGAGGTAGCCTTGATTATCTTGTTTTTCCTTGTTATATATTATTTTATAGTCTCTCCATTCCTAAAGGATTTTGTCTTGGTACCTCTATTCTAGTATACTTGTGTGTCCATCAAAAATTTGAATGATTCATGTTCTCCGAATGGTGGGGCTTAGTCACCATCATTTTCTTCCAAATTCAGTGGTTACCAATAAGATCTTAATCGCTAGTGGAATGCGTTGCATATAGGTTCCCCCGGGATAACGTAGAAAATGAAACTTAGCTATCTCTCGGGAAAGGATAAGTTGAAATTGAGTATTCCAAAATATATCTATTAAGAACACCATAGAACCTAGTATTCACAAAGATGCATCCAAATTAGTTTAGCATCGTAGAGGCCCTAGAATTCTTGCTACATCCAAATAAGTTTGTCAAAACTTCAATTCCTTTTGACACATAAGCAACTAGCCACTCGTATAGCTCTATCATAAAGTCAACAAAGAAACTCTTGTATAAACAGTACACAAGTTTTGCTCCACCCACACGCACGTATCAAACTCGCATCCGATGTTGAATCTCCGAGCGTATTCTTCTTCTAGATCTCTTATTCACTCTTTAACATTTTCAAAAGTCAACCAAGATGTCTTCATCATGAAACATACCAAGCAGCCGATAAAGAGGTCCCAACAAAGTGAAACCATTGATTCACCCTAGAATTTACCGTGATAAACTCAAGTGCACTTACACATAACTCGACCTGATTTGAGCACTCACCTAAAGCACGCGAAGGTACTAGGTCCCTCTTTGGAGTTACTTTTATAGGATGTTTCAACATATTTAGATTCATTACCATTCATAAGCAATCCACGCTCATAATTCATATTATATCTTAGAAAACATAATCAATGTATTAAAAAATAACTAGGATAAGATTAATCATATAAGAACCACATTCACCATGTCTAACACCATAATCTAGCCAATATATTCCGTTTATAAATATTGTAACACACGTAATCTTTATGCATTATAAAGTATCTCCAACATTCATGTGTGTGTCAAAACCCATGGCACAACTCTACAATAACTCATTACTACTAAACTACACAAGCTTCAATAAATATTTGTAGGGGTGGGTACTTTCCCTTCACTTCCCATGCACTTATCAAAATAGGTAACATGCTAATAATAGCCATGTGCCTTTACAATAGTATGTGTAACATGCAAGTTCTCTAACAATAGATTTCCTTTAGTTAACTCCAAGTAGAAATCCTATTATTAGTTTAACCTATGCATGACTCTTATCTCGCCACATGTTCCAAAAAACAGCATCAAGCGTGAGCACAAGTATTCATCTCTATGTGTGCTCCGATGTTATCTCCAAATATATCCCTTATCTACAAAATAGCTAAGTCCTGATCCTTGGTGCTTCAATCCTTTTATAGCGCCGCGCCCTTTCAACGTCCTATATTTATGTGCCCAATATTTAGATTATTTTTTACTATTCAACATTGAGGTAGCCTGATTATCTTGTTTTTCCTTGTTATGTATTCTTTTCTAGTCTCTCCATTCCTCAAGGATTTTGTCTTGGTACCTCTATTCTAGTATACTTGTGTGTCCATCAAAAATTTGAATGATTCATGTTCTCCGCATGGTGGGGCTTAGCCAGCCATCAGTTTCTCTTCCAAATTCAGGGTTACCAATAAGATCTTAATCACTAGTGGAATGCCTTGTATATAGGTTCCCCTGGGATAACGTAGAAAATGAAACTTAGCTATCTCTAGGAAAGGATAAGTTGAAATTGAGTATTCCAAAATATATCTATTAAGAACACAACAAAACCTAGTATTCA
The DNA here is from genome assembly GCA_018340775.1 of Taxus wallichiana var. yunnanensis. NCBI lineage: Eukaryota > Viridiplantae > Streptophyta > Pinopsida > Cupressales > Taxaceae > Taxus > Taxus wallichiana. The sequence goes on along the minus strand of CM031241.1, from coordinate 650,979,017 downwards.
CAACATGCATCCAAATTAGTTCATCATCGTAGAAGCTTCTATAATTCTTGCTACGTCCAAATAAGTTTGTGAAAACTTCAATTCCTTTTAGACACATAAGCGACTGGCCACTCGTATAGCCTCTCTATCATAAAGTCAACAAAGAAACTCTCGTATAAAAAGTCATACAAGTTCTGCGTCCCACCCACATGCACGTGTCAAACTCGTGATCCGATGTGGACTCTCCGAGCGTATTCTTCTTCCAGATCTCTTATCCACTCTTCAACATTTTCCAAGGTCAACCAGTATGTCTTCATCATGAGACATACTGAAGTAGGCTGATAAAGAGGTCCCAACAATGAAACCATTGATTCACCCTAGAGTTTACCGTGAATAACTCAAGCGCACCTGAAACATAACTCGACCGATTTGAGCACTCACCTAAAGAACGCCAAGGTACTAGGTCCTCTTTGGAGTTACTTTTATAGGATGTTTCAACATATTTAGATTCATTACCATTCATAATCAATCGACAGCTTCATAATTCATATTATATCTTAGAAAACATAATCAATGTATTAAAAATAACTAGGATAAGATTAATCATATAAGAACCGTGATTCACCATGTCTAACACCATAATCTAGCCAATATATTCCATTTTATAAATATTGTAACGCATACAGTAATCTTTATGCACTATAAAGTATCTCCAACATTCATGTGTGTGTCAAACCCATGGCACAACTCTACAATAACTCATTACTACTAAACTACACAATTCAATATATATTTGTAGGGGTGGGTACTTTCCTTCACCTCCCATGCACTTATCAAAATACGTAACATGCTAATAAGAGCCATGTGCCTTTATAATAGTATGTGTCACATGCAAGTTCTCTAACAATAGATTTCCTTTAGTTAACTCCAAGTATAAATCCTATTATTAGCTTAACCTATGCATGACTCTTATCTGCCACATGTTCCCAAAATACCACTGCATGGAGCACAAGTATTCATCTCTATGTGTGCTCCGCACGTTATCTCCAAAAATAGCCCTTATCCACAAAATAGCTAAGTCCTGATCCTGGGTGCTTCAATCCTTTTATAGCGCGCGCCCTTTCAACGCCCTATATTTATGTGCCCAATATTTAGATTATTTTTACTCTTCAACATTGATTTAGCTCGATTATCTTGTTTTTCCTTGTTATATATTATTTTATAGTCTCTCCATTCCTCAAGGATTTTGTCTTGGTACCTCTATTCTAGTATACTTGTGTGTCCATCAAAAATTTGAATGATTCATGTTCTCCGAATGGTGGGGCTTAGCCACCATCATTTTCTCTTCCAAATTCGTGGTTACCAATAAGATCTTAATCGCTAGTGGAATGCCTCGCATATAGGTTCCCTGGATAACGTAGAAAATGAAACTTAGCTATCTCTCGGGAAAGGATAAGTTGAAATTGAGTATTCCAAAATATATCTATTAAGAACACCATAGAACCTAGTATTCACAAAGATGCATCCAAATTAGTTTAGCATCGTAGAGGCCCTAGAATTCTTGCTACATCCAAATAAGTTTGTCAAAACTTCAATTCCTTTTAGACACATAAGCAACTCGCCACTCGTATAGCTCTATCATAAAGTCAACAAAGAAACTCTTGTATAAACAAATACACAAGTTCTGCTCCACCCACACGCACGTATCAAACTCGCATCCGATGTTGAATCTCTCGAGCGTATTCTTCTTCTAGATCTCTTATCCACTCTTCAACATTTTCAAAAGTCAACCAGTATGTCTTCATCATGAAACATACTGAAGCAGGCTGATAAAGAGGTCCCAACAGTGAAACCATTGATTCACCCTAGAATTTACCGTGATAAACTCAAGTGCACTTACACATAACTCGACCTGATTTGAGCACTCACCTAAAGCACGCGAAGGTACTAGGTCCCTCTTTGGAGTTACTTTTATAGGATGTTTCAACATATTTAGATTCATTACCATTCATAAGCAATCCACAGCTCATAATTCATATTATATCTTAGAAAACATAATCAATGTATTAAAAATAACTAGGATAAGATTAATCATATAAGAACCACATTCAAATATGTCTAACACCATAATCTAGCCAATATATTCCGTTTTATAAATATTGTAACACACTGAATCTTTATGCATTATAAAGTATCTCCAACATTCATGTGTGTGTCAAAACCCATGGCACAACTCTACAATAACTCATTACTACTAAACTACACAGCTTCAATAAATATTTGTAGGGGTGGGTACTTTCCTTCACTTCCCATGCACTTATCAAAATAGGTAACATGCTAATAATAGCCATGTGCCTTTACAATAGTATGTGTAACATGCAAGTTCTCTAACAATAGATTTCCTTTAGTTAACTCCAAGTAGAAATCCTATTATTAGTTTAACCTATGCATGACTCTTATCTCGCCACATGTTCCCAAAATAGCATCAAGCGTGGAGCACAAGTATTCATCTCTATGTGTGCTCCGCATGTTATCTCCAAATATATCCCTTATCTACGAAATAGCTAAGTCCCGATCCTCGGTGCTTCAATCCTTTATATAGCGCGCGCCTTTCAACGTCCTATATTTATGTGCCCAATATTTAGATTATTTTTACTATTCAACATTGAGGTAGCCTGATTATCTTGTTTTTCCTTGTTATGTATTCTTTTCTAGTCTCTCCATTCCTCAAGGATTTTGTCTTGTACCTCTATTCTAGTATACTTGTGTGTCCATCAAAAATTTGAATGATTCATGTTCTCCGCATGGTGGGGCTTAGCTTGCCAACACGCGCTTCTCTTCCAAAGTCGGGTTACCAATAAGATCTTAATCACTAGTGGAATGCCTTGTATATAGGTTCCCCTGATAACGTAGAAAATGAAACTTAGCTATCTCTAGGAAAGGATAAGTTGAAATTGAGTATTCCAAAATATATCTATTAAGAACACAACAAAACCTAGTATTCACAACATGCATCCAAATTAGTTCATCATCGTAGAAGCCCTATAATTCTTGCTACGTCCAAATAAGTTTGTGAAAACTTCAATTCCTTTTAGACACATGCGACGGCCACTGTGATAGCTCTATCATAAAGTCAACAAAGAAACTCTCGTATAAAAAGTCATACAAGTTTTGTTCCACCCACATGCACGTGTCAAACTCGATCCGATGTGGACTCTCTCGAGCGTATTCTTCTTCCAGATCTCTTATCCACTCTTCAACATTTTCTCAAGTCAACCAAGATGTCTTCATCATGAGACATACCGAAGTAGGCTGATAAAGAGGTCCCAACAATGAAACCATTGATTCACCCTAGAGTTTACCGTGAATAACTCAAGCGCATCAAACATAACTCGACCTGATTTGAGCACTCACCTAAAGAACGCGAAGGTACTAGGTCCCTCTTTGGAGTTACTTTTATAGGATGTTTCAACATATTTAGATTCATTACCATTCATAATCAATCGACAGCTCATAATTCATATTATATCTTAGAAAACATAATCAATGTATTAAAAAATAACTAGGATAAGATTAATCATATAAGAACCGCATTCAAATACCATGTCTAACACCATAATCTATCCAATATATTCCATTTTATAAATATTAGAATTATTAATCTTTATGCACTATAAAGTATCTCCAACATTCATGTGTGTGTCAAAACCCATGGCACAACTCTACAATAACTCATTACTACTAAACTACACAATTAGATATATATTTGTAGGGGTGGGTACTTTCCCTTCACCTCCCATGCACTTATCAAAATACGTAACATGCTAATAAGAGCCATGTGCCTTTATAATAGTATGTGTCACATGCAAGTTCTCTAACAATAGATTTCCTTTAGTTAACTCCAAGTATAAATCCTATTATTAGCTTAACCTATGCATGACTCTTATCTCGCCACATGTTCCCAAAATACCACCGCATGGAGCACAAGTATTCATCTCTATGTGTGCTCCGCACGTTATCTCCAAAAATATCCCTTATCTACAAAATAGCTAAGTCTTGATCCTCGTGCTTCAATCCTTTTATAAATAGCGCGCTTTCAACGCCCTATATTTATGTGCCCAATATTTAGATTATTTTTTACTCTTCAACATTGAGGTAGCTCCGATTATCTTGTTTTTCCTTGTTATATATTATTTTATAGTCTCTCCATTCCTCAAGGATTTTGTCTGTACTTTATTCTAGTATACTTGTGTGTCCATCAAAAATTTGAATGATTCATGTTCTCCGAATGGTGGGCTTAGCCACCATCATTTTCTCTTCCAAATTCAGGGTTACCAATAAGATCTTAATCGCTAGTGGAATGCCTTGCATATAGGTTCCCCCGATAACGTGAGAAAATGAAACTTAGCTATCTCTCGGGAAAGGATAAGTTGAAATTGAGTATTCCAAAATATATCTATTAAGAACACCATAGAACCTAGTATTCACAAAGATGCATCCAAATTAGTTTAGCATCGTAGAGGCCCTAGAATTCTTGCTACATCCAAATAAGTTTGTCAAAACTTCAATTCCTTTTAGACATATAGCAATCGCCACTCGTGATAGCTCTATCATAAAGTCAACAAAGAAACTCTTGTATAAACAAATACACAAGTTCTGCTCCACCCACACGCACGTATCAAACTCGATCCGATGTTGAATCTCTCGAGCGTATTCTTCTTCTAGATCTCTTATCCACTCTTCAACATTTTCAAAAGTCAACCAAGATGTCTTCATCATGAAACATACCAAGCAAAGCCGATAAAGAGGTCCCAACAAAGGAAACCATTGATTCACCCTAGAATTTACCGTGATAAACTCAAGCGCACTTACACATAACTCGACCTGATTTGAGCACTCACCTAAAGCACGCGAAGGTACTAGGTCCTCTTTGGAGTTACTTTTTATAGATGTTTCAACATATTTAGATTCATTACCATTCATAAGCAATCCACAGCTTCATAATTCATATTATATCTTAGAAAACATAATCAATGTATTAAAAATAACTAGGATAAGATTAATCATATAAGAACCACATTCACCATGTCTAACACCATAATCTAGCCAATATATTCCATTTTATAAATATTGTAACACACGTAATCTTTATGCACTATATAGTATCTCCAACATTCATGTGTGTGTCAAAACCCATGGCACAACTCTCTACAATAACTCATTACTACTAAACTACACAAGCTTCAATATATATTTTTAGGGGTGAGTACTTTCCTTCACCTCCCATACACTTATCAAACTAGGTAACATGCTAATAATAGCCATGTGCCTTTACAATAGTATGTGTAACATGCAAGTTCTCTAACAATAGATTTCCTTTAGTTAACTCCAACTATAAATCCTATTATTAGCTTAACCTATGCATGACTCTTATCTCGCCACATGTTCTCAAAAAGCATCTGCATGGAGCACAAGTATTCATCTCTATGTGTGCTCCGCACGTTATCTCCAAAATATCCCTTATCTACAAAATAGCTAAGTCCCGATCCTCGTGCTTCAATCCTTTTATAGCCACACCCTTTCAACATCCTATATTTATGTGCCCAATATTTAGATTATTTTTTACTATTCAACATTGAGGTAGCCTCGATTATCTTGTTTTTCCTTGTTATGTATTCTTTTCTAGTCTCTCCATTCCTCAAGTATTTTGTCTGGTACTGTATTCTAGTATACTTGTGTGTCCATCAAAAATTTGAATGATTCATGTTCTCCGCATGGTGGGGCTTAGCCACCATCGCTTTCTTTCCAAATTCAGGGTTACCAATAAGATCTTAATCGCTAGTGGAATGCCTTGCATATAGGTTCCCCTGGGATAACGTAAAAAATGAAACTTAGCTATCTCTGGGAAAGGATAAGTTGAAATTGAGTATTCCAAAATATATCTATTAAGAACACCACGAACCAAGTATTCACAGCATGCATCCAAATTAGTTCAGCATCGTAGAGGCCTAGAATTCTTCCTACGTCCAAATAAGTTTGTGAAAACTTCAATTCCTTTTAGACACATAAGCAACTAGCCACTCGTATAGCTCTATCATAAAGTTAGCAAAGAAACTCTCGTATAAATAGTCATACAAGTTCTGCTCCACCCACACGCACGTGTCAAACTCAGATCCGATGTTGAATCTCCTAATCGTATTCTTCTTCCAGATCTCTTATCCACTCTTCAACATTTTCCAAGGTCAACCAATATGTCTTCATCATGAAACATATTGAAGTAGGCTGATAAAGAGGTCCCAACTAATGAAACCATTGATTCACCCTAGAATTTACTGTGAATAACTCAAGCACACTGACACATAACTCGACCTGATTTGAGCACTCACCTAAAGTATGCAAGGTACTAGGTCCCTCTTTAGAGTTACTTTTATAGGATGTTTCAACATATTTAGAATCATTACCATTAATAATCAATCCACAGCTTCATAATTCATATTATATCTTAGAAAACATAATCAATGTATTAAAAATAACTAGGATAATATTAATCATATAAGAACCACATTCAAATCATGTCTAACACCATAATCTAGCCAATATATTCCATTTTATAAATATTGTAACACACGTAATCTTTATGCATTATAAAGTATCTCCAACAATCATGTGTGTGTCAAAACCATGGCACAACTCTACAATAACTCATTACTACTAAACTACACAGTTCAATAAATATTTGTAGGGGTGGGTACTTTCCCTTCACTTCCCATGCACTTATCAAAATAGGTCACATGCTAATAATAGCCATGTGCCTTTACAATAGTATGTGCAACATGCAAGTTCTCTAACAATAGATTTCCTTTAGTTAACTCCAAGTAGAAATCCTATTATTAGCTTAACCTATGCATGACTCTTATCTGCCACATGTTCCCAAAATACCAGCATCGCGTGGAGCACAAGTATTCATCTCTATGTGTGCTCCACACGTTATCTCCAAAATATCCCTTATCTACAAAATAGCTAAGTCCTCGATCCTCGTGCTTCAATCTTTTATAGTGTCGCACCTTTCAACACCCTATATTTATTTGCCCAATATTTAGATTATTTTTACTATTCAACATTTAGGTAAATTTGATTATCTTTTTTTCCTTGGTATGTATTCTTTTCTAGTCTCTCCATTCCTCAAGGATTTTGTCTTGGTACCTCTATTCTAGTATACTTGTGTGTCCATCAAAAATTTGAATGATTCATGTTCTCCGCATGGTGGAGCTTATCCAAACATCGCTTTCTCTTCCAAATTTAGGGTTACTGTAAGATCTTAATCGCTAGTGGAATTCCTTACATATAGGTTCCCCCGGGTTAACGTAAAATGAAACTCAACTACCTCTAGGAGAGAATAAGTTGAAATTGAGTATTCCCAAATATATCTATTAAGAACACCATAGAACCAAGTATTCACAACATGCATCCAAATTCGTTCACCATCGTAGAGGGCCTCGGAATTATTCCTATGTCTAAATAATTTTGTGAAAACTTCAATTCCTTTTAGACACATAAGCAACCGGCCACTCGTAGAGCTCTATCATAAAGTTAGCAAATAAACTCTCGTATAAACATCATACAAGTTCTTCTCCACCCACACGCACGTGTCAAACTTAGATCGGATGTTGAATATCCAAGTGTATTCTTCTTCCGCATCTCTTATCCACTCTTAAAAATTTTCCAAGGTCAACCAAGACGCCTTCATCATGAAACATACTAAAGTAGGTTGATAAAGAGGTCCCAAAATGAAACCATTGATTCACCCTAGAATTTACCATGAATAACTCAAGCGCTTTTTGAGCACTCACCTAAAGCGCACGAAGGTACTAGGTCCCTCTTTAGAGTTACTTTTATAGGATGTTAGCATGATGATGTTTCAACATATTTAGATTCATTACCATTCATAAGCAATCCACGCTTCATAATTCATATAGATCTTAGAAAACATAATCAATGTATTAAAAATAACTAGGATAAGATTCATCATATAAGAACCACATTCAGCCATGTCTAACACCATAATCTAGCCAATATATTTGATTTCATAAATATTTTACCACACAAAATCTTTTACACTATAAAGTAACTCCAACATTCATGTGCATGTGCGTCGAAACCCTGGCACTCTACAATAATTCATTACTACTAAACTACAGAGTTCAATATATATTTGTAAGGGTGGGGACTTGCCCTTCACCACCAATGTACTTATCAAAATAAGTAACATGCTAATAATAGGCATGTGCCTTTACAATAGTATGCACAACATGCAAGTTCTCTAAAATAGATTTCCTTTAGTTAACTACAAGTAGAAATCCTATTATTAGCTTAACCTATGCATGACTCTTATCTGCCGCTTGTTCCCAAAATACTATTGCGTGGAGCAAAGTATTCATCTCTATGTGTGCTCCACACGTTATCTCCAAAAATATCCCTTATCCACAAAATAGTTAAGTCCTGATCCTTGGTGCTTGAATCCTATTATAGCGTCACGCCCTTTCAGCGGCCTATACTTATGCGCCCAAAATTTAGATTATTTTTTACTATTCAACATTGAGGTAGCCTGATTATCTTTTTTTCCTTGGTATGTGTTCTTTTCTAGTCTCTCCATTCCTCAAGGATTTTGTCTTAGTACCTCTATTCTAGTATACATGTGTGTCCTTCGAAAAATTGAATGATTCATCTTCTCCATTATCATCTAGTTGTATCCTTATCACATATCTGACACATTTTACTAGTACTTTATCATAATAATCCTCATCCTTCTTTGTTCCATCTTGTTCATTTTCTATTATACCATATTTTGACCTAATTATACTTTTCTTATTCTCATTTATCACCTTTTAGGTTTCTATTTCCTCATGGTTTGGCTTATTTTTTTCTTTATTTTCCTTTCTCTACCTTTTTCCTTCCTTATTCTGTAACATCCTCACACAATGTCATAGTTTCATTTTATCCCTTATTACTTAACTTCCTTGTCTCTTCCTTTTTCCTTTTTTTGGTTTTCTATTTTATCTTCCATATGATTCTTATTTACTTGCCATGATTTTTCTTGTTATGGTTTAGCTAATTCCATGGATGCATATTTCTCAAATGGTTCTATTATTTTGGTCTCCTTTTCTATTTGTGTCCCTTCCTCTTTGTAAACTCTCTTTCAAATATGTATCTTCTTCTCACAATTCCGTAGTATATGTCCATTTTCTCCATGCCAATAACATGTTATTGACCTTCTCCATTGACCATGTTATCTGTATTTTTGATATTTTCCATCCCATCCTTTATTGTAGTTATTTCCTCCATAATAATGATGAAAGTTTCCCTTATTATGGTTATTTCCTCCATACCTCCCATGGTATCCTCTATAATATCCTCTTTCATTATATCTCTAAAATATTTCATGATATCCATTACCTCTTTGATAACTCCAAAGGTATCCTCTTTCATTACTTTGATCAAGTTTTTGTCTTAGTTTCCTTAATTCATTCTGCAACTTCTCTAGTTTTAATACCATTTCACACTCTCTCCTCCATGGTTCTACTTCTAGTTTTGATGCCCACTGCTTCAATGAGTGTTAGGAACTCTTTTCCCTCAATTAATAATATTATATAAGGTAACAATCCCAAAATAAATAACTCAATTCTCTTTTTCTCATTTGGTGGTTCATCTAATTTTTGCACTATATTCTTGAATCTTTGATCAAATTCCTTAACCGTCTCTCCTTCCTTTTGAAATAAATACAACATTTTTCTCACACCTTCCTCTCTCTACCCTCCTATAGATATTAGTTAGCTGGACTTGGGCTCAACACCAAATTTTGACCTAAAACCCCGACAACAGTGTGGGATTTATGACGTTCGACCTTAAGTTAAGGATTTAAGTGGGAAAAGTAAATGGAGCTAAAATATTAATGGAAAGAGAAAACACATAACAAATTTCATCTGAAACTTCAATATTTATTCATTTATTAGGAATCATTACATTAGCCTTAATTACATTCATATCCTTCTCATTTTATCTCATATAATTCATTCCTTATACAATTCTCTCAATATGGCACTCACGTATTCATTTCTTGTGACGTGCCCTTATACAATGGATTAATTACAATAAATATACAAAATATATGACATCCCAAAAGTAACTTATTTTGATTCATGCCTTTGTCAGCTTATGTTTCGTACTATTCTCACTTGTCTTCAATCTGCAGCTTTATGTTGGCTTCCTACTGAGTAATGTAGATTTTCCCATATATCGTGGATTTCTCAGTATGCCATGGGTTTCCTCCTTTTTCGTGGCTCTCTATAGTCTTCGAGAGGATTTCCTATGTTATTCGTGACTTTTTTCTTATAATCGCGGTCTCATCCTTTTATGTGCAACTTCTTCTAGGCTTTAGCGGTTATCTCCTTAGCTTCGTAGTTGTCTCAAAATCCGATGAAGAACCCTGTCAACATATGGCTTGTATATAGCTTGACCTTTCAAGGGTTAAAGTAATATACATATTTAATTATATAGTCAAATAGATATACACAACCATAAAATCAAATGCATAATAACATTCATCAATGCTAAAATAGAAGCACTGAAACCTGATTTTGGCCATGCATTATTAAGAGATCTAAATGTTATAAATGATAAATATGAGCAGGAGGCAATCTCAAGCTTGTTATATGTTTGTAGAAGACCGATTCTGCTTTCTTGTATTCCCAGTAATATTCCAAATTTCACATGAAAAATAAGACTGAATAATAACTTCAAATCGAAATAGGAGGTCAAATAAATCCATATCTTGGCCTTATTTATTTCCTCATAAACTAACTAGAGTCAAAATTGTTAGGAATTATAGTGCATACATATTGTTAGTAATAATAATGCATATAAGGAGGTTGTTATTATTTTTTTTTTACGTGAGTGGAGTTGTTCAACTAACTCACGTATATAGGAGATTGGGAGATATTATAGGTAAGAATAATCTCGTAAATTATAGGATGTTATCCTATATATTTGTATTGTGTTGGAAGTAATACTGAGTTAGTGTGGAGCATAATAATATTGATATTATTATTTTTTATTATGTTGAAAATCTGTGCAATTTTCTAGATTTGGTATCAGAGCATTTTATGATCTTATGTCTATGAAAAATGAGAATCTAGAGAGATTTCAAATATTTTATTATTATATTAGCTCCGTTGGCATGCACTGTTAGTTAGAAGTTTGAATGACCACGTCTTTATCTCATAGTATGTTTTAGTCTTCAATGTATTAATATATGTGCAGTTTGGGGATTTCGATTCAAATTTTCTACGGATTTAATCTCTGCGCATATTGGTAGAACCATATTGTATTGTGATGTACAAGGGCGTTCAATATATGTATTTGCAATCAATATAGCAGTACCAGTAGAAGTGTTTTTGTATTGTGATTTGTGGAATGTTCAACCTACACTCTTTTGGTTTCTAAGAAACACGATTCAGTTGGACTCCATTCATAAAAATTTGATGCTCAATACTGGACATTTGTATGTGATGTGATCTCCTCTTGTCAGACCGATCAAAAATTTGAAAAACCAACGTATGCATTTGTCGTGTCATTTTTCATCCAGTCAATTCTCATGTAGGGATAGTTTTTCTCCAATCAACAATCGCCTATATAACTGCGAGTCCTACTTATCCAGAGCCAAGTTGGAAGGATGTACTGTTAAGAAACTGAATCGGTAAGATCCCAAAACTACATACAAGAATTGTATCGCATAATAGCTCAAATTTTCTACATTGGGTTTGGTGTTTGGATATTGGTCATGATCAAATGGTGCAAATGATGTCCTCCATATTCTACAAATCAAGTCATGACAGAAAAGTAAAGAAGATCCAATCCTTCAGTTCATTCTTGATCACCATTTCATTTTGTAAAGGTCGGTGGTTTTGTTCAATACACAAAGGTCTTTGTTTTATTCCATGCTAAATGCAATATTGAGACATCATAACTAAGTGTGGAAAGAATTTGGAGCATAGAGCCACCATTGATGCTATCCCTACTACTAATAAATCCATGCTTAGTTTTTCAGCGTGATCTCCTGCCATGTAAAATAGTTATTTTCTCCCTATCTCGATTCACGGTTTGGTCAAAAGGTGTGGAAATATAAACTAGCACGAGTTAGTCAAATTTTTATATATCATGTTGGTTATATAGTTTTAGATTAAAGTTGTTATAGTCATTTAGGTGTATTATTTTAGACTTATAAGTTTTTGTTTTAGTGTAAAATATTTATTGATTTCATTGTTTAAGTCAACGTGTTTAGTTTTGTAAATTTGAGTTACATGCGTGTAATGAGTCATTTTTTTAAAAAGGTGTGATTTATTTATTATAAGTTCTTGTTTTTATAAAGTTCTTTCGTGTCTATTAAAAGAGTCAATCACAGTGAGTAAATTTTTGTCATATGATTAGTCAAACCATAAAGTCATGTGCATCACAAAGTCAAAAGTATTATCAAATTTGTGAGTTATCGTCAAAAGTTGTGTCAATATAAAAAGTATGTTAAATAAAATAAATTTCCTTACAGACACATTTTCGTGTTACCCGATGTCTAAAAAATAAATTGTTTCACGTTACGGGAGGGAAGAAAAGAATAGGCTCAATATGGAAAATGGATTTGCTTCATGTTCACATTTCACTGAGTTAATAATACGTATACTGGAGGATGGAGGCATCGGAGGTTGGAGGTCAATCAATGACCTCTCGTCAGCCACCAACGATGGGGCCACATGAAGCTATGGTGGCATTGTGTGTGTGTGAGTTTGTATTCTTTTTAGAGTTGTAGTTGATTTTAGTTGTGTATAGTGTGATTTTATTTTAGTGTTCCTATTATGTATTGAATAAGTGAAATGTTCAAATTGAGGGGGGGAGGGAACATGGTCTTAATGTTCCATTTTCATTTTTCCATCTTTTAAGTTTGTATATAGTGAGAAGTGTTTCCTTCATAAGTCCCTGAAGAAAAAACATAGTGGGAAGACAAAAGCACAAGGAAAAGCAACATCATGATATTTGGGTTGTTGGTTGTCTTGTAAAACCATCCTTTGTTGAGGTTGTTGGTTGTCCTGTAAAACCATCCTTGTTGAGGTTGTTGGTTGTCTTGTAAAACCATCCTTGTTGAGGTTGTTGGCTGTCCTGAAAAACCATCCAAATCATGAGCATGCATGGGTGGCAAGATGCGAAGGAAGTGTGATTGTTTTTCTCCCATGTTCGCACTAAGGGGGGGAATGTTAGGAAATATAGTGTATACATATTGTTAGTAATATAATGTTAGTAATAATAATGTATATAAGGAGGTTGTTATTAGATTATTGTTTTACATGTGAGTGGAGTTGTTCAACTAACTCACGTATATAGGGGATTGGGAGATATTATAGGTAATAATAATATCTTAAATTATAGGATGTTATCCTATATATTTGTATTGTGTTGGAAATAATACTAAGTTAGTGTGGAGCATAATAATATTGAGACAATCTCAAGCCTGTAATATGTTTGTAGAAGATCGATTCTGCTTCCTCTTCTTCCCAAAAATATTCCAAAGCTCACATGAAAAATAAGACAGAATAATAAATTCAAATCGAAACAGGAGGTCAAATAAATCCATATCTCGGCCTTATTTATTTCCTCATAAACTAACTGGAGTCAAAATTTACATGCAAGTTCCATAATAGATCACCCAAAAGTAGCCATGATAATTTTTGCATGCATAGCTCGCATGGCAAGCCAAAAATACCAACATAAAAATGAATCACCAAATAACCACTTAGCTCGAATTATCTTTCACGAGAAGATTCTCACTTCTCTCGAGGGCTACGGATCCATAATAAATTAATTTAATGAAACCGTACAAACTTCTCCCTAACTCCTCTCTATTTCCCTTCCATTCCATCATCCACCAACTTTGACACTTCCACTAACTTCCTAAACATCTTTGCCTTCCATTTTGGTAGTTATCCACCATCCAACGGTCAGGGATCAACAAAAATCAAAACCCTAAACATTCATTTCCAGCACATTAACCAATGTGCCTTTTCCACATTCTAATGTTGGTTCGGGTGACAAGTAAGTAAAAAACTCAATACGAGCTTTGGTGGGGGCTCGGTCAGGTTGCTAACCCATTCCCAAACATTGCTTTACCAATTTTTAAAACAACTTGACCTTATTAAAGTCTACAACCATATTAAAACATAACCAATAGCATTTATATATGCATATATCTATATACATATATGTGTGTGTATATATATATATATATATATATATACATACATACTATGTGTTGTGTGTATATACTCTATATATATTCATACATATATATATACATATATACATGTACATACATACATATATATATATATATATATATATACATGTATGTATATTTATATATACATGTATGATAAGACATGATTATAAATAATTTTACAAACCAATCAACATTGGTTTGATTGTCGTATAATGGATTTTTAAAATAATACTTAAATAAGAGCCTGGGTCTATGACTTGATTATCAAATATACCTTTGTTTACCTGTAATTAGTCAACATTACCAGGTTCATAAAATCAATTGACTGCACACAGTTGCAGAAGCAAAATTAAGTACATAAGTATAAGATCGATCAAGAAGCAATCTTACCAAATAAAATCAAGTCATCATTATAAACCTTCTAAATAATGAAATAAACATGATTTAAACAATAAAAATACTATTTATATTGTAATTTAATCAAGTCAAGCATGATAACCAACACAATTTCACCTATAGCCGGAAAAAGTATCTATACATCCAAGATAGACTTAACGGGGTATGACAAGAAGAACCTCATACCTCATCATGAAACCTATCCAAAAGACCCTAACACACTTTTGAGAAATTTTATCACACCTTTTCATGCCTCCATGAGCTCACATGGCTCTATACCTCATTCTCATGCTTCATTTGGCCTCCAAGAACTTAGACTAGCTCTAGATGAGCACCTATAATTGGGTATTCAACCTATACCTCCACTCTAAAACTCATATAAGTGTCTTCACACACTCCCCTCATTCTCTCCATTCCTCTACCATACTCCTCAAGTCACCATTCAGCTCAAACCAACATGCACCTTCACCTAGGCTAGCTAGGTCACTGATTAGGCTTGTTAGGCCAAGCCAATATCACTGAATCATCTCATGCAATTATGAAACAACTTGAATGTCCATGTAACCATGATACTGATAAATTTCTAACATACCTCCATAATCCTCTTTTTCATTAATGGGCTTTTAAATCAATGACAACACCTATACTCACACAATTTAACAATACTTCTAAATATTTGTACAAGATCTTACTTGATAAGAAAAGAGTGTATGAATATTTATATTTATTATAATAAAGAAATACAAAGAGATTTGTTGAAGTTTTTTATCATGGTATATTTTGTGGTAACATATGTTCTTATGTCATATTTTTTTCTTTATTTATTATTGTATGCATGTAAGATTGTAATGAGAATTATTTTTATGTTAAATCATCTCCTTATAGACTAGAATAAGCATTGAGTTTACTTATTTGACATGAAAATTTTCCTCTCCTTATCTCTCTCTCTATTTAATTTCTTTGTTCCTTTCTTCTTTCTTATTATTTTATATTCCTTTCCATAGGAGTAAAATCTCACCTCTACAAGTTAGTATTTAGATAGAAGACATTCCTTCTTGTTTGTTTTTTTCTTTCAATTAAGGGAACTTCCCCTCACAATAGAGGAGGGAATTTTTCCCACACAGTGTTGCTAGAGCACCATCTTTTTCTTGTGAAAAAATATTTTTCCAAAATAACCATAAGTAAAAACAACCAAAAGTAAATTTTCATTTAAATATGGTCTTTGCATTCAAGGATGGAAATATATGAGTTTACTAAATACACAATGTTATGAAGTGTCTAGATGAGTTCACGAATGGTATCACCCTTCAATAAATTTTACTAATATTAGTTTTATTGAAATCTTTTATCTAGTGTGATAATGAAACATTTTTATGATCCAAACATCACATGAAATTAGTCACCCACAACACATTTAGATAGGATTTGAATAAATGCAATAGTAACCAAATAGCCAACTAAACTTATTAATCATTGAGTGAGCTCATATAAATTCATTTGAATAAGTGTTTTTAATCTATTTTAAATATTTAACTATACCTAAAACTTTACTAGTAAGTAAATATAATTAAAAATGACTACAACAATTATTCAGTAATTATAAAATAGAATACTATACAAGTTAAAGTGAAAAACTAAAAAATAAAGAGAAGACCTTACCCTTATTTGGAATTATAATAATTATAATACAATATTAATCTATATTAATTAACTAAAACCTATTTTTATACCTTTAATTGTAAAAAAATAAATTTAACTTATAGTCGGATACCATAGTTCCCCTATAGTTGAACTCCAAATTCACCTTATAGTGTGATTCCATAGTTTCCCTCATAGATCCAATTTACATAAATCCTCTATAGTCAAATTCCATAGTTTCCTTATAGTTGGATCCGTGTTCTCCCTATAATAGGTTCGATAGTCACTCTATAGGTAGGTATCATAGCCATCCTATGTTCATCCAAACATCACCCTATATTTGGCTCCCCTAGTCACCATATAGTTGGGTCACATGGATATCAGATAGTTGTTATCATAGGGAGGCTTAGGGCTAGACAATAGGGAAAATATAAGTGGAATTTATCCCATTTTCTTAAAATATGTAACATATTGACAACCTAAAGACACATATCATCAATGGTTTTTCTATAAACATGAATGTCTATGAAATTATCATGTATTCTATTAAGGTTTGGCAATATTTTAATAACTTAGAGTTGTCTTTAAATCCATCATAAAATTCTCCATACACAATGTGAAGACATTCTCTTTCTCTCATATATGGAAGAAACTCCATATTGTTTTATTCAACATGCACTCAAGATATGCTACTTTGTTTCATTATGAGACATATGTTTATTTTCCATATTATCTCATTTCAATGCACCCAACTATTCAAATTTAGTACATTTAGTTCTAGATTTTGACCACACATGACATCATCATAATATTTAGCACAATCACATGTATTCATTCCTATTTATTTTAATTTTGTATATTTTAGCAGCGCATTTATCTCAATTTTATATCCATGATACTGATTCACTTGAATATATTTTTATATGTTTAAATGAAAACATGGTTCAACATCATAGACACATTAGCATGGATGTTACTCCAGAAACCTTCTTTAGCCTTTCATGGAAAAGACTAGGTGATCTATCTTTCCTTTTGGATTTCAACTCATTATTGTTCCTTTTGGTTCATTATACTCCTAAAGGTATTTATATTAGATAAAAAAGTATTCCACAAATATTCTTCATCATTTTGGCATGGCTTGTTATAAGCCTTCTCCCACACCCTATCAGTCATGTATTGATGTAACTGTTGAATACCAATAAAAAAATTGATCCTACCTTGTATAGGAAGTTGGTTAGAAATATTTTATACTTAACACATACATGCCATGATATCAATTTTTTCTTCAACTTGGTCTCTCCTTTCTCCCATGAGCCCCATGGGAGCCACAGGAAATAAGCCAAGTATATTTTACACTATATTTAGGACACATTGAAATTTGACATTTAGTACACACCACAAGGATCTTATAATATTGAGGGATTCAAAAATATGTATTGGGGTGGACGTGTTGATACCTTCCAATCTAATTTTGGATTTTTATTTCACCTTAGATTTGGTATTGTTACATGGGCATATAAAAAATAGAATGCAGTTGCATTTTCATCAACTAAGGAAAAATACAAAGGTACTATTAAGGTTGGATAGGAGGCTCTATGGATTCAATAGTTACTTGGTGAGCCAAGATTTATATACTAGGCTCCCACTTTGATCTAGTGTGATAACAAAATTTTAATTGAGATTTTGTGTAGCCTGATTGAGCACCAATGTACCAAGAAGATAGAGATTCATATGCACTTCATTCAGTAGTTATTCTAAGATGGATTTGTTCACTTGGAGCTCATTCCCACACCTAATTAGGTTGTTTGTCATCTTCACCAATCCCTTGGCTTCTCCTTGTTACCTTTAGTTACAAGTGTACTTGGGGGATTCTAGTTGAGTCCTTCCTTCTTATTTTTCATGTTTGTAGTTAGGTACCTTATCGATCCTAGTAGTTGGGACCCACTTTCATTTTTTTAAATCCTTGAAAATCCTTTTTGTTCATGATATTCTTCATGCTCCTTTTTATCCCTCTTAAAATATTTCTTCATTCTCAACCTGGATAATATAAAATTTCACTTTCCTCTCATACACCCTAGTTTCTATTTGGGGTTCATGTAGATTTGGTCATCTAAAATATATTCATGTTCTAGATAAACCTTTATCCTAATTTTTTGCTTTAGTAAAATAAAATGCTTTCTTATTTCCCCTTTAAGATATCAATGCCTAAACAGTGCTTGATCCTTAAATTAAAGATTCTTCCCTGCACCTTATGCATTGACTATTGATTTCAAATTTTTAAAATCTACATCACCAAAATGGGATGTTAAACCATAATCTCTATTTTTTGGTCTTTAATATCCCACTATTCCATAAATAATTTCACTTTCCACCTCAATGGAAAACTATTTTTTTGGCATGTATTTGAGTAGTACATTGGGAAGAGTGTAACAAACATCCACTCTGATTATTGTGTAGTCTTCAAAATATTAGTAACCACATCTCTCCACAATTAATCCTTTCATCATTGATGAAATTCTTGGCATATCTCTCCTATATATTGCTTTATATATTGTGTGGTAAAAGTTATTGTGAATGAACTAACCATACTTTTGGTGGTAAAGACAACCATAGACTAAATGAATGATTTGATTTTGAGGCTACAAAGGGAAAGTACTATATACTTGAACTCTGATTGAGAACATGTAACATCAACTAAATAAGAATCCATTTAGAAAATTTTATTTGGCTTTGAGCGGGCCATATTCCATTTCTCTTATAAATTTGAGGCAATCAAATATCCCTAATATGGTTTTTATTCCATCTGTATAATCATTACTAATAGGGTGTCAGTCCACAATATTTTTTTCTCATCAAATACTCTTGAGTAGTGTCATAGAAACTCTGATCACTTTCTTAAAGTGGTGGAATACAATCCTTAAGTGATTTTTTTGCTTCAAGTTAACATGGAAATTTGTAAATTCAACCAAACCATCATCTATACATCTATCTCCCCATTAATCGTATAACGAGTTATCATCATAAACTATATTAGTTATGCCTTGGGTAAGTGATAAAGGTCATTAAATGCCCCCTCATTTACTAGGGATAGTTCTTTTACATTAAATATTAGGGCTCCATATTTTACTGTGCAATGAGATAACACATGTGAAAAAAAATATTTACATATGAAAACTTCATGTTTTTCAGTAACTTTGTGAATCCCTAAGTCCCTCATCAATTCCAAATCATCTACATATTGTACAACTTCATCACTTGATTCATACCTATATGGATACTTCTCCTCTAGATTCATTATCTCAAAGTATATTCTATTATAATTGGGAAATGGTCTTAATAATTGGTGGGAATATTGGGCTTTTTTAAACTTTAATTTAATAGTAACAATAGACTTCTATATTGAATTTTATTTATATGGAGATTTCATGTGGTTGTTTTGAATAAATTTTTAAGTTGAACCTCTTATGAGATTGTCACATGTATAATTTCTCTTACAAATGGTGAAAATCAAGTTCAATAAATATTGTGTAAACTTAAAACTTAGAGAAAAAAATTGAATATTATTTAATTACATTATATCTAACTGATACTACTATTTAATGGTGAAGTCCTAATTTATCAATCCCTACAAATTTGTTTGAAGTAGGATTTAATGGAATCATGTAATTTATTTAAATTTTCTTGACAATGAATACTTGAAAATAATATTTGACACAAAATATTTGCATAGAAACAAGATGGTGCTTATGTATTTTATTAATATCAAAATCAAGCATTACAAAAAATGAGAGAGATGAAATATTTATAGATATTGGATAGCTTCTATCTCATCCACAATATATGGAAAAAATCATCTAATCTGAGAAAATATGCAGAAATAGCATATTGCCCCTAACTGACCCTATTGCCCCTCATGGAAATCATTCGGGAACAAAATATACAAGATAGAACATGATCCCACAAACATAGGGATTAGAACACTATCACTTAGTTAACTAAAACTAAGGATAACTAATACCTATTGACATAAGTTTAAAGTAATTAAACTAAATACTTTTACTTATTACATTTATTCAAATATAAACTAATGATGAATTAAGATAAGTTTTATTCCTAACATTCCCCCTTAATTCTACATGGTCTCAAGTGAATAGGAGATAAATTCTCTAAAACCCTCAAATTTACCTCGAGCAAGTGACTTTGTGAAGACATATGCATGATGTATATCTGTTGGAAATATTGGAGCTAGATGTCATTTTTCTGAACATGTTTGTGAATGAAATGTACCTACACCTCAATGTTTTTGGTACGCTCATGAAAAAATAGATTCCGAACAAGTTTTACTACTCCTTCGTTATCAACATATATGATAGTTGGATCTTTATGTGGTATTCCAAATCCTTCAATTATACGTCGAGCCATATTCAGGTTCAGACACACTCCACCTACTGCATGATATTCTGATTCTGTGGAGGATCTTGAAACACAAATTTGCTTCTTACTCCCCCATGATATCGGTCCAGATCCCAAAAAGAATACAAATCTTGAAGTTAATTTCCTATCATCTATGTTTCTTGCATGATCTGAATCTGAATATCCTTTCAAAAAGAAGTTATTATTCTTCTTGTATTCTAGGCCATAGTTTATAGTTCCTCTGATGTACCTCAATATCCACTTTCCTAATTTCCATGAGAAACCTATTAGTGTGAAATCACAACACCCTTGAAATGTATTCAACTTGATGGGTGAGACTCTCAGTGTGATTGCATAACATGGAGCTTTTCCCAAAGTGTGGGACTTTGCAATCGGGAAATCTCTCCGGATGAAGGCCGGTTCCTATTCCTTTGTTTAGGTGCACACATACAATTTGTAGAGGATTTATCCTAAAACCTACTCTAACTCTCCAAGGAGACAGGGTTAAGAAGATGCAAGAAATTAAATCTAAACTAACAGAGGTGATGCACTAAAGGAATGTTGAACACCTACTTTTCCAGTAAACACAGACCCAAAAATGTAATACAATCACCAATACACATATAACTAGGGTTGCAATGAAAGATCAGTAAGATGCAATGAATATAAGAAAGGGTTGAAATCATCCATAGGCTTATTTTATTTCTCCATAGATTGATATAGAACATTACAATGGCCAAGAGGCATAGGATTACATTACAGTTTTAATGGAAGGTTTGAACTCGACAAATTTTTCTAAAACTAGAGAAGAAGGGAGGGGTAAAGCCAAAATGTCCAACCATTTACAAAGAGCCAAGCTCTTACATTTATAGATTAAGAAAGAGAGGAGAAGAAGAGAAGGAGGGAAATATGATTTGGAAACTCAACCACCAACCATCAATGCCCTGTAAATCCACCTACAATCTTTCAAGTCTAGTTCTCCATGTCTGTTTGGCGTGTTGGAGAAGGAAGAAAGGTGGATCGAATCCAGTGTAGTTCTCGAAGCAATCGGATCTCATATTAATGGCATGAAAGACATTTTCTAGATCCTCACCCATCAAATACAGTCGGTTCTCCATGTCTTTTTGGCGTGTTGGAGAAGGAAGAATGGCGGATCAAATCAAAATCATGATCTGGTAAAGTAATCGAATCTCATATTAATGGCATGAAATACATTTTTTTTAGATCCTCACCCATCAAATCCTACTAAAAATAATATTTTATGCTTCCATGGTGTAGAGGAGGTCGAGATATTTCCAACAATATCAAATTTGTTGAATTTCAAGCACTGGATCGAAAGTTATGCCCATTTGAATATTTGAATCGAATCCATACAAAAATGGCAAAAAAACAAGTTTTGCAAAATGGATCCACGGGCTAAAATTAAACTTGCGCCTTTTGCGGAAAAATGCAAAATGCCAAAAATCTCCCATAGCCCCACATGCTTGAAATTCACTTTTTCCCATAAGCTCATGGGCTCAAAATTAAAATTGTGCCTTTTGCATAAAAAATTGCAAAAGTGCAAAAGTCTCCCACAAGCCCACAAGCCTGCCACTTCACATCTTTGCATTTGGCAAAAAACCTTCCTCAAGCTCATGGGCCCACACTTGCAACTTGTTCCATTTACACAAAAATGTAAAGTGTGAAGCTCTCCACACACCCACGCTCCCGAAACTTCACTTTTGGCAAAAAGACCCCACATGCTTCTTCAATTTCCACTTGGGAAAAATTTCCTCCATGCGACCCCAAAATGTGCATTTGCATTTTCCACTTGGAAAGGAAACTTTGCTGGGCCCATGGGCTGATAATTGTAACTTATGCCTTTTGCACAAAATTTCAAAGTGCCAAAGTATCTCCCACTACTCCACCGGTCTCGCAATCTTCCGTTTTGGTGAAAAGTCTTCCCCAGGCCCTCTGACCCGCATTTGGCTAAAAATCTTCTTAGGCCCACCAACCCACAATTTGAAAAATATGAGGAGTTAGAAGGACTTCTTTACATTTCTGGAAAGGGAAGAAATTTACCATCTGATGAAGATGATTTCAGAAACCTTAAGTGCTTAAAATATCTAAAAATCATGGATTTAAGCACTAAAGGAGGAAAAATGGGTGCAGTTAACCAAAATCAACATGAGATTATTTTGGATAACAAAACCCTTGGTTATTATGAACCATGAAAGATAGTTGACTGCATAGATGATATCCGGCCTAGTGTAAGTCAAGTAGATGAGACTGCTGATCAACTATCGATATATAGTTTCATTTACTTGTGGTGATGGATCTATTTGAGACAATTGAAGTCTTGTCTCCATAGGTGTGGAAAATGGCTTACAATCCATCCTATTGAATTTCTCAAGCATTGTCTTGGCGTATTTCAATTGTGACACAAAGATATGATTTTCTCTTTGCCAAACTTCAAGTCCAAGACAATAATGCAGAAGCTCGAGATTGGTCATGTCAAATGATCGTGTTAGATATTTCTTTATTGACTCAATCATCCTCATTGATCCTCCGGTGATGAATAGATCATCGACATATACTACAACATCATTATCTCCCCCCTTCCTTTTGAGATAGATATTAGGATTGTATGGACTCGTGTTGAATCCATGTTGAATGAGATGCTCATCAATTTTTATGTACCATGCCCTGGGAGATTGCTTTAGACCATATAGTGATTTTATGAGTTTACATACCTTTTCCTCTTTACCTGGTATGAAAAAACCTTCTGGTTGAGTCATGTAAACTTCTTCCTATAAATCACCATTAAGAAAGGCACTTTTCACATCCATTTTGTGTATTTTACAACCAAATTGTGTAGCTAGAGAAAATATTAACTTGAAAGTTTTTATCTTAGTTGTGGGAGAAAAACTTTCCTCATAATCAATGCCTTCTTTTTTAGCATATCCCTTAGCAACTATTCTATCCTTGTGTTTATCAATTTTTCATCTTCTTTGTATTTCATTTTGAATATCCATCTACATCCAATCATATTTTTCCTGGTGGAAGATCTATAAGTTGCCATGCATTATTTTTCATAAGTGACTTATATTTTGCATCCATAACATATTTCCAAGGTTTAGACATGTAGGGCTTCTGAAACTATGGATGACTCGAGTAGTTTCAAAAATTACCATTAAGGCCAAATTGACCTCATTTCTAGCCATACTGTGAGTCCTCATTCCAATGGTAGATGTGTCGGGACATTATCCAATTTTACATCTCTAATCATACTTGTATACCATGTGGAAGGAGCATCTGCTTCTTTCTTCTCAAAGACCTCAACATCTCGACTAGTGTATACCCTCCTTGTTTTTGGATCCATAAGTTTGTATCCAAGTGCTTCATCATTGTATCCTAAGAAGATAAGTTTTTCTGATTTCATATCAAGCTTAGTTATTTGTTTCTTAGGAATGTGCATACTCGCTTTACATCCAAAAACTCTAAGGTGTGAAATAGATGGCTTATGCTCTAACCATGCTTCTTGAGGTGTTATTCCATCAAGAGCTAGTGGGAACTCTATTTAGTAAATAGACTATCATTTTAGTTGCTTTGGCCCAAAATGTTTTTGATAAACTTGCATCATCAATCATACATCACACCATATCCATGATAGTATGATTTCACCTTTCAACAACACCATTTTGTTGCGGTGTGTGAGGAGGAGATCCATTTGATGATGAATGCCATGTGTTTTCAAAAAATTATTGAACTCATTACTGGTGTATTCTCCCCCTCGATCTGAGTGGAGTGTTTTTATTTTCCTACTAGAATTTGTTTCAACAAGGGCTTTGTGCTTCTTGAAAGTTTCAAAAGATTGGTATTTTGTAGAAAGACAATATATCCACATTTTTCTTGAAAAATCATCAACAAAGAGCATGAAATATTTAAACCTAGAGTGGCTAGGTCTCATTGGTCCACATAGATCGGTATGCACCAAGTCAAGTTTTGAATTAGCCCAAAATGTACTATGTTTGAATGGTGCTCTATTTTTTTTTCATGGAAAACAATGCCGACATTTATCTGTACCCTTTTTTAGAGGTGGTAAACCCCTAAATATGTCGTATCGATGAAGTATGTCAAGATAGCCAAAACTCACATGTCCAAGTCTTCGATGCCATAGTTGAGTTGATGATGTATCCTTGGCTACAAGTTCTTGATCATTTCATTGAATAAAATCCAACTGAAACATTCTTCCCACATTCAAAGATTTTGCAACAATTTTGGAGCTTTGTGACTTATCTCGAATCAGGCACATCTTTTTACCACCTTTACAATCAAAGTCAATTTTGAGATTGTGATCTAATAATTGACTCACGGATAACATATTTTTTGTTAAACTAGGACATAAAGAACACCTGTAATTTTACACTTATGATGCCCAAGTGGTAGTGAAATGGAACCAATGCCTTCAACACTGTATGATGTATCATCACCCAAAGAGACATGATTTTTGGTGGGTGTTTTACTCATTGTGAAGAACCAATCTTTCATTCTTTCATGTGTCAAGTTGCACTTGAGTCGACATACCAAATTTGATTTGTAGAATTAGATACTTCATTTGACTATGCATAATATAGGAAGTCATCATCATCAAATTGATCTTCCTTTTCGGTTACATTTCCTTGTTGAGTTGGTTTCTTCTTCCACTTTTGATTATTCTGTCCCTGTTTACTCTATTGTTGGCCATAATTTTGTTTGTTGGTAATTAATATTTTTTCCACTTGATGATCCTTGTTGGAATGTGTTGTACCAACAATTATTTAACTCATGTCATTTTCGACCACAAATAAGACATTTTTGTTGGTCCTTTTGGCCTTGTTGAGTATTACCTTTCTTCTGAGGTTGTTTACTAGACTTAGCCTATTTTTTTCCTTTTTGATTAGAAGCAAGTTCACTCTTCAATTTCAGTAGTTGAGTGAATAGATTCCTCTTATTGTAGCATATTCACTAACTCTTCAAAAGTTGTTGTTTGACCAATTATGTTGAACATGGTCACAAAAATCCTATAAGAAGAGGAAGAGCTCTCAATATAATAGGCATGAGTGATGTGTCAGTTACTTCTTCTTCCAAAGCTTGAAGTGATGCATGCAAAGTTTCTACTCTTTTAAAAAAATTTCAACTTTCTTAGTTGGTTGCATTTTCAAGTTTAATAGTTGACTCTGGAGATGAAGTATTGTGTTCTTATTTTTGGACTCATATATTGTTTTCAAATTATCCCAAGATTATTTTGCTATTGTGGTCTCATGAATATGAGGTTGTACCTCATCTAAAATACTAAAGAATATTATTAACTTTGTTTTTTGATTTACACAATCAAATGTAGCTTGTTGTGTAACATCTGTTGCAGATCTTGTTAATGTACCAGAAACAATGGACCATATATTTTCAAAATCAAGTTGTGCACAAATTTTTTTCCATGCTTGGATAATTATCAGAATGCAAAAGTTGAGAATCTGAAAAAATAATTTTGGTGCCGTAATTGCAGCCATTGTGAAAAGTGATAAATAGTAGAAGAAAAAATTGAACACTTTCCCCCTTAAAACATGCACACCCCCCCCCAAAATATTATTTTATTTATTTTGGGCTCCTTTTCGGCCATGTACAATGAATTTTTGGCACTATTGGCCATGTTACAAATTTGGCTCGTGGGATTTTAAAAATTAAATTTTGGACTCTTTGGCCTCTTTTCAAATACAAAAATATAATTTTTGCAATTTTTATAAAATAAATATTATTAAAAACTAGACCAAGACGTAGATCTCACAAAAACACACACTTTAAAAAAATTGGCACCTCAATCCGAGGTACCAATTGAAAGTTATGCCTTTTTTAAATTGCAATTTTAATATCTTTCGGGCCCCTTTCCAAAAATGGAAAAAAATCTCTAATTTATTTCGTTGCGTCCAAAAATGGAAAAAAATTAGAAGTGATTTTTTAAATAGAAAAAATGCAGATAAAGGCTTTTGTGCATGCGTAGTGCATTTTAGGACACAACTGCAGTTCAACCACTTTACCTAAGTGTTATATAATAACCATTTTTAGTATTGATTTCCTTTTTAGTATTGATTTTCTCCTTCCTTTGAATTTATTTCTTCCTCTATATTTGTTTGTTTTAGTTTTGACATCTTATTCTTTCTTGAATGTTCTTGAATTGTGAATCTAGGTTATTTTCGCTGAAATGTTGAATTTATTTCCTCCTCTTGAATGTTGGTTATATGATATATATATATATATAGGGATATATACAAAAGGAGGCATTATATTTTATTTTTAAGCTGCGGAACATCTTCTTCTCATCTTGAATTTTCTTATCTTATATATGAAAAGAAGAGAGAAGAGGAAGTAGAATTTATGTGTGGAGCTTGAAAATATTTGGTCCCCATACAAAATATATATATATATATATATATATATATATATATATATATATATATATAGAAGGCAGTTGAAGGGACTGTCCTATATACAAAAGGAGGCATAAACTCGAATAATACCAGATAAAAACCAAAAATATCTAGGTGGCATACTAAAAAAACCACATCTTATTTTATAACTATACTTATGCCCGAATTATGCTTACGGGCCTATATGGTAGAAAAATTAATACCCGAATTGGGCACATCCACATCTAGCTAAGTTGAGATCCACCGAGTTAGCATTGAGCTCCACGCGAAGGTATCAAAAGCATCACCCATAGAGGAATGCTGATCAACCCACAAAGAAGGAACAATAGGAACCAACGGTGCCCCAGAGATTTGACGTTGGGCAACTAAATATGAACACCCCGACTTTTATCTTTAACATATGAAGAAAGGGACTCAAAAAACTCCAACAACACTTTAAAAAACTCTTGAGATCCGGGAGTCCGAAGAAGGTTATGAGCTTGAGAGGTGACATCCAGAGCGAGCCATGAAACCGAGGTTGAGATAAGCCACCTCTAAGCAAGGTTTCCACAAATTTTGCCATAACTAATAGGCTATGACATTAACAACCTCCACCTTCGAAGGGTACAAAACCAACATATTTTCCACAAAAATGGAGGCAATACCACTAGTTTATCCTTGGCCACCCTCCATATTTAGAAATTCTTTCCCCAAAACCAATTTGACCACCTCCAGGTCCTAAGCAGAGATGAGAAAATCATCCATAGATCTACCATCATTAGTAACCCTATGTTTCAAAATGCCATTTCTCACATCACAAGATAGTGATAACATAGGAGCCCGGGGGTGCCATCTCATAGAGAAAAAAAAGAGGGAAATGAGTAAGCCGATCGCCCATCTACCTTAAATAAGATCCTTACGCTTCACACGTGGGGAAGTAGTCATCGAATTCATGATGGGCTGAGTCCCTCGAGGAAATCATTTATAAGCCCTCCCACACAGAGTAGTTATTAGCCACCCTCTCCCCACATGCTTGATCGATACCTTTATTCGCTAACCAATCGACACACTGATTTCCTTCTCGTTATATGTGCTTAATACTCCAATTTTTGAATTTAGACAGTGTCCAAATCACCTTTTGAACTTCGAGATCTAACTTCCATGAAAAATATTTTTATTAATAATGGAATTAATGATTATCATGGAGTCCCCTTCAATTTCCATATTTTCAATTTTAAGGGAAGCAACAAGAAGTAAGCCAAAGCCAAGGGCTTGCACCTCAGCAGCATTACACGTACCCACCTTGAGTTTGTAGGAAGCAGCCATAACCACCTTACCAGAGGAATTGCGAATGATACAACCAGCACGGGAGATCCTTGAATTACCCCTAGAAGCCCCATCAAAATTTTGTTTTAAAAACCCACAAGAGGGGGGAGCCTAAAAGGTGTTTCTTCTAGCCAAGGAGGAAGAAAAGAAAGACTTCATAGCCCCATACCTAGGTTTGATTATCAATGGCCAACTTCTCTTAAGAAATATGTCATGGGAAGTAAAAGGATAGGATCTTGACTAATTAGAATACACAGCTTCAGAAATAGCCCTTTCCAACCGAAGGAGAATCGAATTCACTGTGCCATATTCCTCCCTAAAAAGCCTTTTATTTCTCTCCCACCAAAGGTGCCACAATAAAAGAACCAAAATACATAACCAAATATAAGAAAGAGCCCCATAATGAGAGTTAATAGGCCAAGCTAGGATATCAGCCGAGAGGGATTTAGGTTGGACCCACGGTAGGTTAAGCTTGGCACATAACCAGTTCTAGCATTTAACAACAAAGGAGCAATGTAGAAGAATATGGTCCTTGTCTTCCACATCCTTTTCACATAGGAGACATCTAGTAGGTCCTTGAAAACCAAATTTTTTATTCTTTCTTGAGTTAAGATCTTACCCTTAAAGGCCATCCAGGTGAAAAGACCAACTTTAGGGGGGCATTGGGAGTCCCAACAATCTTTCCAAACTAGTTTTTGGGGCAATATCCTCATAGAGCAGAAGATACCCAAGATGAGGGGAATAAGATCTCGAGGGAGCTTCATCCCAAACAATTTCATCCTTCTTGTTTGAGATCAGAATATTCCTTTCCTGCAAAATAGATAAAAAATTAGCTTCTAAATCGGAGAGAGGTTTAGATGATCCACTTTTTTCCATTGCAACATGGAGGGAAGGGAATCATTCAGTTCCCCATAATTGGAAAATGAAAGGACCCCATTCATCAAGAAATCTCCCCTTAATATCGAAGAAGGTAGGAGTCTCCAAGAGTAGGGTATCCATTCCATGGATCATCCCAGAAGAGAGCTTTCTTTTCATTACCCACTTTCCAATCCACATAAAAAACAAACAAAGATCTAAATTCAATCATGAAATTCCATATATGTGAGGCCTTAGGGGGGTTTCACTCAAGAGGATGGACTAAGGAAGGGGGCCCAAATATTTCTTTTTGAAGACCAAGCTAAGAATCTATGTGGGATTGAGATAAGCTTCCAGACCAATTTGGCTCCAAGCGCCACATTTTGTAGACCAAAATTTAGGATACCCATGCCACTAAGATCTTTAGGATTAGTTAATGTATCCTAGCTAATCAGGGGAAGCTTCTTTTCCTCGAGAGACCACTGCCATAGGAATTTTCACAAAATTCCCTTAATCTTATCAAGAACACCCTTAGGGGTTTTAAGGACCAAAAGGAGATACAGAGGGGCACAACAAAGGACTTATTTAATGAACATAAGTCTCCCGGTAAGGGAGATCCATTTACCTTTCCAAGCATTCAATTTAACATCTAGAGAACTGAGAAGATCATTCCACATGGAATTCTTACCTACACCTTTAAACAAAGGAATACTGAGATACTTGATAGGAAGGTGCCCTTTTTTGAAATTGAAAATGTTTAGAATTCTTGTCTCTATTTGCAAGGCAACATTGAAGAAAAAAATGTAGGATTTAGCCACACTAACATCTTGCCCTACCACCTTAGAGTAACTTCCCAAAGTATCCTTTAACTCCTTAGCCTCTCGAATGGAGGCCCTACCAAATCAAAAAAAAAGTGTCAATGAATGAATTGCTTGGTGGGTGAGGAGGAATACCATCCTCAATCTTTAAGCCAATAATCTTACCTTCCCTAATTTGAATTTGATGGACCTACAAAGGCTTCCGCCACAAGAATAATTAAGAAATAATACAGGGGATCCCCCTGTCTAATACCATGATTACTTCCAAAGAAACCCTCAACACTCCCATTAATAAGAATGGAGAAGGAGGGGATGGAGATGCAACTGAAAATCCACTCACAAAAGTGCTTGGAGAAGCCAATCTTATGAAGTACCCTGATGAGAAACCTCCAATTGAGCTTATCATAAGCTTTACTGTATCTAATTTTAGCAGCATACCAGGGGTTTTAGAGGAAGAAAGAGAGTGGACCAGCTCATGAGACAAAATGATACCTTCAAGGATAGATCTACCAGGCATGAATCTAGTTTTCTCAGATGAGATGAGGGGATCTAAAATAGATTTCAATCAAAGGGAAATGGATTTGGAAATTATTTTGTAGGACGTGTTACAGAGAGAAATGGGCTTGAAGTCCCCAAGGAGGAGGGTTGATGCATTTTAGGAAAAAGGTAGATGAAGGTATTATTCAACACTCTGAGCACCGAACGGGATCTCCATGAAGCCTCCACTTCCACCCACCCATCATAACCCACAATGCCCCAAAATTTCTAAAAAATTTTGCAGGAAGCCGTTAGGGCCATAGGGCTTTGTTCTTCTCAAGGGAGAATACCACTTTCTCAATTTCTTGGAAGGAAAAGGCTTCAAGACCACAAAATTTTGATTTTTAGAGATGAGTGAAGGGGATAACATCCAAAAGGGAGGTATGATTGGCCTCAAAGGAGGCAACATCCCTGACTAACAAGGAGGAGAAGAAATTAATCCCTTCAGAAATGATGTCCTACTGCTCCACCAGATGAACCCCTTCATTATTCTTAATTTTTGAAATGAAATTTGAATTCCTTTTTGCTTTCACAGAGGCATGAAATAATTTAGTATTTCGATCAATGTCCTTCAGCCTAGAGCTCCCTAGATTTTTTCTTCCAATAAATTTCCTCCCTAAGAAGCAAATTCACCTAACTCACTTAAGAGAGATTTTTCAAGAGTATAATCCTCCTGGAACATCCCATCACTAAAAAATATTTAAATTAAGGGCATTCAATTCAGCTTCAACTCTAGATTTTTCTTGAAAGATGTTTTTGAAAAACTTGACGTTCCAATCTTGCAAGTCCTTTTTTAATCTTTTTAGTTTTTGAGCCAGCAAAAACATCTTGGAACCCTCAATATTATAGGAGTTCCACCAAAGGTCGACCCATCCTTCAAGAGAAGCATCCCTCAACCACATTAGCTCAAATTTGAATGGGGATCTAGGAGGGAAACATCGAGATTAATAGACAGGACACCGGAAAATGATCCGACCCAGACCAAGGCAAAACTAAACATTCAAGCACAATGTCATTTAAATTCTAGCTGGGACTAACTAGAAATCTATCCAATCTTTCTGCAATATTACTAAAACCCTTACACTTATTACTCTAGGTAAACAAGCCCTGCTTAGGTTCTATATCCATAAGGGCTCCTTCTCTAATAAAGGAGCATAAATGTTTTTGGGACTGAAGGTTTTGATGATCCCCACTTCTTATCCCTACTATCAGATATGGCATTAAATTCCATGCCATGAATGAACATTGATCACCTAGGTGGCGGAGGCCGATTATGGTAAATCTCCCCGAGAGGTTTTTCTTACCCAGAATGCTAGGAAGGGCATAAACATTAAATAAAAGAAAATTAAGATGAGAGCGTTTGAAACTTATTTTACAATTTTTCAGCTGAGTGATTGAGCTTGCAATTCCACCATTACAATGCCTTCCTTCTAGAAAATCTTGAGTCCCCCAGAGGCACCCATCGAGTCCAAAAGACTCCTTTCCAACCTCTAAAAGACTTATTCCAAAGGCATTCAGCTTCAGTAGTAGGTAACTTAGTTTATTGAAAAAGAACCAGACAAGCCTCTGAGGAGAGGATATAATGCTAAATCAATCATTGTTTATCAGAGGAATTAAGACCTCTAAAATTCTAGGAGAAGAACTTCATTGAACATAGGGAAGGGGTTTCACCTTCCCGGAATCAGCAAGATCAAAATTTAGGGTTTTTGCTTCCCTGCATCGACCTCCAATTGGGCCAATTCCTGCTTTGACTTTCTCCCCCTTTTACCTATGGAGCCAAAAATAGCAACCCCCATACCATCTTGGCATGAAGCTAATTTAGAAGGGACCAAGATGGGAACTAAATATTTTTGGAAAATTTCACCATTTTCCGAATCTCGGCATTAGAGATGGGAAAATCCACATCCTAAAAGATGATGTTTGAAATCCACTTGCTAAGAGATTCCATCGAGGAGGCTTGCCCCTACACAAAACCTTCCTTAATCAGGGAGATAAGAGCACCTGAATCTCCATGCACATCCTTTGTCTCCTTTAACAATGAGTGAGGAATTAAGTTTTCCAAAAGGCCAACAAGGGGTAAAAGAGAGACATCTAGACCCTCCGAACCATCTTCAACAACAAGAAGATCGCTACGCCTTAACCTATTGCTTGTATTAAGATATGAGTAGCTGACTTGTGGCTTACCATATCATTTTATTATATCATTTATACTTTCTCATGCTTAATAGGTCGGTCTTGGTGATGGCCATAGCATATGAATAGTATATATAGGGGATTATAGGTATTATTTCATTATCATTTGAGCATTTGAGTCTTGTTATATGGTTTGGAGGTTGCCCCTCAAAGGGCGAAGCTATTCTAAATTAATATTGAGATCAATATTCTGAAATATTATGTTATTTGGTGCTATACTAGTGCTCTTAATCTAAATTATACAAGTAATTTCATTACAAGTGGTATAAGAGCTGCGATCTGGGCGAAATTAGGGCAAAAACCTTAATTTTTGTTTCCACCACATATTGCGAACCGAGAGAAATTGGTTGGAGATATTTTTACCAGAGTTGCAAAGCATTTCAAGTAAGGTTCCTGAGAATTTGATACTTTTTTAATTTATTTTACAAAAGTTATTACAAATTTATGGTTTTTCATAAAATCACTCCTTAGGGTGTAAATTATGGAAAATTTTCAAGTTATTTACATTTTCGGAAAGATCTCAAAAAAATAGTGTTAGTATCTTGTTTGTGTTTTTATTGTTTGGCCGAAATTGTATCGAAACCCTAAACCCTAAGATTTGACATCACGACGGGGCCTTCCACAAGAGCAAAAAGAATTCATTACTCGAGGTAAAACCCCGAGATAAAGATGGGGTAGTGATTGAAGAGATGGAGTCGAAGGGGTAAATACTGATTCCTCGGCACTAGGTTTTACCTCGAGTTGATCATAAGGTTAGCCAACTTGAGTATGAGTTGTGAATGTAGAATATGAGATGGCCTCTAAAGGAGACATAGCCCAAATCAATCATCAGTTGGATGATATCATGCAACATGTAAAGGGTAACCAGTATGGCCCAAATCTAGCCCATATCAACGACCAAGGAGGACCTTGATTAAAAATAATGGACAAAATAACCATATTGGATCACTTTTCCGGTCCCATCATAATCAAACTTATCATGACCATGGAACATGATGCCGAAAGTGGATATGCACAAATTTGATGGTAAGGATCCTTTGAATTGGATAAATCAAATGGAGAACTTATTTGAGTTACATCAAACACCATCGAGGATAAAAGGTGACATGGACATCCCTATATCTTGAACACGACCAATTTTTTGGTATCGATAGTTATGTGCTCGAGGCGGAAGAATGGTCTAGGTGTCACTTGGACAATTTTTACCGAGGAGTTGCAATTGCACTATAGTTCCAGTGTTTCAGAGAACTACTTTAGTCAATTAGCAAAGTTACGGAAAATAGGATCAGTCAAATATTATGTGCATCAATTCCAAAACCTATCCTTAAGGGTGGAGAATATTCCAGAAGAGAATCTGAATGACTTGTTTCTTGGGGGTCTTAAGGACCACATCGAGCATGAGGTACAGATGTTTAATCCAATCAAGCTTTTTGATTCTATTATCATGGCACGTCGTGTAGAGGAAAAAATTCTTTGTAGTAGGAGGCCACCTTTCATTAACACCAGAGACTGTAGTATCTCTTCCCCTTCATTTGCTAGGCCAATTAGACTAACTCCTCAACAAATGGAAGAAAAGAGAGCAAAAATATTATGTTTTAACTATGATAGAAAATATGGAATGGGACATAAATGTGCTGAGAATAAGTTGTTCTATATTGAAGGAGGTAATGAGGATGATGAGGAAGCTGAAATTATAGGAGAGGCTGAGGAACCAATAGAAGATGAAGTAGAGGATCACCAACCTACAATTTCTTGCCATGCATTTTAGGTATTAGTACTCCTCAAACACTCAAGGTTATTGGCTATCTCAAAAAATAGAAGGTGGCGGTGTTGATTGACTCGGGAGTACTCATAACTTCATAAATAGTAAGTTAGTTGCCCGCCTCAATTGTTTTATTTACCCAGCTCCAGAAATGCAAGTTATGATTGCGGATGGTGGGACAATCAAGTGCACAGGAAAGTTCCATAGTATCAAGCTTTCCATGGGAGACTACATGTTAGACTCACCTATGTTTGTTATTTCTATGGGAGGGGCAGATATTGTTTTGGGTGTCCAATGGCTCACAACCTTAGGTACTATAGAGATGAATTTCCAAGAATTGTTCATGCGATTTCATTCAGATGGAAGGACAATACAATTGAATGGGATGGTAGCTAAGTCTCCATAGATTATTATCTCTCATCAGATGTAGAAGGTTCTCAAAAAAGGAGTGGATGGCTTTATAGCAAAGCTATTTTCCATAGAAGTACAAAATACAGAGTCTTGATACCACCCGATATTCGAGAAGATTGTGGATGCTCACTCATCTATTTTTGATTTAATTCCAAAGGGACTACCACTAGTTAGGGATCATGATCATGCCATTCAATTGATTCTAGGGACCCAAACACCTAACATCAGACCATACAAATACCCATATTCCCATAAAAGTGAGATCGAGAAAATGGTGGAGGAAATGTTGAAGGCGGGTATTATCGGCATAGCCAGTGCATATTCTTCACCAGTGGTCATGGTACGTAAGAAGGATGAAACATGGAGGATGTGTCTAGATTACCGAGAACTCAACAAGTACACCATCAAAGATAATTTTCCTATTCCAGTAATTGATGATTTACTTGATGAATTACATGGTCTTTATTTATTTCACAAAATTAGATCTTCGTTTGGGGTACCATCAAATTAGGATAAAAGAGGAAGATGTTCATAAAATGGCTTTTATGACTCATGAGGGCCATTATGAGTTTTGGTAATGCCTTTTGGTCTTACAAATGCACCTCAACCTTTCAAATCTTGATGAACACTATTTTTAGGCCTTTTTAAAGGAAATTTGTATTAGTTTTCTTTGATGACATATTGATTCTAGTAAGACATGGGAAGAACACTTACAACATGTAAATAATGTGTTGGAAGTTTTGGAGAAACATACTCTCTATGCAAATCCATCCAAATGTTCTTTTGGTGTACAAGAGGTAGAGTATACTTGGGTCATATTGTATCCCATGAAGGTGTCAAAGATGATCCTCGAGAAGATCAAAGCTATGGTGGAATGGGCAAGGCCCAAAAATCTCAAAAATCTTCGTGGGTTCCTAGGAGTAATGAGGTACTACAAAAGATTTGTGTGGGGATATGATAGAATAGCAACCCCACTCACTTTGCATTGCTAAAGAAGGATGCCTTCCATTGGACGAGAGGTAGCCACTAAATCCTTTGAGGAAGCTGAAGGAAGCCATGTGTGAAAGGCACCCTAGTTTTGGCTACTCCCAACTTCTCAAAAACCTTCATTGTTGAATGTGATGCTTCGGGATCAGGATTAGGAGTAGTTCTTCTAATGAAGGAAGGAAGACCAATTTCATTTGAGAGTCATCAATTAAAAGGAAAAGACCTACTCAAACTTTTATATGAGAAAGAAATGATGGCTATTCTTCATGCGGTCAAGCAATGGAGGCCATATCTCATGGGTAGACACTTCAAGGTAAAAATTGATCATGATAGTCTCAAATACTTTTTGGAGCAAAGGTTATCATCTGAGGAACAACAAAAGTGGGTAACAAAAATGTTGGGTTATGATTTTGAAATCATATACAAAAAGGGTAAATAAAATGTAGTAGTTGATGCGTTGTCTAGAAGGGATACATCCGTAGATGCCTTACTATGTGGAATGTCCATGTTGATGGCCGATTGGGTGGATGAAGCAAGATTGGAATGGAATCAAGATAAGGATACAAAATCTCTAATATAGAATATCAAGCAAGGATCTATGACATCTAACAAATTTGAGTGGAAAGGTAATGCCCTATGGTACAAGGATAGGTTATACTTGAGTAAAGATTCTAAGTTGAAGCATAAGATTCTTGCAGAGCTACATGCCTCACCTATTGGAGGACACTCTAGGTTTTTGAAGACATATCATAGAATAAAAAGAGAATTCTTTTGGAAGGACTCAAGGGGGATGTACAAAATTTTGTATCAGAGTGTTTAGTGTGCCAACAAAACAAAGGGGAAATAATTAAGACACCAGGTCTATTGCAACCCTTACCAATTCCTAGCCAGAGATGGGAGGAGGTCTCCATGGATTTCATCACCGGATTGCCTTGTTTAGAGGGTAAGAATGTTATTTTTGTGATTGTGGATAGGCTCACAAAATATGCCCATTTTTGTGCCCTATCACATCCATTTACAGCTTGATACGATCAACTTTTTTTTTGGAGACAGTTCAAAGGCTACATGGAACCCCAAAGATAATTGTAAGTGATTGTGATCCTATTTTCACAAGTAATTTTTGGACGGAATTATTTTCATGTTTGGGTACTCAGCTAGCTCACAGTTCATCTTATCATCCTCAAACTAATGGGCAAACAGAAGTGGTCAATAAATTCTTAGAGGGGTATTTACGTTGTTTTGTATCAGATAAGCAAGAAAGGTGGATTAAATGGCTACCACTAGCAGAATGGTGGTATAACACATCTTTTCATACCTCTTCTCAAATGACCCCATTTTTAGCATTATATGGTTACCATCCACCTTCTATCACTTCCTCCTTGAGGGTGCAAACTAAGGTTAGAGATGTTGAGGAACACATTCAACATCAACAGCAGGTTTTGGCTAGTTTGAAGGATAATTTAACATTAGCACAAAACAAGATGAAACAACAAGCGAGATCAACACCGTAGTGAAAGACATTTTGAAATTGGTGATTGGGTTTTCGTATGTCTCCATGAGACCTTACAAAAATATGTCTTTAAAGCAACAAAAAAGGAAAACAAACTTGCTCCTAAATATTATGGCCCTTATCGTTCTACGAGAAAATTGGTAGTGTTTATTATAAACTAGAGTTGCCTCCATCTTCACACATACACCCAAAATATTCCATGTTTCATGCTGAAGAAGGTTATTGGACAAAAATTTGAAGCCATGCTTATATGGTTACTGTAGACTTGACGAGGAAGGAAGAATAATTTTGGAGCTAGAGAAGATTTGAAGGAACACGTTTGCTTAAAGACTGAGACTAGAGATATTAAGGAATATCTAGATCAAGCGGAAGAATCTAGGCATAGAGACGCCACTGGGGAGGATGAAGGTTTTTGTAGCAACATCCAGGATTATTCAATGTTGAGGACAACATTGGTTTGAAGGGGAAGGGCATGCTACACCCTTAACCTATTGCTTGTATTAGGATATGAGTAGCCAACTTGTGGCTTACCATATCATTTTATTATATCATTTATACTTTCTCATGCTTAGTAGGTCACCTTGGTGATGGCCATAACATATGAATAGTATATATAGGGGATTATAGGTAGTATTTCATTATCATTGGAGCATTTGAGTCTTATTAAATGGTTTGGAGGTTGCCCCCTTGAAGTGGCGAAGCTATTCTAATTGCATATTGAGATCATTATTCGAAATATTGTGTTATTTGGTGCTATCTTGTTGCTCTTAATCTGAATTATACAAGTAATTTCATTACAGAGATGCTAGAAAGGGAAGGGTCGGAGGATTTAACCATAACCAATTTCAAACCATCGAATGAGGGGAAAAGGGGGTATGGCCTTTTTCCAAGACCTTCAAAATCCTTCTTCAAATCTACAAATCAAAGCAGCAAATTCGAGAGGAAGCACTTAAAGTTAATCCCTCATAGATTATTTTAGATGATCTAGGGACCTTATGGGAAGGAAGTAGAATAGAACTCATTGAAAATCTTGTTTACCTTGAAGGGGGAAGACAATTCCATATCAACAAAATTCATGCTTAAGGGTTTCTCCATTTAAAAAGAGATGGGTTGAAATAGGTATTGAAACCAAGTGATCTATTGCTAGTGAATGAGAGGAAGTGTTTGAAACTCCGATTGGTTTTAGGAAATTTAACTAGAGCAGGCTACCCATGAATAATTTCAATTTTAGATTGAAATCAGATGACCAAGGCCTCAAATATGGGCCATGAGGAGGAGGAACACATACCACCATTAAAAATATTTTCCACACCATGACCATGAGGAGACACTACTTTCTTAAGAATTTTATGAGGATCTTGAGATTTCCCTCCTTTCCCTAGAGTGGTAAATTCAGTTCCTAATTTTCCTCTTGAAGAACTTTTAAATAATTTGCAACAAATTTCCCTTTTTTCACGGATATCTACAAAATCCTTTTTCTCATAGGGAAGATCAACAGAGGCCGGATTTGTTGGAGATTTTTAAATTTGATCCCGCCAACCTTAAATTCCTCTAGAAGGCACGAACCAAGCACCCTAAGACCACTAACTGAAGAGGGATCTTCTTCCCTAATATTTTTGATGAAAGGGCCCTTTACCTAGATCACTTTCCTCGGCAAATTTTTAACTACCGAGAACCTAAGGGTAGTTGTTCCTTTGATTTACGACCGGGAGTTTTCGGCACTGCGCCCTCATAATGAAAGATCTATTCACTAGCGAAGACACTTCTTCCTTCACTTTCAGCATCCCTGCCATGACCATTCCATTATTCTTCATTTGTAGGATGAGTGGAATCCTATTCACGCCATGAGAGTGACCTCCTTCAACTCAAGTATGCATGAGTTCAAATGGCTCCTCGCAATGGTCCCTTCATGCAGCAAATTTTTTTAATTTTCACGAGATTCACATTGAGATTGAATTTTTACCGTCATTATATAAATATTTTAAAATACTTCCAAGTTAAAAAATATGTTGGTAGTGATTAGTTTGGTAAATTTTTTTAAAAAAATAGAGAATGAAACAATGTCACTGCTCTAACAAAGTTACATCAAGCTCTATAAGGGCTTGTGATTACACTCAAGGTGATCTGTCAGACACTAAAATTTTCCTCCGTAATTTCTATTTCATTAATGTATGTATTAGGAATAGGATGTTGTTAAGTATAATTAGTAGTAGCGTCTGATAGAAGATAACGGCGCTTTCCAATATGGCCATTGTGAATAATGTATAGTATGGTAATAGTCAAAGTACAATAGGAATGTTGTGGTAAAAAGTAAATATTTGTCATAAGTGGTTCAGTAATGTTAAAATGTCAAAGTTAGGGTAAGTAGAGAAGTAGGGTCTACATGATTAGGAATTAGAAATATTATATTGGTAATAAGGACAAGGAGTGAGGTCATAAATATTTTGTATTTTATTTGTAAAAAGTCTAAAAATGTGGAACCCATGTAAAATGATAAGGTTTATCTTATCTTAAAAGATAAGCTTACATGTACGAGATAAGATTAAGGTATGGAATATGATTGTCAGTGGATTTCTTATCCTATCTTAGAGATAAGATGGATAAGCTGGAAGTTCTATAAATAGAGGCCACCCCCTCATTTAACATAGAAGGAAGTAGTGAGAAATATTGTAGGAAGTGTGCGAAGGAAGCCATCGGTTTAAAGGTGTGTTGAAGAATCCATTAAGAGGTCTAATTGTAAAGTTTCTCCCATAGTCTTGGTGAAAGGCAAGTGAAGTCAATAACACTTGAAGTACCTCATGGGTGAGATTGTAACAATTTCATGTTAATATTATAATTTACTTTGATATTTCAGATTTATCATCATTCCTTCTTATCATAGTCTATGGTATTCTTGTGTTATGTTTGTTGTTGTGTTTCTAGATTACATCCACCAAACTAAAGGCTGTGCATTAGTAAATAATCATAGCACGAGGAGTTCCCGGTGAAGAATTATCATAGTGCTGGATTGGTGATGACATTTTGGTTCCGTTGCGGGACCATTCCTCGTTGGTGGATTTTCTGGAGAGATATTCCCACTTAGTCAAAAATCATTTGGAGGGTAACCTTGGTTTCTTTGTGCATAGTAGTTACCATGGTAAAGTCATTTTTACCATGAATAGTAGTTACCATGGTAAAGTCATTTTTGTTGGGAATAGTATTTACACGATAAAGTCACTTTTTGACCGTGAATAGTATTTACCGCATGATAACTTCACTTTTACTATGAATAGTGTTTACCACGATAAGTCAATTTTTACATGATAAGTCAAGTTTTACCATAGTTTACCGTGGTCATTTCTATTTTACTGTAGAAAGGTGTAAAGTCACTTTCTAGTATAGTGATTCCAATTATTTGTGCACATAAGTCTTGTTGATTGTACTTGTGGGTTGGTATTTCACGGTGGTTACTTTTGAAAATGGGAAAGATTCCTATTTTTCAGCTCAATCTAATGAAGATGCTTCTTCTTTCATTCAAGAGTTTAAACGATCTTGTATTTGTAATGGCCTCATAAGAAGGGAACAATGGACTGAATTTTTTCCTACCTTTTTGGATGGTTTAGCACTTAGGTGGTTTGAAACACTAGGTGATAATGTGAAAAATTCATGGGATTTATTAATTGAAAGTTTTCTTGAAGAATTTGGTGAACAACAGAAATATGCAGATCTCATGATCGAGATCACAAAGCTATCCCAAGGAGAGAAGGAAAAGATAAGGGATTATCATGCTCGTGTCTTGAGCTAAGGAGGAAGCTCGATGCCCAGATCCGGAAGGAAGGATTAGCGGATGGGTTGATGAATGGCGTGGATAATCTCCTATGTAAGCACTTCATTCTTGGGATGAAGCTAGAGATCAGACAATGAGTGAAGTATGACCGCCCGGCGACCATTGAACAAGCAAAGGAGATTGCGAAAGGAAAGAAGAGAGCATGGAAGAGGAGCCCAAAGAAATTGTTGCTAAAGTAGAGCCTACACTAGCCCTTTGGTCAGAATCCACAACCACTCTCGGTGAGCACAAATCTTTCTCCTAGTACATCTCTTGAGTATGAAGATCTCTTAGGAAGATGGG
This sequence comes from Taxus wallichiana var. yunnanensis, assembly GCA_018340775.1. NCBI lineage: Eukaryota > Viridiplantae > Streptophyta > Pinopsida > Cupressales > Taxaceae > Taxus > Taxus wallichiana. Next base: position 650,937,345 of record CM031241.1, on the reverse strand, counting down.
CAGATTAACTATTAATCTTCTTGAGGAAAGGAATTTAGTTCTCGGGGAGGAGATAGAGGTCCAAAAAAGAAATATTTACGAAGTTGTATGTTATGGTTGTTATAAAAGGGTCATTATAAGTATAATTGTTTAGATAGAGCTTCTACATATGGTAAAGGAGATAATGATAAAGGAAAAGCACTGTGAATTCTTTTGATGTAGTAGATAAGAGTAGAAATAATGAAGTAGATGTGTTTGTAACAAAAAGAAAGAAAGAAAAAGATAATCAAGATGGAAATGATCCTAAGAAGATGAAAGGAGAAACTAGTAAGAAACATAGGAGAAGGAAGTTGGGTGTGCGGGATTTTCGATTTCACGGGGCAAGGACCATACTCCATCTTGGAAGATTTGTCCAAAAGGCTGCAAATATTACATATGGTCAACTCTTGGCTATGTCTTCGAGAAGAGGCGGGAGTTGCGAAGTGGACTCAATGCTCGACGAAGGAAGGAGGTTGAGGTCCCTGTTTTGGAGGCGAGGTGGATCCCTATGCTCCACAAGTGAGGTATTATGTAATGGTATTTCAATTCATGATGTCTTAGTTGATGGAGGTGATGTAGTTAATGTAATGACCGAGTGCGTAATGAATATGTTGGGTTTAAAATTGATCGCCCTTGACACTTATGTTAAGGTCATTAAATAAAGGAAAAACTAAACCGAAGGTGTAGTTTCAAATTGGCAATATACATTATGGGTGTTGTATGTGTGGTAGACTTTCGGGTGATGAAAAATGGTATTGTTGCATACCCAATGCTGTTAGGGAAGACCATGGCTAAGGAGAGTTCATGCAAGAAACTACTTTGGAATGAAGGTTTTATGACACTTGGACGTGGTAGAGAGAGGGTGAAGATAAACGTGATCCTCGACATCATAAGGTAGAACCTGTGGATTCAAGTGATGAAACTGATGATTGGACATCCTCTGATTACTCTAGTACCAGTGAAGTGGACACTGAAGATGAAGAAAGTGAGGTTGATGTTTCAGTCATGGATATCCTTCCAGTCACACCAACTCATGACCCCATAAAATTATCTGAAGAAGAAGTTGATGATCGTCTCCAACAAATAAATATTGGTGATCTTTGATGATGGAGTGAGAAGGAATCCTACCTCCAGCTCTTTCGAAGGTACATACACATATTCACTTTTGATTACAAGGAACTCCATCAAGTAAGTTGGGTAGAACATTCTATTGAGTTGGTAGATGGTGCTAAGCCCATAAAGCAAATGCCATATAGAATGAATCCTAATTTTTCCAAGGCGTAAAAGAAGAAATAGATAAGTTGCTTGATGCGAGGATTCATATTTCTTTGTGGAGAATTCAGAATGGGTTTCTCCCATTGTGATCTCAATAAAAAGAATGGGAATCTACGCATTTGTGTTGATTACGAGAAGCTCAATAAGGCAACAAAGAAGGATCATTACCCTCTTCCATTTTCATATCGGATCTTGGATGAAGTAGGCTGGCCGGGAGTGCTATAGTTTCTTTGATGGATATAACGGCTACAACCAAGTTCGTATATAGCGAGAAAAGATCAGTGAAGACCATGTTCACCACTCCTTGGGAACGTTTGCTTATAGAGTTATGCCTTTTGGGTTGTGTAATGCTCCAGCAACATTCCAGTGTTTGATGAATAGGGTGTTCGAACCCTACATTGGGACCTTCATCAGAGTATTTATGGATGATTTTTACATCTATGGGAGCAAGTTGGACCACCTGCACCAGATGGAGACAACATTTCAAAGGTTAGATGAAGCACAAGCCTCACTAAACCCTACAAAGTGTGTCTTTGGATGTTCTAAAGGCGTTTTGTTAGGGCATGTTGTATCCGAGAGATGGTATTGGTGCGATCTGATAAAGTTTCAAAAATCAAAGATTTACCATTTCCTATGAATAGAAGTAAGTTGAGATCATTTTTAGGCCATGTGGGTTACTATAGAAGGTTCATCAAGAATTTCTCAAAGATTGCACAGCCACTAACCCAGTTCTTGAAGAAGGATGTTACTTATGAACCAGGAAATAAGGTGCATGAAGCTTTTGGACAAGCAAGGAAGCCACAGTGTCTTCACCTATTTTAAAGAATCTAGATTGGAGCAAGCCATTCATTGTGTACACTGATGCCTCAGATGCAGCACTAGGAAGTACTTTGAGCCAAAAGGATGAAAATGGGAATGAACATCCAATTTACTTTGGGAGCAGAACAAATGAGCAGTGCTGAGGTAAATTATACTGTAACTGAAAAAGAGGCTCTGGCTATCATTTTTGCTATAAAGAAGTTTAGAAATTACTTGCTAGGGAAAAAATTTCTAGTTGTAACAGATCATCAGGCTCTAAAATATATTGTAAATAAGCCTAACCCATCAGGGAGGATAGCAAGATGGATAATTTTGCTACAAGAATTTGAATTTGATATTATAGATAGGCCAGGAAAGAAGCATGTCAATGCAGATGCACTCTCTCGAGCCTATGATGGTTTAGGATCATCTTGTGATGATGATGATTTCCCCGATGCAACATTGTTATCCCTTGACACAATCCCTAGTGAATACATAGATATTTGGAATTATCTGAATGAATTCAAGTTTCCTGATGGTGCCAATGCAAAGACTAAGAGAAAGATTACTCAAGCCATTCGTCCATATTCTATTTTGCATGGAGTAATATTTCGAATAGGACACGATGGACAGTCTGAGGGCGATTGGACGTGATCAAGGGAAGGAACTACTAGAAGAATTCCACAATGGTACATGTGGAGGGCACTTCTCTTGGAAAACTTACAACAAGAAGGATCTTAGATGCGAGTTATCAACGCCCACTCTTTTTAAAGATTGTTATAATTATTGTAAGACATGTGATATTTGTTAAACACATGGTAACCGTAAGACTTCATCAGCTCCATTATGTCCTATTCTTCCACTTGGTCCCTTTGAAAAGTGGGAATAGACATTGTAGGTCCACTTCTAACTACCTCACGCCAAAATAAGTATATTGTAGTTGCCACAGTTATTTAACCAAGTGGGTTGAAGCTAGGCCATTGAAAACAACTTCCATGGATGAGGTGGCAAGGTTCATATATGAACGCATTGTCACGGATTTGGTTGTCCATTAGAAATTGTAATGATCAAGGAAGCCACTTCATTAATGAGGTAGTAAAAGCCTAGTCAATAAGTTTTCTATTAAGCACAAGAAGGCAACAACATACAAGCCAAGCACTGAATGGACAAGTCAAATGAATTTTTTTGTGTTGTGTCAAATTCTAGAAAAGATGCGGCCTTGCGGTACATAAATGGGATAAAAGGATTCATGCAACATTGTGGGCATATAAGGCAACATCAAAGTCGATGCAAGGATACTCCCCATTTCGGTTGGCTTATGGCATTGATCCATTCTTCCTATTGAGTTTGATATTCCCACGGTCGGAGTAATGAAAAATGAAAGAATGGATGAAAGTAATTGATAAAAAGAAAGGTTGGTACATCTTCATTTGTTAGAGGAAATGAGGAAATAGCTAAGGATACAAGCTATAAGAAGAAAATGAAGCGAGAAGGAATACTTTGATCAAAAGATCCGGTGGTCTCCATTTCATGTGAATGACTTGGTTCTAGTATATGATTCCGATATAAAAAAAAAAGACAGAAAAATTTCTTCCAAAATGGATGGGGCCCTACAAAATAGCAGCATGTGCATAAAAATGGTACATCTGATTAGAGGAATTAGATGGCACTCCCATTACGAAATGGGTTAACCACGACAAGTTAAAGATTTTCCAAGCACCAAAATAGTCTACTTCGAGGACGGAGTAGAAGCTAGGAAGGGGGAAGATGTCGACACTAAAATTTTCCTCCATAATTTCTATTTCATTAATGTATGTATTAGGAATAGGATGTTGTTAAGTATAATTAGTAGTAGCATCCAATAGAAGATAACGGCGCTGCCAGTACGACGCCGCCAATAATGTATAGTACGGTAACAGTCAAAGTACAATAGGAATGTTGTGGTAAAAAGTAAATATTTGTCGTAAGTGGTTCGGTAATGTTAAAATGTCAAAGTTTGGGTAAGTAGAGAAGTAGGGTCTACATGATTAGGAATTAGAAATATTATATTGGTAATAAGGACAAGGAGTGAGGTCATAAATATTTTGTAAAAAGTCTAAAAATGTGGAACCCATGTAAAATGATAAGGTTTATCTTATCTTAAAAGATAAGCTTACATGTACAGATAAGAGTTAAGGTATGGAATATGATTCGTCAGAGTGGATTTCTTATCCTATCTTAGAGATAAGATGGATAAGCACAGGAAGTTCTATAAATAGAGGCTAGCCCCTCATTTAGCATAGAAGGAAGTAGTGAGAAATATTGTAGGAAGTGTGCAAAGGAAGCCATTAGTTTAAACGTGTGTTGAAGAAGCCATTAAGCTCTGTAATTTCTCTAGATCTCCTAAACTTCCATAAAACTTCCTACACTCCTCTCTACGGATTATAATGCTTCTTTGATACCAAATGTTAACAATGAATACTTGAAAACAATATTTGACACAAAAGCTTTGCACAAAAATCAAGATGGTGCTTGTGTATTTTATTAATATAAAAATCAAGCATTAAAAAACAAATGAGAGAGCTATAATATTTATAGATATTGGATAAATTCTATCTCATCCACAATATATGGAAACAAATCATATAATCCTAGAAAATATACAAAAATATCATATTGCCCCTAATTGCGCCTATTTCCCCTCATGGAAATCATCCGGGAACAAAATATGCAAGATAGAACATGATCCCACAAACATAGGGATGAGAACACTATCATTTAGTTAACTAACAACTAAGGATAACTAATACCTATTGAGATAAGTTTAAATTAATTAAATTAAATACTTTAACTTATTACATTTATTCAAGTATAAACTAGTGATGAATTAAGCTAAGTTTTATTCCTAAAAATTTAAGCACCATAAATGGCTCAATGTTTTTTATTCTCATTCATTCATCTATCCTTAACTCATGCTCTCTTATTCCTGGGTTATTTTCCCACTTGGTGAATCTATACTCTCTTTAAACTAATTCAGCATTTCATAAATTTTGAATAATGTTTTTGAGTCATGTATTCTCGCATTCTTAGACTTCATTTCTTATCTCTTTTGGATTTTTACATTGATCCCTTTGAGTTACACATGATTGAACCACGTGCCTCAATTTCAGGATCTCATGCATTTTAAGAGTGTTGTCTTATTATACTTTATTTTAAGTCTCTTGAATTTAAATATCCATGATTCATCCACGTGTACCAATTATAGATCTTCGTGTATTCCAATTCTTTTACTTTTCAAATATAAACTCTTTACTCTTGGGTAATAGATTATCCATATCTATAATAAGTTTATCCTTTTACGAGATTTCATATTTTTATCGATATCTTGAGTAACAATTATGTTGAAAGAATCGGAGATAGAAAGCTTAGAGAGTTTTTCTAGGGTTTAGGTCTTAGCTATTTGTTCATGCATGACATCACCATACCGTTATCATACTATTATCCCTTCAGGTTTTCAGCAGGATTTTACTCATTAATTTTGTTATGTGGGTATTTTACTCCACCTTTAGGGTGGTGGCATGCCCCATTTTAATGGCCTCTAATTTGACTCCCTAATCTACTGATGAATGGCTTGTCGACAGAGTGACTAACAACAATGGCACAAAAGAAATCAAGGAAGTTTTACCTGAAGGTTTTTGATGAGGTAATGAGTCTGATACTCCTTTATCTGATGTTGTTCTCTATTTACCGAATTTTAATCATGCATGCAAATGGTTTGAAAATTATACCCTGGTTGGGTATTTTGTTCATTGAGTCCCCCTAAGATCCTTTTGAAGAAATGGGTTCATAACCACTGAAAGAGTCATGGGGTTAAACTCTATGGATTTCAAAACCTCACAAAGGGTTTTTAATTCCGTTTCTCCAATCCAGAACATTGTAAGGCCATTTTTAACCATGGTCCTTGGTTTATCCATAACTCCTTAGTTACTTTTTGCATTGGGAATGAGACTTTCAGGTTTATGAGAAATCCAAGCTCAAATTTCTTGTTTGGATTGAATTTCGTGCTCGTCCTCAATGCCATGTGTGTGTGAGATCGATTTGTTAAAGGAATTAAAATAAACCATTGATATTCAGATTGGGGACACCCATTTCTCTCAAAGGGTGCTTTATATCAACTTACCTAATACTTGTTTCCATTATCATTCATCTGAGCACATGATTCGTGAGTGTCCTCTTATGGCTGACTCTCATCCTACACCCACTGATAAACCTCCAAAAAAATCTAAAGTCACCCCTACTTCTAATGTTTGGACAACCGTCACTAACAAAAAGGGTACTTCGCGAGGATCTTCAAAACCCTCAACTCCCACTTATCGTCTAGTTATTACTAATGGTTCTTCTATGTCCACGACCCCTGTTAAATAATATGAGCCTATGAAATCTGAGCCTTCACCTTCCCATACACCATTGGTTGCATATGTTGTTACCCCTATTAAACTTCCTCGCTTCCTCCCATTCTCCCTTGGCCCTTCCTGAGTATTTTTGTGGACAACTCATCTCAAATGTGTAATACTCAACTTACATGCTCTCGTAGCCCATCCCCCTCAGAGGAAGGTGAGTATATACAAGACAAACGTTGTCCTTGGAATTTAGGATATATTTTCCTTGTTCTTGCTTGGGTATCTTCTTCTTATAATCAATTTTCTAACCTTTCCAATATGGATGATGAGGGTAATATGTTCTTAGAATAATCTCAATGATTTTGTATTCTTTTAATATACGTGGGCTTACTGAACCAACCCTGTGTTATCTGGTCAGGGACAATTGTCTTCATTTTCGTCAGATGAAAACTTTATGTCTACAAGTAGTCAAGCTAGATAGATTTTTGTTATACTTTGTATCTCGTATTATTTGGCCCCATGCCATTTTTCAGACCTCTAATTATGAGCCTGGTGGTGGTGGAGTCATGACCTTGATTTCTCTTGACATTGTTTAGCATGTGATTTTCTAGGGCTTATACCCCACGTATCAAGTGGTGTGGTCTCTTTTTGATTTAGATGGCCATATTTTTTAGGTTAGCCAATATCTATGTTTCTAATGATGTGGGAAATAGGATATTTTTTATTGTTGGTTTTCCAACTCCTTGGTAGAGGCTCTATGAATCATTTGTAGTGAATTTTATATGGTTGAAATCCTAGAGGATAAGATTGGGCATCTTACTATGTGCTTGTGTGCGGGAGAGAGGGAGGATTGGTTTTATTTTAGGCACAAGCTTGGACATTTTGATCACAATATTCCCTTTTGGCACAAATCCTCTTATTCCTTGTTCACTTGGTTTAATTTTAGATAAGGACAAGATCAAAATTTTTAGCAGCTAGTTCACTCCCTCATGACCAGTAAGGGTTTTTTCTATCTTTCCCATGTTTTATGTTGTCTTGTTGTTGTTTTTGACACTGCTTTGCTATCAGACCATTCTCCCATCTTTTTCAATGTTACATGGTCTAAACCTACAAAAAATCACCATGTTAATTCTTAATTTTATCTTAACACCTGCTCACCTTAAGCATTCTCAGACTGTGTCACACATACAATGAGTATAGAATTTGGTTAATCGGCCTTCTAATGGCTCTGGATGGATCACTTGGTCGAATGATGCTATCAAGTGCACCACCACCTTTCTCTCTATATATGGTAAGTAGGCCTCCATCTTTAGGAAAAATGCCCATGAGGATTCATATTGTGAGTTCTCCAGAATCTCATAAGAGCTTAATGCATCACCTTTCAATTATGCTCTATAAACCCAGGCTTCATGTTGGTGAAACACTCTTAAAGTCCACAAAGCCTACCAAGCCCATGGGGTGCAGCTTCATACTCTCCTACATTAGCTTAAAATTGGGGATTGAGCTTCTAAGGAATTATTTTCCATGTTGTGCTCCAAACATTCTTTAGACAAGATCAAGGAAATATCTCGGGAAATGCTAGGTTTACAAACTTGCTTGAGATTCTCTAATATTTTGTGCATCTTTATCATGGGGTTTTTACTACTCAACTTTCCACTCCATCTCAGGACACGTCTCTTTTAAAATGTCTCCAAGTGGTTCCTTGAAAAGTTTCACAAACCCAATGGGTGGCCTGTGATAGGCATTTATCTATTTCTATTCTTTAAAAAGTTACCTTTCAAATGGCTTCAGATAAAGCTCCAGGGGTTGATGGATTTCTTGTTAAATTTTATCAAGCTCTGTGGGAAACTCTTGGTCCTGATCTCCACAATGTCTACTTGGTAGCTCTGAGACTCAATCTTTGGGTGACCTGATCAATCAAGGCAATATCAAATTCATCCCCAAAATAGGATATCCTGAGATAATTTCTAATTAGAGACCCATTACTTTTATTAACATGTCTTACAAGATCATTAATAAGGATCTAGCTAATAGGATTTCTAATCTTTTTCCTTTGATAATCAGAAGTGAGAAAATTGGATTCTTTAAACATAGGTATATTCTTGGTAATATTATAGACATCTGGGAAGGTATTGAATGGGCTCATCTTTCCTCTCAACAAGATTTATTTATCAAGATTTATTTTTCTAAATCATATGAAAAAATTGAATGGTATTTCATTTTAACTATGCTCCAAGCTTTAGGAATTGGTCCTCGCTTTGTTAGGTCTTTGCAAATTCTCTTTCAAAATGTTGGTTCCTATATTTACTATCAATTGTGCCTAGTCTTCTAGGTTTTTTTGTTTAGATCTATTAGGAAAGTTTACCTCCTATCCCCTTCCCTTTATGTGTTGGATGTTGGAGGATTTAGTTATCTTCTTGTCCATAGTGCTTCTCAAGGATTAGTGAAAGGTATTTATTTACCTTCTTCTACTTAGCAGCTTATTAATGGTATTTTACTGATGATTGTTTTCTCACACTCTTCGAGGATGAGAAATTTGTTCATCATGCTCTTGATTATTTGGATACTTTTTGTCTTTCTTTGGGTTCTACTATTTAATGGGAGAAAACTCACTTCTATCGACAATCTCAATCTCCCATTCTAGCTTAGTTGGCTAGTATGAAATGGATTTGGATCCAACCTAGTGTGTAGTTTAAATTTCTTTGCATCCCTTTCACTTTTAGGCTAGTTCAGCTCATCTTTGGTTTTAGGTGGTCCAACATGTTGAATGTGAAATTTATTTTTGGATCACCAAATCACTTTCTCTAGCAGGAAATTTCAAATATGCTCTAAGGTTCTGATTGCCATACATGTGTATTACTTTTCATGATGGGATCCTCTGAATGCTATTTATGCCAAACTTGAGAAGCTTCTTCATGATTTATAATGGGACAACACTAAAGGGCATAACGTGTTCCATAGGGTTTCTTAAGAAGTGTGTTGTATGCCTAAAGAAGTTGGTGGTCTAGGCTTAATTGATGTCAAACACTAGGGGTAGGATATTTGTGTTAAATGGATATTTCGTAGCCTAGAAGGGAATGAAGTATGTAAACTTATCCTTTGGGATGGTATTTTCCAGGGTATCCCTCTGGGAAGGCTCACTTGGAAGGGTATTATATTTCAATCTCTCCTTCTCTACCTTGTTCCAGTTAAGATTAAGGGTACTTTTATTCTAGAGTATTTGGAAGGCTTGGGAATTTCTCTAGCCTCACCTTCTTTGGGTTGGAAATGGATTTAGATTTAGCATCTCTCTCAATTCCTTATCTCTTTGGTGGTCCTCTCTCTTTTATTTTCAATATTCCCCCTGGCATTGGATCCTTAGGCTAAAGATCTTAGATTTTTCAAAAAGGGGATTAAATTTTTTGGGAATTTTTTTGCAAGAAATATCATTCCTAGCTTTCTTGGGAGACTCTATCTTTGAAATTCCACCTTCTTCATACATATTTTTCTTCTATCTAATAATTAATTAACTTTATTCCTAATTTTTTCACCTAGAAAGTGGTTCACTTGGGGATTCAACCATGTTACTTGTAGTTTACAAAAAAAATTGGCATATCTTTATAACTAACATTTTGTTCCATTTATGAAAATACAAAAATAATGCCATATTTAATAATGTTCCTCTTGATTATGATTTCTCTATTACAAATAAAGTGGCTATGATTTCTACTGATATGCTCCATATTCAAAACCAATTTAAAAAAGTGCAGTTAGAGGTGGAGTATATCCAATGCCTCCTTAACCATTAGGGTTCGACTCCCTATGTCATCAATAAGGTGCCCCTAAATGCACCTTTGTGTTTCCTCTCACCACCTCAATGTCATCGTTCACCACCTCTTGTTCAAGGATGGGGGGTCCTCGCCACCATCTGAAGATTCCTTGGAGGAGGTAACCTCATTCAAGTCTACCTTCACCTAATTTTCTCTGTTTGGTGATCTTGTTTGGCTTGGATTGTCTCAAGCCAAATTACCTTGGCTAGATTTATCCATTTCTCCTCGTTGGCATGATGAAGATCCTTTTGAAAATCTGAAGTAGGAAACTAGCTAGGGTGGGTTGGAGCTTATTTTTGATGAGGCTCACCCCTCTAGTTCGGGTTGGGGTTATAAGCCCGATAGTCTAGCTCTTACTCCACCCCCTGCCACCATGTTTGCAGTTGCTATTTTATGTTTATGCTCTCTTTTTTTAAGTTTTCTCTTTGTGGTTATTAATGTAAGTTCTTTGAGGTGACTTGGCCTCTCTCGAGGCCTTTTTGGATTGATTTTATTGGACCCTCATTAGACCCTAAAAATTGACTAAGTCACGATGAAGAGGAAGAGTGCGGGTGCGCAACAAGTAAGGAGAAAGGAACTCAAGGAAAGGTATGTGGGAGAAATAGTTAGTGCATGGAAGTAGGATAGAGTTCGAGGAATTAGTAATTTTATCAGATATAGTATCATAGGAAAAACATGTGAACACTCGAGTAAGATTGATGAGTGGATAAGGTGTTAGCCTAGAGTCTTGGAACTCAAGGAAAGAATATTCTAGGAAGGGATTATTCTAGAGGAGGATCATTATAATTAGTGGAGGATTTTGCAAGATGACATAAGCACTTGAGTATGGAGGGGCACGTTTCCATCTAACATGCGGCCTGATCATGGATAAGGTTATGGCGGTGAAGGAGAGCCCCATTTTCTATATAAGGAGGCTTTTGGATCAAGAAGAGGATGTTGGATGATAGAGAAAGAAGAAGGGTAGAGAGGTATGAGTATAGGGATGCATGTATGAATGTGATCCGGTCCCAAACTAGAGTTTTCATGGAAGAACATAACTTGGGCTCTTTGTGCGAGTAGTTTTTAGGGTTAGATTGTCATTCCTTGATGTATTTAGTTTGATATGACCCTTTTTGATGTAATATGGATAATATAAATGATTATAATCATAAATGGTGCTCTGTTCTAATATCTATGTTTATGGACCCAACCCTAGTGTTTTTTCATGTTATTTATAGTTCAGATCTGTTTCTCTTATTTTGTTGCAATGTTTATATGTATATCATGGTGCATTTATGCTTAGAGCTAGTTCCTCTACCTCTTTATTAGATTAGATGCATGTATTTATGTTCCTAAAAATGTTCCTCCATTAATGGTGAAGAATTATCACAAGGCTCACATAAAAGAGGGGCTCAACACCTACGTGCACCTCGGGTTAGTGCCCAACTTGTGTTGGGTGATAGGCTGATGCACTTGGGGTTTAAAGGGAGTAGGGAAAAACTGACTACATCTTGGTTCTATTATGAGACCTCTTTTGAAGATATTGTGAAAATGGTGTGTGATGACAAAACATTTGACCTTGGACACCGTCTAGATTTGGATTTAAAAAATGAAGGATGAGTTTGCACAATAATTCAGTAATGGATGTGAGTTTGATGCACATAAATGGGTAGAAGAGCACCTATATCATGAGCTTTATGAGACCTTCTTTTGTTGTTTCCTAGTAGAGTTGTATGAATGTTTATCAACATATGCATTAAGGAGAAGTTTTTATTATAGACGTCATTTTTGGACCCAAGAAGAGTATCAGAGGCTACATGATGTTGATCTAACTTAACTCGTATCATTGATCATTGGTGGAGTGGAGTGTTGGATAGTTATACATTGGAATATGTGGTTTCTATGTATTCTTTCCTAGAGATTATTGAGTTTGAGTTCTTGAGGGAGCCAAGAGGATCATTCTTGCATGTTATACCATACAACCATTAAGATCATGATCATCACTCTAAGTATGGAGTCATTTCCTATTGCTGGCTAACTTCCCTCTAGGCACGGGTGTGGAAGATAGTGTGGAAAGAGATGGAAGACCTTGTGATGGAAATGGAGAGAGAGGAGAGACGGATCAAGTATAATGAAGCAAAGAAATGGATTTAGATGAGAGACAATGCAAAGTTGTAAGAGTGATGGAATTATAGAGATAGATGTTGCGGGATGGATGTGAGGTTCATGCGGAATATGTAGAACCTGAGCAATCTATGTTACCCCATCTTAGAAAGAGTAGGAGAGAAACCCCTCAACTTCTAGTGAGATCTCATTGTATGGAGAAAGGAGGAGACCCATAGGCACATATCTTAGTCCACATAGTGACTAAACCCTAGTGCTTAGTTTTCTAATTCTTGAGACAAGTGTGGTTAACCTGATTGGTATTAATATTTGTGGTTAACAACACCTAGTAGATATAATTTCTCATTTAGTTCATCTATGGAAGAAAAATATTTCATGTGTTTGGAGGCATCCTTTCTGGCATAATATTTGGGCAAAGTATGGGTACAAAAGCTTTGAGCACCACATCTATGGGTGGTTCGATGTCACAAACTATTGGTGTGCATTTTAGCACAACAGTGGGGTGCAAGGCATAACTACTACCTTAGGCCTTTACCTACTATAGGAGGAGGATCTGGTGGATCTTGAGGAATAGGAGCTAGTGGTTCTAGTGGATCTGGTGGTGGTGGAAACACATGAAGAGTTCAAAGTTTTGGAACTAGTGGACAAGGACCTCAACCACCTCCGTAGGTGTTTTATGAGATGTCTTTGCATTTACCTGATTACAAGGGTGTTGAGAATTTTATAGAGCATGTACAAAAATGTGAGTTGCTATGGCGTGCTAAGGGTATCACTTCCCAAATCGAAGGAAATTCAGTTTACAACTATGTTGCAAGGGCACATGCATAGATGGTACCTAAAGTATGACCCACATCAGAAAGCAATGGATTATATTTCATTATGTGATGCCTTTTTAGCAGAATTCCATATTCTTGAGTTTGAACAAAAGATCTTTAGTGCGCTCAAGGATATTCAACAAAGTATGGTAGATAGTGTGTGGGAGTATGACATGCACTTTAAGACTCTCTAGTCAAAATTGTCTTATGATATCCATCCATCTCAACATGCTCAAGGGTTCGTTGGAGGATTGATAATGTCTTTCAGAAGAGTACTTTCCCATAAGACTTTCAAGGATCCGCATGAGGCCTTGAAAGCTTCTCTACACACTCTAGGCCTTTGAAAGCATTGACACAAGGGTAAGCCCATTTTTGGAAGCATAGATTGCTGCCATGGAAAAGTAACTTGAAAAAATATGTGCAAGTTTCAGCTTCATGAAACTCGTATTAGATGTTGGTGTACAAGATGTGAAGTAGAAGGACATACCAAGGATAGTTTCCCTCAAAATTTAATGTGTGATATGTCAGTAGATTGTGAAATTTTCCATGGGGATCGTGATGCAAGTAGGTCCCATTATTAGAGCACATGATCTATAAGAATGTGTCATGTTATTGTAAAATTTATACATCTACAACCCATGATATAAAGGACTATAGACTGATAGACCAAATCCATGACACCATTGACACTAGTGTGCACCATACCAGCATTGGAAGAGGTTCAAAGGGTGAAGGACATCAATATGAAGGGTGCCCAGATGGAGGTGGTAAAGGAAGAGGTTTTTGCGGAGGATTCAGAGGCCATGGTGGTCAAGGAGGTAGAAGTGAGTTCCCTCATGGAACTTTTTACAATTATGGATCTACTGAACACTATAAGCATGAATGTATGGATCTGCTACAATTCTCATGGTTCAATAAAAGCATAAGTATGAGGAGTGCCCTGAGTTTTATGAACAAATGAGCTAGAACCAGAGGAAGGACAAGGGCACAGAATGGTTAGCGTGAATCAAGTTGATCCACTATGGATGCCTAGGGTGGCATATAACCTAAGTTAGAACTAGTCCTAGTGACTACGTGATGGAAGCCACTCACGCCAAGGAATAACTGAAGAAAAATCCCCTCATTACAAGAGAATAAGTTATTCAAAGCTTGCAAGGAAAGATTCAATTTCTAAAGGATAAATCATGGAAGTTGGAATAGAAAAAGAGCATTGAGGTCCCTTAGAATGATATGTATGAAGTTATAGAAGTATGTCAGATTTTACCAAGAGAATATTATTCCTCTATTAGGGGAATAGTTGAGAGAAAAAGTGACATGCGCTAGAGGTGAGCACGAGAGACAAGTCTTACATGTTAATCTACCCCTCATAATATTGATTATGATAAGGAAATCACATTAAATGTAGTGGTTTATGGATGGATTTTAAGCAACATATTGATTTACACATGCATGGAATTCAATGTCCTTACCTTAGATGCACAGAATCAGATGGGAAGGCCCCCATTGTAGCCATCTTCAAATGTGTTTTATATGGATAATTGAAAAAATGCTATGCCCATTGGATTTTGAAGGATGCATCCATAACCATTCAAGGGGCAAAGGTTTACTAGGGATTTTGAGGTTCTAGAACTCAATGAGGTAGAAAATTTCCCAATATTACTTGGATGCCCCTAGTGTTATAGGAATGACGTTGATTTGTGCTTTAATAAGGGGTACATTAGTTTTGAGAACAATAAGGAGTGCATGATTATACCACTGATAGATGGAAGGTCTACATCATATGTGGAACCCTTAGGAGAAGAGGATCTGGATAGAATACATGTGCGCACCATTAGGTACCCTGAAGTTATTCATCCATCAAGAGAATGGGTCATTCAGTGGGAAGATGCTCAGCCATGAGTGACATGACTAGAATTGCATGTGATAATTAGGTGCATGGGATCTATGAGTTTATTAGAAGAAAACTAAAGGGATCTATCACTCGAGTTACCAGGCACACATAGTTAGGTGTCTGGGAGGAAGGTAGTTACCAAGTTACACTAGGAGGAAACCCTGATGTCTTTCTACACAAATGGAGGTCTAATGGACATGTCAAGTAGAGAGGAGGAATATGCTAACTTATACCTTGAGTGGGACAGTAGTGCGTTGGTTGGAGACACATCACAATAATCTTCTAGAGTGGTGCGAAGTGAGAATTGTGCTCTTTGTTAGGTTTATCTAAAATAATGCACCATCTAAGATATGCGACTATGATGGGAAGGGATCTACCTCATACCATGTTTAGGAGTGTGAGAAGAACTATAGGAAGGCTTGAAGCCTTACCCCCTTCCCTATGGGTGCATAATTTCTATTCCACCTTGCAGGGTTGTGCGCACGCATGTTATATCCATTCAGAGCTACGTCATCAGAGGGGAAATTGGAAAGAGATGACAGTGGATATTATTAAGTGCCTTACTTAGGAGATAGTGCCATGGTTGAAGACAAAATCCTAGATTTATTGGGTGAACCCTAGTTGGCAACAAATCGAGATAATCTTCTAGAGTGGTGCGAAGTGAGAATTGAACTCTCTATTAGGTTTCTTGAAGTACTGCACCATCTAAGATATGTGACTATGATGGGAAATATCTTCCTCATACCATGTTCAGGAGTGCAGAAGAACTTGAAGGAAGGCCCAAAGCCTTTCCTCCTTCCCTATGGGTGCATAAGTTATATTCCACCTTACAGGTTGTGTGTGCATGCATAGTATATCCATTTGGAGCTACGTCATCAGATGGGAAATTTGCAAGAGATGATGGCAGATATTATTAAATTTTTTGAATATCAATCTCCTAAGCCATCATTAAATGAGGTGTTGTAGGTAGTTAAGTGCCTTACCTTAGGAGATAGTTCATGGATGAAGAAAAAATCCTTGATTTATTGGGTGAACCCTAGTTGGAGGTGTGCTTCATAGAGGAAGAGGCAGAAGAAGTACAACTTGAGCACACCTACTTGGAAAAAGAAAAGGGTAAGTTAGTGTACCAGATAGATGACAAGGAAGTGGAAAATTTAAATGTTGATCACACAGATGGTATGTGTGAAGTATTGGAAAAATAATATGAGAGAGTGCATGCCTACCATGAGCCCTTGAAAATGTTAAAGGTCAACATTGGCACTGAAGAGGAACCAAAAAAATTTATCATTGGAAATTACTGGATGGACAAGGAGGTTTCAAAAATAGTTGAGCTATCACAGGACTTCCAAGATTTGTTTCCACATGGATACCATGAGTTAAAGGGAGTTCATCATTCCTAAGGGTAAATTCACATTAAGTTAAAAGAGGGTGTGTGCCCCCCATCAGAAGAGGCCCTACAGGATGAACCAAAATTGTGTGTAAAGGTTAAGGAGGAAATTGATAAGATGATACAATCTAGAATCATTAAGGCAATTAAGGAATCTGAATGGGTGAGACAAATGGTGATTAGTATCAAGAAGGATGGAAGGATAAGGATATGTGTAGACTATAGATATTTGAATGTTGCATGTATTGAAGAGATCTTGGAAGGTGTAGTAGGGTAGAAATTTATTCTTTTACAGATGGGTTCTCAGGTTATCACTAGGTAATAATTGTGAAGGAAGACTAGGAGAAGACTAATTTCACCACTGAATGGGGAATTTTTTCTTATATGTTCATTCCTTTTGGATTGAAGAACACACCTACTATATTTTCACACATTGTGGTGCAAGAATTTCAAGACTTCATCCACAAGTTTCTAAGTTTACCTAGATGATTGGATGGTATATGGGTTAGTAAGAGATCACTGTGACAATTTGAGATTGATGTTTTAGAGGTGTAGGTAGTTAATTATCTCTCTAAACATTAAGAAATGTGTCTTTTCTACTTCATTTGGCACACTACTAGGTCACATCATTTACAAGGAAGTTTTATTGGTAGATCCTGCCAGAGTTTGTTATCTTAGGTTTAGAGGAGCCTACTAGTCAAAGCATCATGCATGGATTCTTAGGGCATACGGGTTACTACAAAAAATCTATCAAGGGCTATGCCAAAATCTCCATGCCTTTGGAAGATTTGTTGAAACATAAGAGTAAATTCTATTAAGGTGAGGCACAACAGGTGGATTTTGACACTTTGAAGGATAAACTCGTTACTACGCCCATTTTGCACTATATGTTGATTAGCGTAGACTTGTATAAGATTCGACGAGATGATGTTTTTGTGTCGATGCGTACTAGAACATGAACATACTACAATCATGGAGGAAGCTCATGATGGCATTGTCGGACGTCACTATGCAGGAAATGTAACCACGTACAAGATCCTATTGGTAGGTCTTTGGTGGGAAATGGTTTATAAGGATTGTATAGAGTATTGCAAGGCTTGTGACCATTTCTAGCACCTTAGCAAACTAGAGCAGAGAGATGAAATTCCATTAAGACCTATTACACCATTCGAGAAGTGGTTAATTGACTTTGTGGGACCAATTTCCCTATCCGTGCATGTAGGGACAGGTTCACGTTATATTATAACTTGTATAAACTATCTTACAAGGTGGGAAAAAGTGGTTCATATGAAGGATTACACTGTGGCTACAACAACTAGGTTCTTATGGGAGAATATAATCAGCAGTTATGGATGCCCATTGAGTTTGACTAGTGATAGGGGCACCCACTTTTTGAATGAAATTGTTATACATTATGGTGGTGCATCACAAGACTACGTCCTATCATCCTCAGGATGATGGAACTGTTGAGGCCTTTAAAAAAAATTAAGCCACACGTTGACTAATATTTGTGATGTCGAAAGAAGGGATTGGGATGATAAAGTATCTGCCATATTATGTGCATATCGCACAAATAATAAAAGATTGAACAAGGCCAATCCTTTTCAATTGGTATTTTGTGTAGAGGTGGTTCTTCCTATGGAATTTATGTTACCATCCTACGTATTACATGCAGGCATAGGAGGATTGGTGAATGAACAAGCATTAGAGGAGCGTATTGATAAACTTATGGAACTTGATGAGAGGTGAGCCATTGCTCGATAGAGTCAGAAGAAGGATAAAGCATGAAAAAAGGTATACATGATTATCATATTAAAAATAGGAAGTTTGAGGTTAGGTAGATGGTTCTACTATATGATTCAAAATTTATGTGCCATCCTAGAAAACTTAAAGTGCATTGATTGGGACCATACATGATATCTAATAAGAGTTATTATCTAAAGGGTTTTTATGTTCAGAGGACCATGAATATTTTTAGTGTGGGGTGAAACATGTCAAATAAGAGTTTTAGTGAAGATTACGGTAATAAAAAGTGTTGGAAGTGATGTGGATTGGCAGCCCAAGTGAGAAAATCAAAAGCATGTGGGTTCAGAGGAGCACGCATAGCAAAAGTGACTATGGGTGGAGATTGGTGTCAAAAGCTTTATAAAAACCATGTATAGTGAGAAAATTACAAAGCAACATGAGGTAGGTGATGGAAATAACTTGGTAAAATATGCAGAGGTAGATATAATTTGGCATGGGAGTATGCACAAGTTAGTCTGTGGTCAAATAAGTTTTGTCCACCAGAAGGTTACAGTAGGTGTTTCACGTGGGTTTGCACATGGAGGAAAAGTACTAGGAAAAACTATGCAGACGGATGACATTGGAAAAATATGACTTTAATGCATTTTTACGTTCATAGGTGGCATCAGATTTTGTGTGGGAAAAAGAAAAAATATATAAATAGAAGGTCGGGGTAAGTTATTTCTTTTACCTTGCATTTGTTTGTTGAAGAGATTTTGTAAACTAGGGCATCCTTGTGAAAACAATTTATGGAGTTTTACGTGTGAAGTGGAAAGTTTAGTAGATTTATGAACCAAAGTGGAAAGGAGTACATAGGCATGAGTGAAGGAGTTTGTTTGGTGGATTCCTACTAGTATTTGCATTGTGTTGTGGAAGGTTAGATTTCTAGGTTAGGGTTTGTAGAGCTAGGGCACATGTTTAGGAGGAATTTCATAAAGGAGTGAAGGTGAGGGATCGAGAGAAAGTTGAAGCAAGATGCAAAGAAGAACTTGTTATCCCAAATTTACCCCCTAGGTTAATTTTGATAAATCATCATAAATGGACTTAACCATTCAAAGTTTGGGATGTGTAGATGACTGTCAAATTCAGCCCCAGATTGTCATGAGACAAAAGAGATCAGATGGCTCAACCGACTTAATCTTCATGCACAGTGAACTAGCAAGCCATGGTGAAATGAGCTGGTCAGGTTGTCTAGCGAGTTGAAACTGAGCTATTTGGGTTGTCTTGCAGTTGGAACCAAGTTGATGATAGCCAGCTATAGAACAAGATGGATGACCAAGTCGGATGGATGGATTGGTCAGCCGGGATGGATGGTTGGATGGATAAAACATTGCTCGTTAGATGAAGTTAGAAAGCTACTCAGGTGACACACTAGGTTTGATGCATGGGTTGGACATCTAGGTTGGATGTCTAAGTTGGTTGGAGTGGTCGATCGGTTAGGTTAATTGGCTAGATGGATGGCCCAGGGGTTGGTTGGTGGCATGACATATGATCGGGTTGGATGGCTTGGGCGTATAACACCTGGGTTGGTCAGTCAACCATTATGGTAGCATCGCGATGGGCTCAGGATAGATAGTATGAAAGTCACATGGTGTCTAATCCCCTTTGGATAGATGACACAAGGTGATACATCTTGGTTGGTCGACATACCAGTTGGATGCATCGTATAGGCATGGTTAGATGGCTCGACTGGGTGAAGGAGAAAAGGAGGATGGATGGGTCATAGGCCAGTCAGTTGGGTTGGACATTTCAAAGGTTGGATGATGTCCAACCCTAGGTACGGAATAGGTTGGTCGACCCATTGCTCAGTGGTGGCTCATTGTTGGGTGGTTGCTTCAAATGTACGGCCTGCATAGTTGGACGGTCAAGGTTAGAGACACATGGTTATATGTTTCATAAGGTTTGGGACCTGTAGATAGTACGATGAGGTTGGATGGGTTACATGTTGGATGGCTCATAAGTCCCATGTAAGGAAAAGGTAGGTAAGTGAAAGACAACTCGACAACTGAATTTAATGCAATATGGTACCCATGTCTTTTTGAAAGAAGGTACCCTTAAGAAGTGACATTGTTTGGGTGCCCATACCTCTTTAATGAGGGTGGGTGAAAATTGGCTATAAAAAGAGCTCAAACCCCTCATTTTTAGAGAGACATTCTGGGAGATGGGGAAACTCTTACGAAATTTTCACTCAATTCCATTTGAGTTTTGAGCCTTCTCTTGGGCCTAGCAATGTAATTATGCCTTTGTGCATAAAATGTAATGGTCTTTGCATACTATGAAGCAATAAAAATTGTGTTTTGTGGTGTTTCTTCAACCCTAGATCATTTTTATTGTATTTTCTTGCCTCTCCATTATTATTGTTGTATTTTTTGCATGTTCTTTCACTTGCAGGTTTATGATGTCATGCTTCATGGAGTGTTGATGGTGGATTATGATCTGGGTCTGTGTCACATTTATTTGACTTCCTTTAGCCAAATTTTCACTTTTTATCCTCCCTCAACAAATATATTTCCCCCTTCTTCTGATGTTATCACCCCCTTAGTGTAGGATTTCCCCCTTTTCATTCTCTTTCTTTCTCTCTCCTATCTCCTTGGAAGTTGTTAGGATAGCTATAGTTAGGTGTATTTTCCACATTAGGAGTAGTTTAGCATTATAATTAGGAAGAGGAAGCCAACCTTCTCTGAAGGACCATCTCAAGTCACAAGTCCCACAACTTGAGAGATGGTGCCATGTTAGCAAATTACACCAAATTCCCCACTCACAATCAGGCCATTTGGGGGTGTTGTAATTTTACATTAACAATTTTGACACACCCATGGGACAAGCAGGTGAAAGCTTTATATTTCACAGGGGTGTATTTTGGTCTACATTTTCACTTCATCAAGTTGATGTGCTCGTTATGAATATTTCAACCTTTAGAGGCACATGCAAAGCACATATGTCGACTCCATCATGTCAACAACCCATTATCAGAGTTGTAGATCTTCTTGCATTCCATCCATTTAAATTTTTCCTTCCACATCTTTCCACTTTCTTCTGTCCATGAAGTTTTGCAATCATGACATCATTCCCCTCTTGGAATTCTCACATGCAGTAGCATTAGTACTATTCACATGCTCACCTCCTAACTCAAAGAGTTCATTCTCAAGTTACTATTATCCACCTCCAGATCCATACTTCAATGAAGATCAATAGTATGCGTACTCCTATGAATAAGATGCAAGACAATTTGGTTACGTACCAAACTATGGAGCTATTGAAGAGCTAGGGTATGCATATTATGGAGGATACTTTCCTACACATGAGGATATGGAGCTACAAAACAAATTTCAAGAATTGGAGGAAAAGATGGCACATCAAAGGGTTATGACTCAATTACAAGCATGCAAGATTGGTTTTAGGACCCCTTGTCCATGGGTGGGCCCTATTCCAAGCTATTACAACCCACAGGAGAAGCTCGATATTATTGTTGAGATTTTTCCTAGGCTTATGGAGTGGATTCAGGAGATAGGAGATTTTGTGACAAGGGCTAGTCAATCTTGTCAATGGGAGACCCTAGCATTGCCATCCTACAACTCTCCCCTCACTCCCTAAATTTCACCATCTCAGTGGTAGCCACAATTTCCAAGCTTCTCACCTACTTCCCCCATTGTGGAATCCAATTTTCCATCTCCTAATCTTCCATCCCATCTCATCTTCTCTACCCTTTTTCCTTCCAAGTCCAAGTCCCCTCCATAAAATCCAAAATAAATACCTTCCCCTCCAAAAAACCAAGCAACAACTAGTGGTGACCCCACCCACTGCTCCTCCCACTTTCCCAGGTCCATATCGAAGAGACTCAAAAATCCAGTCAAGGGGAGAAGTAAAAAGAAGAGCCAATAAAAGAAGAAATGATTAGAATCTTGGTGAGCTTGGATCTTCGATTCAGAATTGATAAAATCACCTTAATGGAGAAACCTTTGGAGGAGGGTGAAGTCCATCCACAAGTGGTGTAAGTTAATTTGGTTACAACAGAACTAGAATAGGAACAAGAAGAAATGGAAGATTACAAACGATCCCTTTTCTCATAATGTAGTGTCCATGAGGGCACCCTATTTTTAGAGGTTGTTGATCAATTACAAGCTGTAGAATAAATGAGGGAGGAAGAAGCAGCTCTAGGTCTAGTTGAAGAGGAACATATAAGAGAGACTAATTTAGATCCAAAGGCCCTGAATGAAGAAGACATCATTGATATTTTATTGATATCATTTGTAGGGTCTCATTTAATCGATGAACCTATGATGGAGGAAGACTTTCAAGAAGATCTCACTTCCCAAGACAGTCCTTAAGAGCATAAACTAGAGGAGTTTGACTTGTAAAGATTTATATTGGAGGAAATTGACAAATGTGCACATAGTCTTGGTCTTTAAGTAGGGAGGAACTCCCAATTGAGCAACAAACTTCAACAAGTTTCAACAGTTTACCAATATTTACATCAAAGGCTGCAATCATTCCTAATGAGATACACACTACAAGGAGTTTATTGCAATTGAGGAAGGAGAAGAAAGCAAGGATGACACCACTGCCAAATCATTCATCAAAGCATAGGAACAACTATTTTTAGATGCACAAAAAGGTCAAAATCAACATGCAAATAGATCCATTCAGGGAAGTCTACAGGAAGGCTCCATTCTTGGAGTTGAAACTCAGAGTGGTGGGCACATGCAGTGGGTCAGACCATGCCCTATCAGGTACTTGGCTTCATTGGAGCCAAAGGAGTAAGCCATATCCATTCATGCTCATTTTTGGGCATGAGGATGATATTGAAAGCACTAAAGGTCAGCCACAACACCTCCAACCAAATGTAAAACTAGAGGAGGTATTAATTTTATTTGTGGTTGATGCTTTAGGTAGAAGGGTGGTAGATATTTTTCCACTCTTATTACATGCCATGTCCATTTTTAAATTAATTACATGGCCACACTTTGTAAATAAGGGAATATATTTCTCCCTACCTGTTGTAGGCTTGGTTTAGCTTTCCCTTATTCTAGTTTGTGTAGAGTAGGTAGGTGTGCTTTCAACAAGAAGGAGTGCTCTTGCACACTCTGCATATCCCATGTGGGTGTGTATGATTTTCAGTTTTGTACATAGTGTGTGTTGTGGTGTGTGGTTTCTCATGCACAATCCATTCATTGGAAGCAACAATGCTCATGGTAGAAATCAGATTTTGGGCATTTTCAAGGTGCATCTATTAACCCCAATATATCAGTACAGGTCCATCATTCTCCATGTATTTTCCTTATTCAAATTTTCATTTTTGGGAAATTTTACAAATTTATCTAAAATCCCAAAATCAACTTTAAGAGTAGGCCAAGGTAGTTTCAGCCCAAATGCTAAGTTCATACAGATCTGGGTGATAAATTTTCAAATGGAATAGATCATTTATTCAAGGTTAGGCTTGACTTCATGCCCAATGGATACTTCAAGGAAATTGGTAAGACATCTAGCGAGGTAGATGTCCCCGAGAGGTCACTATTTTTATCCCAAACTTACCCCCAGGCTAATTTGGATAAATCATCATAAATGGACTTAACCATTCAAATTATGGGACATGCAGATGGTCATCAAATTCAGCCCCATATTGTTAGGAGATAAAAGAGCTTAGATGGCTTGGATGAGTTAATATTCATGCACGAGAGTTGGCTTTTGGGCAAAAATGAGCTGGTCAGGTTGTTTGGTGAGTTAGAACTAAGTTGGTTGGGTTGTCTTGCGATTTGGAACCAAGTAGGATGATAGTTGAGATATAGATCGAGTTGTATAGATAGGTTAAATGAATGGATTGGTTGGCTGGGTTGGTTGGTTGGATGAATTAAAAAGTGTATTTTGGATGACGATTAAATGGCTAGTTAGGTGACACACTAGGTTCGATGGCTAGGTTGGACGTTAGAGTTGGTCGGTTAGGTTGGTTGGTCAGGTTGGTTGGCTAGATGGATGGCCTAGGGTTGGGTTTGGGGGTATGATTTAGGTGGGGATGGGGGTTTAAATGGATGGGTTGGTTGACCTACCATTATGGAAGCATGCGGTGACACACTCAAGATGGATGGTATGGAAGTTAGAAAATGTCCAACCCTCTCGGGATATACGACATAGGGTGAGATGGCTCTGTTGGTCTACATACTAGTTAGAGGCATCGTACAGGCATGGTTCAATGACTCAAATGGGTGAAGGAGATAAGGAGGATGGATGGGTCATAGGCCAGTTAGCTGAGTTGGAAGTGTCATAGGTTAGATGATGTCTAACCCTAGGTATAGAACAAGTTGGTCAACCCATTTCTCGGTGGCGGCTCGTTGTTGGGTGGTTGCTTCAAATTTATGGCTCACATAGTTGAATGATTTCTAACCCCAGGGTTGGACGGTCAAGGTCAAGCAATGACATGGTTAGACGGGTCATAAGGTTGGGCTCCTAGTGATGGTATGGAGAGGTTGGATGGGTTACATGTTAGACAACTCACGAGTCCCAGGAAATGCAAAGGTAGGTGGGTGAAAGATAGCTCAACAACCAAATTTAATGTAGTATGGTGCCCATTTATTTTGTAACATATGGTACCCTAGGGAAGTGAAATTGTATGGGTGCTCATACCTCTTTAATGAGGGTAGGTGAAAATTGGCTATAAAAAGAACTCAAACCCCTCATTTTTTAGAGAGGCATTATGGGAGCTAGGAAACTATGGAATTTTTTTCCTCAACTCCATTTGACCTGCGAGCCTTCTCTTTGGCCTAGAAATGTAATTATGCCTTTCTGCATCAAATGTAATGGTCTGTGTATACTATGAAGCAATAAAAATTATGTTTTGTGGTGTTTTTTCAACCCTATCCCATTTTTAGTGTATTTTCTTACCTCTCTATTATTATTGTTGTATTTTGTGTATGTTCTTTCACTTACAGGTGTATGATGTTGTGCTTCATGGAGTGTTGATGGTGGATTAGGATTTGGGTCTGTGTCACATTTGTCTGACCTCCCTCAACCCCTTTTCACTATTTCATCCTCCCTCAATAGAATATTTTCCCCTTCTTCTTGTGCTACTACCCCCTTAGTGTAGGATTTACCACTTTTCATGCTCTTTCTCTCTCTCCCTGTCTCCTTAGAAGTTTTTAGGATAGCTGTAGTTAGGCGTATTTTCACATTAGGAGTATTTTAGCATTAGAATTAGGTAGAGTAATCCAGAATTCTTTAGAGGACCATCTCAAGTTTGGAAAGTCCCACAGTTTGAGAGTTGGTCCCATGTTAGAAAATTACAACGAATGCCCCACTCATAATCAGGCCATTCGGGGGGTTTTGTAATTTTACATTAACAGAACTTACAAGGACTTAACAAGGAATAATTTCACCAAGGAAGGGATCAACACTTCACCTAATAATGGCAAAGGAAAGGGCAAGGGAAAACTAGTCACATCAACAAGTTTCAATGAATAATGGTATGTAGAGATGCAATACCCCAATGGCATTATATTAGGGATGGATTGGGTGTCTCACGTGTGTAAGATGGTTGTAATGTTATTACAACCATAGGAAGAGCAACCATAGAGAAATAAATAGCATTGGAATTATTTCACCCAACAGGAGAAAGGACACAAGATGACAAGACTATTTATTATGACTATGTGAAAACCACATTGGAGAAGGTTGGACTCCTGCAACTCTATGAGTTGCCATATTTTGGTAAACCTAACAGGTTGTACCAGTTGTTGATGTCGCATGTGCACAAAGACTATTTTTACTTTGTAGGAAGAAGAATACACTTGAATGCTTAGTTAATTTCAAAATACAATGGACTGTTATGCTCGGGAGATTCGTTGGATGATGACTTGGGTGAAAAGGACACATTCAAGGAAATAAACAAAAATATGAGTATAATAAGGGTTCACACTACTTTGATATTAACAAGATCACCAACCCAATCATGAAGATGGCCATGCACTTGCTGACCAAGTTGAATAGATAAGAGTGTTGGATGCAAGTGAATAAGAGATGGTTGAACATTTACGGAAGATTTCTGATGGAACAATCTACAACTATTCGGACTTCATTACAAGCATATTATAGATGTGGCGCATGACAGGGACAATATCATGTATGGTAACATCTTTATTACTATTGTGTTTTCAAATATTGGAGTTCCTGATGGGCCAAATATCTATGTTTGGGAGTACCTTGATGAGGACCCTTCCCCACGAAGAGGTTTGAAACATACACTTATGACATGATGACTGTTGCATATAAGGCACACTTGGAGAAATGGTACAAGTGAATGTGTGATGTGTTTGGGGTAGAATGGAGAATCCCTAAACAACTAATACCCTTAGTGCATGGTGAAGTTGAGTTCGTTGTATACCAACACTTATGCATAGACAAATTCTCTTTGATATGGGCTCAAAATCCCATGGTGTAAGTTACCATCAGACTTCACAATGCAATATTTTTAGAGCACCGTCAATAGGTTCAAGGATGCCAAGAAACTTAGATTTGATCTAAGTGAGGTATACCAGGAGTACCATGCACTACACATAGAACATTGGTATACCCTAAGAAACACGTGTATGTGGAGAAGTGTGTCTCCCATGACGTACGTATGGTGAAGCCCATGGTAATACCTATTACAAGAAAAATGACGGTAAGGGTGTATATACACATAAGGACCAAGTTTGATAAGGGCGCATATTCGAGGATGATGTATCCATCCTAGAGGAACCTACTATGATGAAGGGAACAAAGAGAGAAAGAGAAGAGACTACATCAAGCAGGGCCTCGAGCATGCACATAGTTAAGACTACAGTAGTGTAAGAGTCAGGAACATGTCTAAGTACTTACACAAGGAGGAAGAAATCCCCCATTTAAAGGAGAAGTTTCATGAGAAAGAAGAATCCACTATGCTAGAGGATTTTCACCAATGAAAACAAGAAAGCTCAAATATGGTACAAAGCTCAAACTCTGAGGAGATGGAGAGCATGAAGGGTGATGAATCGAGGAGGAGGATGAATAGCGTGAGGAAGGTAAGAGTCCCCTTATGCATGATATACATGAATCTGATGAGGAGAAGAATTATTATGAAAAGGACACTCACAATGTGGGAGGAAGTGAAGAATAAGTAGGGACCAATGAGAGAAGACCCCATACCTAGAAAGAGGATAGTTGGAAGATACTGTGGAAAGGGAAGTGGTAGGAATAATGCAGAAATTGGTGGGGCACGAAGTGGAGCACAATGCTTAAGGAAATATTGAAGGAAATGAAGAAGGCATGAAAATATTATCAAAGCATGGAGCATGTGAGATTTCATAGTAGCATGCACCATTGGCAAAGGCATGACAGCAGCACAAGGACCCTTAATGAACAAAGTCAGTAATCCAAACAAGGTCCTACACACACGGTTTCAGAGCATAGTACCCACAGACCAACTCTTTTACTTGGTCTTCATTTGATTGAGGAAGTGCATACACATGCATAAGGAATATGTTGTCATGGACCTTCGAGTCCAATGTGGATGATCTTGACTTTGAGATTAATGCAGATGCCTTGATAGAAACTTAGAACCCCAATTAGGTGAACCCTATTATGGATGCTCAGTGGCTAACTGATGAGCAGGTATGTAACATGACCAAAAATATATTGTGGAGGTAGAGGTGAGGTTATTCCATAGGAATAATAGAATTTAGTTCTTAGAGGAATAATTTGAAGGAAATAATAAGGATATAATTAAGAGGGAAAGAGAGATCAAGCAGAAAGAGCTAATCATTTCTTAGTTGAAGCGTAAGTTAAGATAAGAGAAGGCGAAGGTGCACAAGGTGTACAAGAAAATGGAGAATATCTCAGACTTCATTATTTTAGCGTGCCTAGATTTGGACCCCCTACACATAAGTATGAGTCAACCTTTCTCTGCTTAGAGGACTTAACATGTTTGATTATGATGCAGAAACAACCGCTTGCATTGGAGTCAGTAGAGGAAGTTCTGACGTGATAGAGGGCCGAGGAGAAATCAAATATTGAAGAAACCATAACTTGGTACTCCAAGCTCCTTACCTTAGTTAAAACTAGGTGCACATGGTTGAAGTTGTCTATGACAATTATGAGACAAAGACAAAGTGGCAAGTATTTTGGTTGCTACCCATGAGGTGGACCTAAAGGAGTTTTAGGAGAAGAATAAAGGTAACAGGGCTAGAATGAGAAAATATAATAGTGGAGGTTGAGAAGAAGTACGAAGTGATCGAAGGCCTGAGGGTCTCGATTAAAAATAAATTGAAGGAATTATATCCCTAGGTTACTCGAAGGATGGACGCATTGAGTTACCTTAGCAAGCAGATGGAGAATATTGTTGATACACTAAAGGCTAAGGGTGAGGAGTTATCATTTGATGAAGTCAATGCATTAATAGGGATTTATTTTAACAAGCATAAAATGAGGTGGATTCTTTGAGTAAGATTAAAGCAGGCTTGAATAAAGACTTCCCATCCTTCTCTAGCAGTAGGAAAATTCTTTCATTCTTCGGCACAAGATGGAAGCATGTTATTATTCCCCCATTCTTTATTCTTTGTAGAAGATCAAGTTGTTTTTGAGGACAAAAAAATTTAGTGTGGGGTGATGTTAGACCCTAAAATTGACTAAGTCCCAAGGCAGAGGAAGAGTGCGTGCGTGCAAGGAAAGTAAGGAGAAAGGTACTCAAGGAAAGGTGCGCGGAGAAATAGTTGGCACACGGAAGCAAGATAGGGTTCAGGACTTAGATATTTTATCGGATATGGTATCACAGGAAAAACACATGTGAAGGCTTGAGTAGGCATGACGAGTGGATAAGGTGCCAGCTTGGTGTCTTAGAACTCAAGGAAAGAATTTTCTAGGAAGGGAATATTCTAGAGGAGGATCATTACAGTTAGTGGAGGCTTTTACAATCTAGCATAAGCACTCGAGTATGGAGGAGCATGTTTCCACTTGGCATGTGGCCTAATCATGGATAAGGTTCTGGCTGTTATGGATAAGGTTATGGCGGTGAAGGTTATGTGCATGGTCCTTTTTTATGGGGCGTGGTGATGTATGTGGTGTATTTTTTTGGATCTTAACTCCCGGCGTGTAGGCAGGGCTGAGGCAATGTAAAGGTAGATTAAGTGAGATGACCCCATAACCAGCACCTTAACTTTAGGGGTGCGTAAATTTATATAGAGGCCTCGTTAGTGTAAAAAAAATATATCATTGTGTAGCATATGATCATGTCACATCACTATTTTTGTTTCATGTATTTATTTGGAGGGAAAAGTGATTTTGAATTGATTTAGTACACAAATATTTTTATAAAGCATTAACCGAGTGCCATATGTGTCATATTGTGGTTGGCTCTTTAAAAAGTACTATTAATGAAAAAGTGAAAAACTATTGGTACTTTTTCCATCAAGTTATGGTGAAATCCAATGTACATGTTTTGGTACATGCACAACTATGGGGTCATCTCCCTACCACTGAGAAACTTTTGGTTAAATTTGACTAGCTACTAATTTTTTTATTTTAGTGACTTATTCAACATAACCTTCATATGCTATGACATCGCATTCTATGACGCTAAAAACTTCCGAAAGAGTAAATTCATAATTAACACTAGGCATATGCTATCAATTGTAAGGTATATACTATCAATTGTAAATGATGCAAAAGAAACTTCTCATGGAATGTATGTATAATGTTTATATGGAAGTGTTACAACAATATTTAAGGGAGAGGACTCATTTATGGAGCATTACCCAATAGTGGAAATTGTTTTTGGAAGGATTTAAACTGCTGCGATTTCCTTGTGAAGAATGTGATAAAGCCTATGTATATTGCAATCGCCAATGTTGTAAACCATACATTTGAGTGTGACCCAAGTTTAACAGGGTACATTTTAAAGCCTTTCTATACTCTCAAAGGGAATTAAAAAAAATCATTTAATTGCCAAAGAGAACTACATTGAAAGAATGTAGAGATTGCCCATGAAATTGTAGGATAATTTCAAGATAAAAATAAATAAAAAGAGTGGAAGTTGAATGAGGCAGCTACAATCGAACTCTCACGATTTATTCTAGAAAAACAAGAAACACGTATATCCCTAAAGCTTTGTAGAAGCTTACATGAGAGGAAGCTCTAAGAAGCTTACATGGTCAATGGTTTCATGATCATGTTAGCTAGGATGACCGTAAATCTTCAAAAACAACACAAACATTGAGTCCTACACACTAAACCACAAACACCAAAAATGAAACACAAGTTGTAAACACAAACACTAAACATCGAATCCTAAACCACAAACCCTAAACAAAAACTCTAA
This sequence comes from Taxus wallichiana var. yunnanensis, assembly GCA_018340775.1. Taxonomy (NCBI): domain Eukaryota; kingdom Viridiplantae; phylum Streptophyta; class Pinopsida; order Cupressales; family Taxaceae; genus Taxus; species Taxus wallichiana. Next base: position 650,906,766 of record CM031241.1, on the reverse strand, counting down.
CCAAAAACCCTAAAAAACAACATGAATATCGACTTAGCATTTTGGGTATATGGTGCATGTTCATGGTTTAATTTATAGTGTTTAAGGTTTATGTTATGGGTTAAACATTTACTATTTATGATATAGGCTTTAGTGTTTAGGGGTTCATGTTTACCATTTAGGTTTTATGGTTCAGGATGTCATACAAGTGTTCATGTTATTAAGGTGACCCATTTGTGAACATTTAAAGTGTCACACAAGTGTTTAGGGTGTCAAACAAGAATTTAAGTTGTTGCATTGTGATTAATGGAGTTTCTATTATTTTATATTGGGTGATCCTAAAATGTAAAGATATATTTAAGAGACTAAACCCTAAACACTAAATACACCTAAACCCTATTCACTATATGATAAATCCCAACATCGGATTTACACTCAAAGTTTAGAATTTGTGTTAAGGGTTAGGAATTGGGTGTTTGTGGTTCATGCTCAACATGATTTAGGGTTTATGCTTTATTATTTGTGTTAAAATGTTTATGGTTTAATATCTAGTGTGTAAGGTTTGGAATTTAGTGTTTAGTATTATGATTGCAGAATAATTTCATTTATTATACAAACCCATATATAGTAAACTTTAATAAATAAAATCAAAATTAAAACTTAAACCCAAAATTAAAATTATTATTTTTTAATCCTACTAAATTAACATAAATTTTAAATTCAAAATTCAAAAAGATTTTTTTATTAAGTAAATGGTTTAGGCTTGTTAGAGTCTCCCAAAACCTTTTAGAGACACCCACAAATAATAAATGTTCAATCCCCACTCAAACCATCTTCTTGCAACCTAAACACCCAACAAAAAAACGTCCACCATCCTACAAATAGCTCCTTCATCATATAGATAACACACTTGAAAATTTAGGATCAATGATTAATGCACCATAATTTTGCATAACATCATGTGGTCTTCTACGTCGTTACCCTACGATTTGTAAACTAATATTCATCACAACTTATTTGGGTAACCTCCTTATATGTACTATTGTCTTCTTACCCAACCCAACCCTTAGCCTCATCTGCCGAAATTACCAAGATAAAAATTCTCATTTCCATTTAAATTTAATCTTACTAAATGTAAAATTTATGATTTATAATCAATTTAAAACTTGTAATAAAATTACCTCTTAAAATTTAACAAATTTTGAGTTTCAAAGTGAATTTTTAATATTATTAAAAGTTATAATAAATTTAATATTTAAAATGTAATTGTAAATTTATTAAAATTTTCAAATTTAATAATATTTGTAATAAATATAAAACATGTAATTAAGATTTAAAATATTAAAAATTGTTAAAGTTAATTATAAATGTCAGTCCCAATAAATAAAATTTTAAAATTTAGTCCCAATAAATAAAATTAAAATATACGCCACCTTGAGATAGCTTTACCATTAGAGAGGTCTTCAGAGAGATGTAGCTCAGTTCATGTCACATTGTTTAGAGTGTCAGAGGGTGAAGGTCGAGCATCAACATCCAGCTGGCCTTCTTTACCCACATGTTATCTTAGAGTGGAAATGGGACACCATTTCCATGGATTTCATAGTAGGGCTACCGACGTCGAGATACCACCATGATGCCATCATGGTCATGGTGGATAGATTGACGAAAGTGACTCATTTTTCTCTAGTGAAGACCATCTATACAACTAGTGCAGTAGTGAGAGTGTACATGGATGAGATTGTTAGACTACATAGGATTTCATAGAAGATCATCTGAGACTGATCCCTTATAAACATCACACTTCTAGACTACCATGTAGCAGGCCCTTGGGATGAGCATCAACTTGAGCACAAACTATCATCCAAAGACATATGGACAGATGGAAGCGGGTGAATCAGATTTTAGAGGACATGCTTTGGATGTACGTCATGGATCATCAGTCAAGGTGGGAGGAGTACTTGTATTTGGTGGAGTTTTCCTACAACAACAATTTTCAGAGTTTGATTGGCATGAAACCTTTTCAGAACTTTATGGCAGGGAGTGCAGGACACCATTGAGTTGGGAAAAATTAGAGGATAGAGTATCTCTTGGACCAGCTTTATTATAGGATATGGAGCAGCAAGTTGTTTTGGTCTGACAGAGGTTACAGGAGGCACATGACAGGAAGAAGAAGTATGCAGATCAGAGGAGAATTGACCGTAGTTATGAGGTGGGCACGAAGGTGTTTCTTCGTGTCAAACCTAATAAGAGTCCTATCTGTTACATAAAAGGCTTTAAGTTGTCTCCTAGATTTTTGGGTCCATTCAGATCCTGGAGTGGATCGGTCCCTTAGCTTATCCCTAGCATTACCACACAACTCATATCACGTGTGCATGATGTGTTTCACGTATATGTTCTTAGGAGATATATCCCAGATCTATCTCATGTGTTGGATTGGACCGCATTATAGGTGTAAGAGAAGGGACAGATGATGGTGGAGCCCATTTGTATTTTAGATCACATGACCCTGGGCCTTCAAGGCCAGAGATTGATCAGGTGTGAGTCTAGTGGGATAGGTATAATGAGATTGCTGCTACATAGGAGGATGTTACGTTGCTATGAGTCTAGTTTTCACACCTATTTTAGTGACTTCCAGGAGGAAGTCAATTCTAAGGGGAGGGGGATGTAGTGCCCACTTCTCTCTGACACTTATTATATTTTGATTTCGATTACGGTTGACTATAGACATGGATATTATTGTATCATTTTGATTTAGCATGATATTAGATGATAGATATATTCTGACTATTGATGGATTGTGATTCATAGTATTATTTGTGTGGATTCTTAAAGACATAGAGAGACATTTTATATTGATGATGATGATGTGTTGTTAGCATATACATTACTGACATTTGGAATTTTGTCATGTTGACTATGATTTAGCATTGGAACTAATCTCACGATATTATTGATATTGATGAAATGGTAGATTTGAGATGTTGTTGGAATTTTAGACAAATGATAGTATTGTTAGTCTAGATGATGATTTAATTATATGAGGATGTTTATTGATTGATGTGCGTATATTTTATCCTGGATGTATTTGATGTTGCCACAAGGCTGAAGGAGGTATTGTGTGATTTTGTAGGTAATTATATCACAACAATCAAAAGGGGGATTGGAGACCAACCACAACAGAATACTGGATGGATACAAAAATGGTCACCATGGCAACTTGGGTAATGTGTTATGTTTTGTTATTTTTTGTTAGGGGTCCCCATGGGGGGATGACCTCCAAATGTGACCATGGGCTTTGTGTGTAATTCTTTTCCTTTTCTTTTATTTAATTGTGGAGTATGTGATTTATTTTGTGATGTAATTCATTTAATCATTGTTGACTAATGTTCCTTAATTAAGTGAATTAATCATGTTTATTAAGTTAATTGTGGATGTGACAAAAGGGGTCATTTATTAGAGTAGTTGGTCCTTTGAATTTGGTAATTTAAGTTGAGTATATGTGACTTTGAGTGTTGTACACTCTACTTTACCTTGGAATTTCAGATTTGGTCTTAATGGCCATTTTTGGAAGCTTGTCCCACACTCTTAATTTCTTATACCAACCCTACCTATGGATTGGGGGGTCAAAAATAGACCCCATTATGTGTTTTGTAAGACAAAAATTTACATTTATTAAACTTTTCTTACATGGGTTTTTAATTATGTCCTTAGGGGTGTGGGTTTGGATTGTGTGTGTAAGAGGCTTGTCATTCCTCTCAACCACCAATTTATTGTGCATTGGGGTTGAGGTTTGACTTGTGATGTGGAGTTGAGGATAAGTGATGTGGCATCCTACATGGAGCCACCTCACCCTCATCTTCCCTTTTTCTATATATGCAAGTTTATTTGTTTGTTTGGGGGTTACTTATTTTCATTTATGCTCTTGTATTTTTGGAGTTAGAGAATTTTGGGAGTGCTTGTTGAATTCTTGAGCTTGTTGGAGTTGGATTGAGCTTGAAGGAGCTTGGAGTGTTACTCTTGATCAAGTTCTACCATGGAAAGGTAGGAACTACACCCTCATTTTACTTGTTTTCTTTTATATGTGTTTATTTGTATGCAAGTGAATGGTTTGCATGCTTGTTGGGTTCATGGGTAGAATGCCTAAGTATGGTGTAGGAGAAGGCTATGGGGATTTTATATGTAGGGATTTATAAGAGTTTTGTTTCATATTTTTGGAGGGAGTTGGGCTGGGTGCCCCACCTTGGATAAGAGAATGCTTGCATTTCTTACTTGATTCTTTTGAGGGAGACATAAGAGAATGTGGGAGGCATAAGAGAATGATCTTGTGGGAGGCATAAGAGTTGTGTAAGGGTTTGAGATGTATTTTTGAGGGTTTTAAGGTGGGCACCTAATCCCATTAGGAGGCATAAGTGATCTCCCCATAGATCCTTGCTCCATTGGTTTGATTTTCAAGCCTTGTGTATTTTGAAAGTTACATTCTTGTGTTGAATGTGTGTTAAATGGTTGTGAAATTTTGTATTTTTATTTTGAATCATTGTGTTATTTCCATGAGTTGGATCCATCCTTTATTGCATTTTGGTTGGGGCTTAGGGGCCAATGAGTAGGATAACTTCTTCTCCTCATTAGATTATTGGTTGGGTGGAGAGTGTTGCCTCTCCCCCATTTTTTGTTGTTGTGATTAAAGTGAAGGCATGGTGGAGCTCTTGTTGGAGATTTGAAATTTGGAGCATTTGTTGAAGTAAAAAACAACCCTTCATTGTAGAAATATTATTGCAATTCCCACTTAAGGTGGAAGACTAGTAGACTTGTATTTAAAAGAAAAGTTACTTTGCAAGTTGTATTTACCAAGTTGTAATATCATATTTGAAGGAAGTTCATTATAGAATGTGTCTTTCCTTTCTCTTCAAATTATTTGTATGTAAAGGAATGAATTAAATGGATATCATGTTTAAATTTTACCTTGTGTTGAAAGAAAAGAAAGTTACAAATCTTAATGTTTTGATCACAATGTGAATTAGGAGGTTGTCATAACCTTATTCTAGGTTGAAATAGTTAAACACTCTTTGGTTTTGATATATTTAAAGTTAAATTTATCCTTTGAAATCTATGTTACTTTATACATTCATTATTAGAGTTCTCTAGCCTACACAATGACCAATACCGGTTAGTCTTAATTGAGCGTCGGTGTACTACTCTGATCGAATCATCATTGTTTCACATTATAGACTTTAAAATGTTAACTCCAAGCTTAGTTATCAACTTAAATGATATCATGACTTGCTCATCAACCTTATATTTAATGAATAATTATTGGAAATTTCATTAAGATAAGTGTGAATCACAAAATGTTGAAGATGTGTTAAAATTTATAAAATAGACTCATCTGGTAGTAACCGACATCGGTGACTGAACCATTGTCAGTATTTCTATGACTAACATCAGTCACTGGATACTGCACCAAATTCACTTCTGCAAACTTGACAATCATTTGTTGTGCCTTGTTTATATCAGATGCATCTGAGACTGTTATGCTTTCTTAAAACTTGAATAAGAAGTTTCTTGTGGAATTAATCTTTTACCACTCCCTTGAATTTAAAACAATATTAAAAAACTTATCAATAACACAGGAATTAACACCGGTAGTGAAATCGATGTCGGTAGCACAGAGGTTACCGCGGTCGGTCACCTATGCGTTAACTTTTTTTAAAACATTTTTCTAGCCAACCATTGGCTCTTATGGATCTAGACTTCACCCAAATGTGGATCTAGCCTATGAGGGTCGTGTATGCTTGTTTGGACCCATACTCCAACCTACATAAAGGGATTTCAATACATAAAACTCTTGATCTACAAAATGGGGTTTTCCCCATCAATGAAAATAAAAAAATAGAGAACTAATCAACAATAGAACTCAAACCAGATCTAGGATAGATGCTTGCATTGAAATTAAATAACTAAGAATGCATGATTAAATCTAAGATTCAACTATTCTAAAGGAGGATCCCATTTGGATGGAATCCCCTTCTTCTTGCACATTGGATCCAAGAAGACTCCTTCATGGTTTTCCCTTGATCCATGACATCCACTCCTTCAACTTACAAACCAAAGAGAAAAAAATGAATGAGCTTAGGGTAAGAAATGCTTAAGAAGACTCCCTTAAGGATGATTAGGGCTTCTTTTGGGTAGATCTAATCTTGTGGTCCCTATTGATTTGATCCAAGGGTTAAGAATCAACCCTACAAGTGTTAGGTGAGAATTTTCTTATTATGATTGTAAATTTTAAATAAATCAAGGTATGTGTAAATGGGTGAATGAGCCACTTAGGGCTCTAGTGTATTAAGTTAAAAATGTAACCCTCTAGTAGGTTTTAATGTATGATTCAATGGACATTAAAGAAAATAATTTTAAGAGAACTAAGGTAACTAAGGATAAGGGTTTATTAAATGTGGGTTGAATGTTAATTCCCAAAAGGGAAACTAATTAACCTAGTAGGAGAAATTAATGGACACTTAGCTAGTGATGATAATTAAATTGACATATGAACTGGATTAAGAATATTTAATTAATAATCTAGACTAGATCTAACCTATGAAATGTAACATTTCTAGTAGGAATTTAATTAAACGTATATTAGGATTTGACACCCTTGTAACTTAAAACAAAAAAAATTGTCACAACTTTCCAGATAATTATTTAAGGATTAATGTGGTTTTAGAACGTCAAATTTGTGGGTTTTACAAGAATTGAGATAGATTTAGTAGTAAATGGAAACATTGTTAACTAAGAATGTTAGAGTGCAGACTATGACTTTAGTAGTTTAACATGAATGTATGATATTTTAACTTACTATTGAAGTTGTTTCATAAAATAATTTATTAACAATGTATTGGTTGACTTGAAGTTGGTTAATTTGATGATTGGTCTCTTCCATCTGGTAGGCAATCCCTTTGTTATTCTTTAACATTACCTATAATTGAGAAGATAACGAAGCAATCTGGAAACAAATGTTAGAAAAAAACCTTGAACTTTCAATTTTTGGATGAATATAAGAATTAGCAAACGTAGTTAAACATTTGATACTCTATAAATATAGAAGGATAACATGTCTAATGTAATTTACAACCACATTATTCTTCAAATCTATATACCAAATAAACCTTCTTCCCATCTCAAATGATGACTAAATAAAAAAAATTGATCTTTAAAACATCACATTTAGTAAACATGTAGGCCCCAAAAATAAGATTTTTTAGACGTCCATTTTCTTGATAGAATGAGCATTCGACTAGTTGAACAAAGAGGGATTTTAATCTCTTACCAATTATAGATTGCAATGAATATTTTTCAAGCAAATATTTGAGCATCTAGGTCAATGTTGAACTTCCAGATTTGTGGACTTATCTTAGTCCATTATGTACGATTAAAATTTTTCCATTCATTTAATATTAAGGCGGAGAATTAGAGATACTTTGACAAGACAAAAAAATGTTTTAAGAGGAAGTATGAGAAATAATAAAAAGAGACTCAATGCCATTGAGATTTTATATAATAATACTAATAACATAACAATTAATTAGTTCAATTGGTTTGTGAAATATTTGACTATATTTATATTTATCTCTATACATCAAAGACATAATTTTATTATTAAAATAATCTATGTAGTGAAAAGTATATTTTGAATTTACTTAAGACTCAATTAAATGACTTATAACATCGTAAAATATATGAATGATGTCTCGTTAACTTACAACCTATGTGACAAGTTGTGATTGACCATTAAACACTATTACTAATTTAAATTAAACTCTTCTTTATGCCATTTTATTTTGAAAGTAGTTATTCTTTAACATGTTTTATCGTGGTTATTGGTTCCTAGCATGGTCATAGAGTTATTTTCCATATATAGACAAAAAATTCCTATTTCCATTGACTAACAACTAAATGTCTATATGACAAGATCAATTTCATATTGACTCATCAATGCCAACTGAGTTTCTACACACAAAAATCAAGCTCTCAAATTTGAATGGTAATTAATGTTTAGTGATTAACATGTGGAAATCACAACGGGTTCTTCAAAATTGAAACCTTTGAATAATTAAATTCACGCAAAGTAATGTGCCCTTGGAAAAGATTTAGTCACTTAACAATAAAATTTAGGGTTGGTCGAGAAGATTTTAGGTTGTCATCAAGTGTTTGCTTTACATGTTTCTTACCCACACTAGGGGTCTAATGTGTCCTTTGTGCCCATGAGATAATATTCATGGAACATATTATATATCAACAATATATTCTTACATGGTTGTTCAAACACCATAATCTAGGATGCCTAAAATGGGTTATGAAACATATAGTGCCAACACCTAAGTTATTACACCAAATTGATGTAGATCAAAATCATTAAAATGTTTGATGAAATTAAATTTATATAAATTCTAAGAGCTATGTAGATTATGCTAAAGTAATGAACCCTCAAATAAAGGAATGTGCCTTTATGTAAAGGAATAAAACTGATAGGCATTTTGAGGATACAAAATTTGTTGTTGTGGATGAGACAAAATGTTAATTACAATAGATTGTTTGATAGATGATAGAGTATATAATATTATACAATGTATAAATATGGGAAATAAAAATTTATATTCATTTTGTATAGATAAAAAAGTTCAAGGTATAAAAGTGTTGTAATAAATGATAGAAGAAGTGGAAACAAAGAGTAGTTGATAAATATTGAAAACATGGAAACAAATAGTTACCACTTGATATTTGATAGATATATGCATGTCATAGAGGACTATGGGCTTGACCCCTTTTTCCAACGATTGTATTTTCAATTTGATTATCTTATATGTGTCATTTAATCTTCTAAGGGGCATTCTTGAAATGGCATTTTACCTATGGAATCCTACATAAGCTAGTCAATATCTCTTCATAACTCACCTGGAACTTCCATAAGATGTATTGTAAATATCTTGACAAAACCCTCTTGCAGTATGACTCTTACATTCTATCATAAGATGTAGTAAAATCTACGTTGAAATTGTGTATCTATCCCTAAAGCTATATTAGAGACCTTTAGAAACTCATTTTTGAAGACATTCGGATGTTTAAAGAAGCTTAGGAAAATAAAATATATTTGGGACAACAAAATCCAATGCTTTCACCCTCTGTTGGATGATTTCGTTCAGATCAAATATCTATGAATGGTTTTTATTTGTAAATGTCAGGTATGTCCTATAACATATCTATTGTATTCTAAAGTTTGTAATCTTTATGTGTCTCTAAATTGCATTTCTATTCTTTGCAATAACAAGATGTAATTCCACCTTTTTCAGTGAATGAGATATACTATCGATATATCATCTCAAAACAATTGAGGTGTATTCATGTGATATATAAGATATAATAATTGTAGAACACATCCACTGAAAATGCACACCTTATAGCAATACTAGAGCACATCCACAACCTTATACAAAAGGAAAAATCAATATACGTTGGAAACTTCATGAGTATGTACCTAAACACATGAGAAACTTATCTACAAATGCATATAACCATGTGCAAGTAATAATATAGAGAACCATAACTTTCTATCGTATTCATATCCAAGGTAGAAGTATATGTAATTTAACATGTTAGGGTATTAAGAAGTAGAGTTGAACCTCTTAATAGATCTCAAGAAAGGGAAAAGGATGAAAATTCTTAGATGAGTCCCTTAAATGCCTCAAAGGTGAGTACATACTCCACTATAGGGGATTCCCTTTCTCGATCTATATATGAAATTTTTAGAAATAGAAACTCTCAATCTGATTCTTATGCAATACTATAGTTCAAGGAAAATTTCAATTTATGAAGTCTCGTAATTCTATTTGCATGTATCTAAAATTAGATCCCAATGCTCACAGATCTATGTTATATCATACACTAGGGTTTGCACATGAATTTATGTTCTCTATCTATGGATTTCATTAGAGATTTAAAATCCATTTGTAATTGTATAATTTACTAATAAAGTCAACAACCATGCAATAACCTCCTCATATTCGGGCTTCTAAAAATATATCTAGACGTTTGTTTTCATGGGCTCCAAATTCATGTAAGTACAAGTTACTTATGATAACAAAAATTAGATATTAAAACGTCTACAACCATGTAACAACCAGGTAATTAATGGTTGGTGATTAACATAAGGAAATCACAACGTGTTCTTCATCTTGATGAAAAACACAGTGTGTTTTTCAACATGCTGAAAAACTTAGTGTGTTTTTCAACATGTTGAAAAACACGATGGATTTACACACATTTTCATTTAAAAATTAAACTTTATGAATTCAAACTAGTATGACCTTAATATTTGAATTCATATTTATTAACAAGAACCTTAATAATAAATGTCTTGAAATCTGAACTCAAACATTATTATAGTTATAACTCGAACATTAATATACTTATAGTTAAACAAATTGAACACATTTAATGTTATAAGTGTTTGATATTATTCTTAATATTATCTATAAGTTTAATTAAGTTCTATATTTCCATGTTGATCTATTACAATCATAAGAAAATATGAAAGTTTCATTTAAATATGCATGCGATCTTTGAGCTCTTAGTTTCATTGCTCTTCATTGTGTTAAATGGAATACATTAGGAAAAGTTTGATTTTTTGATTCATTATAATTTTAAATATTGCTAATGTGTAGATCATTTGTATGTATAATTTGTTTATTAGTTGTTAAATATTAGTAATTGCAAGGTTGTGAATGTTTGATGCAAGTTGAAGCTATAAAAATTATGTGTTGTCATACTCTCACTCTCAATTCGAATATGGGGCAAGTGCCTATGCAAAGACAGGAATTAGTGCGTGCTGAAGGGGTTTTCCCCTTAGGATGCCACATCAATGCACCCAACTATCATTGCGTGCTGAAAGGGCTTGCCCCTTAGGATTTCATATCAATAGTTGGGTGGTAGACTGTGTTGCGCAGAGGTTTTTATATCTGCCATCCGCCGAAGAGAATTTTTTAGGTGAAGGCTACCCTTCACTCAAAATGCACCCTCCCATAGTATCACAACCATCCCTTTTGCAATGGACGGTTGTGATATTATGGGAGGGTGCATTTTGAGTGAATTGCATAGCCGCTGGCATTTATTCATACTTGAATTTTTCATGGATATTAACTTTCTAAAATTGTGATTATTTTATCATATTGGATGATGTATATTAGATTTGGCATGTAACATACTAAAATTAATTATAAGCTTCTTTTATGTACTAGTTACTCTTTTGCGTAGTGAATATGAATACCAGAGCCTAATTTCTCCCGATCCTATTTGTAAAATGAAGACATACAGAAATACGAGCCTACACATAAACTGAAGATGAAGGGAGTTCACATAGAAAGTTTGAAAACTACAGGAGTTCCTAAAAATAGTCCTCAATTTATTAATAATTTATAAATTATATGTATATTATAGATCATTTAGTATGGAATTGAATACTAGTGGTTCATAATGCATAGTAAATAATGTTCAAGAGATTCACCTCGTCCACCACCACAAACTCAACCCCAATCTAACACACCGTACCCTTGTCTTCTACCATGACCACCTTCAAAATGACCTTTGTTATGATCGTAACACCCTTAAATGTGATCATGATCATGGTGCTCACTTTTGCCTTTAGATTTATTCAAAAATCCATCTATCATACACCAAAGATCAATAGTATCATGGATATGATCAATCAGTCAACAATCTTCAACAGTGTGAGTCATTGACTTGAAAATATTCCAGTAGTAAGATATCGTTCTCCCTTGTCACGCGGCTGTAATAGTGGGCATTGGCTTGCATTTTGTTCTGAATGACATATCTCACAATCCAACAATAATGAGTGCATTGATCTATGAGGACAACTATTCTTAGTGTGCCCTTCCAATTCAACATTTGTACACCACACTCCCATGCACATCTCATGTGTTGAATTGATTGATAATTTTTCCAACTACTTTTCCATTGTGACAATCTGAGCTTCCAGGAATGGGTTCACTCCAAAGTTGTCTATAATTACGCATTGTTTTACTTGCATAACGATGCTTCAAGTGCTTCGTTCATATTTTTATATTTCTTATGTGAAATGCCCTCCTAAAAGGTATGATCAAGCCTCCAAAACCACCGGGCATGTGACTTACATGGATATCATAGAAGTTTTAGACAAAAGTGTTTTGAAAGCGATAATCATATTCTGAAAATTTCAGTGAGTGCCCCGCTTTAATATCTTTGAGTGCACTTATGTTTTTTTGCTTGAACTCAAGGATATAAAATTCCTTAATTGAAGCATTCCGTAATGTTGTATAGTCGACATAATTTTGATCGGAGTTAGGAATTCCTCTACTAACAGTGAGCATATCCCTACAACGTGGTTGCAAACTGTTGCATTGCCTTACTTTACACTCAAAAGCCGCGATCCCTTTTGTGCGCTACGAGATCTCACAAATATACACATGCTCAACCACATCTTCTAGTCCCTTATATTTTAGAAGATGCAGTAACATCTCCATGTATATATTTTGGGGTTAGTGAGACCATGCCCACCGAGATCCGAGACCTCCTTTGTTACCTCTACCTCCGCATCCACTAGATCCAGCAGCCACCTATGCCCCTTGATCCCCACATGTAAGCGGGATTGAACAAGAGGATCCACTACCCTATGCCCGAACAGTAGTATTGAACTGAACTCAAACCGTCTGAGAAGTGGTACTACTTCTAGAGGTGAGTCCAAACTTTTTGTGTGCATGTATTGTGCCAACACACACGCAGAACAAGTACCTCCAAAGGTCCCCAAATAAAAGGAAGATGTTTTCCTAGCCATGAAATTAATTTTTATTTTATTCAAGTCATGTTCTTGCTGATAAGTTAACTCCACCTCTTCCTAGTTTAATTCCCAAACAAGTTTGCTAACTACTAGTTGTACTAGAAACTAGAAATTCAAGCATAGGGGCTAGGTCTCTAGGTATATTCAGATGCACGATTGTGACCAATGTCATCTCTCTTGCACACTCTCATAGAGGTTGAGGAGGGTTCCATGTCATGCTTACTCGGATGGGGGAGTAACAAATTCTCTAGCTCTATTTCCTTTCATGCGTGAGCTCAAAATCCTTCATGAGTGATCTCGTCTCCCTTAAAACCATCCGCTCAAGCAACATCGTGTAGCATGCTGCAAATCCCTCTCGTGCACCTCATTTAACTTGAGCCTCCTTTCTTCTCTCTATCTCTTAGTTGCCATGTCTTTCATATTTCACCAAATCTACATCTTCCCCGCTCATGGTGGGGCTTAGCTTGGCTCCACCGGTTTCTCTTCCAGATTAGGGGTTACCAATAAGATCTTAATCACTAGTGGAATGCCTTGCATACGATTCCCATGCTATAACGTAAAAATGAAACCCGAGCTACCTCTGGGCAAGAATAAGTGGAAATCAAGTATTCCAAATTGTATCTATTCAAAATACCACAAAACCAAGTATTCACAATGTGTGTCAAAATTATTTCAGCATCGTAGAGGGCATTGAAATTCTTCCTACGTCCAAATAATTTTGTGAAAAATTCAATTCCTTTTAGATGCATAAGAACCAGCCACTTCGTTAAGCTCTATCAAAAAGTTAGTAAAGAAACTCTCATATAAACAGTCATACAAATTTTGGTCCACCCACACATGTGTGTTAAACTCAGATCCGATCTTGAATCTCTAAGCATATTAAACTCTTCCGATCTCTTATCCATTCTTCAACATTTTCAAGGTCAACAAGATCGTCCTTCATCATGAAACATCCTGAAATCGGCATGATAAAGAGGTCCCAACAACAAAACCATTAATGCACCCTAGAATTTACTCTTGAATAACTCAAGGCACACTAGCACATAACTCACCCGAAGCGTGTGAAGGTACTAGGTCCCTCTTTAGAGTTACCTTTATAGGATGTTAGTATGATGATGTTTCAACATATTTAGATTCATTACAATTAATGACAAAGCAATCCACGGTTCATAATTTCGATTATATCTTAGAAAACATAATCGATGAATTAAAAACAACCTAAGATCAGATTAATCATACAAGAACCAAATTTAGTCATGTCTAACACCATATATCTAGCCAATATATTCCATTTCATAAATATCGTGAACACGTAGAAGCTTTATACACTATAAAGTACCTCTAACATTCATGTGTGCATCAAAACCCATATATAGACAACTCTACAATAATTCATTACTACTAAAACTACATAGTTAAATATATATTTGTAGGGTGGGGACTTTCCTTCACCACCCATGCTCTTATCAAAATTATTCACATCCTAATAATAGTCATGTTCATTTACAATAAGATGTATAACATGCAAGTTCTCTAACAATAGATTTCCTTTAGTTAACTCCAAGTAGAAATCCTATTATTAGCTTAACCTATGCATGACATTGGCCGCCACTTGTTCCCAAAATACCATTGCATGGAGTGTAAATATTCATCTCTATGTGTGCTCCGTACATTATCTCCAAAATAGCCCTTATCCACAAAATAGCTAAGTCTGAGTCCTGAGTCCTTCCAAATCCTATTATAGCATAGTGCTTGCAGCATCCTATATTCTGC
>CM031241.1:650790656-650892037 GCA_018340775.1 Taxus wallichiana var. yunnanensis | reverse complement strand
TCTTGACTAGCACCCCAAACTTGCGAGATGATATAGTTCAATGAGAAAATCCATGACAATTTCATGTGTTTCTCTTTTTGTGGGGATTGCCTCCACCGCTTGGTGAAGTAATCAATGGCTATAATATTCCACTTGAAGGGTCTAAAATCTCACTAATGAAATCCATTCCCATTACTTGAATGGGGCTTCAATTGATACAGAGATGTAAAGGAAGGGAGCCTGAAGCTTTCGGTCTTCCGAGAAGCGCTGCAACTCTCATATCTTCTAACCAAAAGAGTTGTATCCTTGAAGATATTTGGCCACCAATAACCAGCCCTCAGGATCTTGTGTGATGTGACTCTTGCATCAAAATTCCCCCCACAAATTCATCCATGAAGATCAATAATTATCTCAAGGGTTTCTTCTTCAGTAATGCACCTTAAGAGGAATCCCTCTAGGTTTTCCAAGCTAACCCATAATCAGTAATGACATATTTCTAGGAAGCCAACTTAAGATCTCTTTTCTAGTTCTTACTTAAATACTCAGGGCAGCATAAGTGTCTGAGATAAAAAATTACATCCTTGTACCACTCAGAACTCATCAACCTTTCAAAAACACCTGCCCTTTCTTCTTCTATCTCATTTACCTCAATAGTTTGCAAGTTTTGCTCTCAGTCATAATCTTAGCCAAGCCCAAACCTCTCACCAACTTCATGGTTTGGATATCCATATCATATTCTTGCAACTTTTTCACCCACCTACATCTTTTTCTTGAGACTTCCATCTCTGACAAGATGTCCTTCACCATGGTGTGGGGAACATAAGAAACCACTTTAGAACTTATAATGTAAGGCCTAAATTTTTTTGTTGCTCTTACCAAGGAAAATTCTTGCTTCTCCATAATAGTGTATTTCAGCTCAACCCCTGCAAGGCCTTACTAAAAAGACAATTGGCCTCTCATCCCTTCATCATCCTTCTGCAGCAGGACAAAAGCAATAGTGTTCTCTAAAGCAAAGGAAAATAGTTGGAAAGGCTTCTTATAGTCTGGAGCTGCTAAAATAGGGGCATGCTTTAATTCCTCCTTGATCCCATTGAAATCTTGGATGGAATCCTCCTCCCATTTGATGACCTGGTCTTTCTTCAACATGGAATTGATTGGAATGGTCAACTCAACAAAAGTTTGATATGAATCTTCTAATGAAGTTTATCTACCCAAAGAAGGACTGAATTCCTTTCTTGGTTCTTGGAATAGGGACCTTGCTAATGGCCTCTACCCTCTCTGGATCAATCATCACCCCTTCTTGTGACACAATGTGACCAAGAAAATTTGCCTTCTACACTCCAAAATGGCACTTCTTTGGATTGAGTGAGATGCCATATTCTCTACATCTTATCAGCATCTTCTCCAAGTGTAGCAGGTGATCACTTCTCTTCCTGGAAAATATAGTTACATCATCTTGATAAACTGTAATAAACTCATTGATGTAACCAAGAAAAAGCAACATCCATTTCTCTTTAAAAGGTGGCTCCAACATTCATCAAACCAAGGGCATCCTAACATATACATATGTCCCCCAAGGAGTAGTAAAGGTTGTCTTGATCCTTTCTGATTCCTTCACCACAACTTGGTTATAACCAAAGAAACCATCCAAGGTGGAAAGCAACTTAATTAGTCACTAACTGCAGCATGTTCTCCATATTTGGTAGAGGATAATTATCCTTCATTGATGCCCTGTTTAGATTCCTGAAATCTACACACAGCCTGATGTCACCATTTTTCTTTCTGACTGGTACTAGGTTTGCAACCCAAGAAGAATACCTTGTGGGCTGAATAATCCCTCCATCTCTCAATTTCTTCAGATTCTTCTTGCATTTTGAGAGATAAGAGTGGATTGATTGGCTTCTATTTACTCCGAATGGCTTTGCATTAGACTCCAAGGAATCTCATGTTAAAACAGATCCTCTCTATATGATTTTAGTTTAGAATAGGTCCAAGCCATGCAATCTTTATATTTTTCAACAATTGGATGTATGACTACTTCTCCTCCTTGCTGAGATTGCTGCCTAACCAAATTTTCCTTGGTTTCTCCTTTGTACCAAGATCATGCTCCTCAACATCCCTCGAGGCTGCCATATGCCTATTAATAATGCAATCAACATTATCAAAATTTGATTCAAGAGAAACCAACCCTCTAGGAATGGTATTGGTCTTTAGCTGGATGATGCCTTTCCAAAAAGGTTTCCTTTCCCTCTGTTGCACATACCATTGGCTCCAATCAATGCATTGATCAACAAACTCTCCCTTGTTCTATAGAAATCTTCTGATATGAGCATCATCATCAAAAACCTGCCAGTGTTTAATATTGTCAGGGACAGAGGGTCTTGTCAATACCTCAACATCATATTCACAATATGGGGACATTACATAATTGTCAAAATGAGACCCCAATACTACAAGCCTATCTAGAAAATCATTGAACTTTCTATCATGATGCACAATGTTGAATGAATCAAACATCTCAATGAAATCCCAAACTGCATGCTTGTATTGTTTCATTCACTAATTTTTGTGGCATATAGTTTTCTGACTTGTTTGACAACTAATTTTGAATCTCCCTTGACAATAATGTCCTTGACACCATATTTCTAAGAAATTCTTAAACCTAACAACAATGCCTCATACATACTCAACAATGTTGTTGGTGCACTCAAAGTTGAGTTTGAAGGAAAAAACAAATTTTTCCTAACTTGGAGAAAGCAAAACAACACCAACACCATTCCCAAACTTGGAGCAAGATCCATCAAACAATAGAGTCCAAGGAGAGCCCACCTGTTCAAGACACCTACATTCCTCAATCTTGTGCTCCTTTCCATCAGCAAATCCTACAAAGTTATCAACATCAACATTTGTGTACAATACTTCATAGGATGCATTGTTGGGATCCTCAATAAGGTGCAACATCTTCTTTTCCCCATACAACCTGACAAGGCTGCCCTCAATTAAATGGTGGCATAGGACATATCCATTTGGACACTCCCACCAAACACTTGTAGCCCATTTTCTTGATAATAGCATGCCCCACTTGGCTGGGTAGTCAACGATGACAACATCAAGTTTTAAATTTTTACTTGGTAAGTACAAGCTGCACCACCAAACCCTTCACACATCCCACTACGGAACTTCTCTGGTCCATGGTAGTGCACTTCCCATATGCTTTTGTCACTTTGATATTCATCTCATTCATGACTTCCAGAGGCATGACATTACATGATGCCCCTAGAGTCAAACATGCAGTTGTGGAGTAATCTATCCTTAATGATCAAAGTGGTGAAGAATGGATCCACATTCAGTTGAGAGTCCACCAAGGATGTCCCCAAATAGACCTCAGGTGGTTCACCTAGTTCCTCCAATGCTGGTGGTGTCTCTAATTCTTCAATGATTGGAGGATTCTCCACAATGTTTACATTTCTACCTAGGGAAGTCTTCTCTTCTTTCAATCCCAAGTATTTAAATGCTCTCTTTTTGTGCTCAGGAATCCTAAGCAACTCAACAATTGGAACAAGACTTTGATTTGGCTTAAAACTTGGGCAATGTCATATGGGACATTCTTTGGAAAGGTAGTATTGGAAGGAAAGCTACCAAACTCATTAGGTGGTACATGATTTTTGACAGCTTGGGCATGAGGAGGGGTATAATTCTTGTTTGGAACTATAGGGCTTTTGGAAAATGCATCTTTCTTATGAGCCTCTTTAGGAATATTTGAAAGTAAGGGATCTTTTGGCTTGGCTTGAGGCCCTGTCCCTTTGATAGCCTTACTTCTTGTGTTATATTCCTTCTCTTGAGCCAAACATCATTTATCAAGAATCTTCTATCTTCTTCGTAGATGGGATTCCTCCATCATAATTCTTTATCATTAAATCCCTTAAATATTCAAATTCATTATTGGGAAATTCAAAATCTTGTATATAGTATATACTTCTAAAGTATGAGAGGGAGGAGAAAAGGTACTCTATGAATGCAATCCCAAAAGGTGACAATAGTCAGGCACTTATCACCTCAATTGAAGTTGCCCCTTGTTGTAAACTTCATGGAGCAAACCCATCATCCACACATCATCATCATTATCATCATTTGTTTCTTCTTCTTCTTGTTGATCTTCTTCACAAGGAGCATGAGGCATGAAACATTTTCACACCAATCAATGACATTTGTCTCCTCCACAACAACAACTATGGTAGCCAAAGGATCAGAACCATTCTATTTTCCCTACCTTGGGGCTGCCTATTTCCAAATCCAATAGGTCCCTTTCCTCTGTCATCAGATCTTTGGTGATTTGTAAACCTATCTTGGATTTGTTGCTTGTGTTGACCTTGTGAGCTCTACCCAATTCCTTTCTCATCTTGGGCTAGTTTGTAGGAAATTTCTTTGACAGCCCCTACCAAAGTTTTCACAACCTCCTCCAAATCAGCAACTTTACTTGTTTGAGGTTTTTCTGGGTTAACCAACTTTACACCCTCCCTTTTTGGAGGCTTTCCAATTTCCTTGATGTTGTTCTCTATTTGCAGAGCCATGGTGAAGGCCTACCTCAAATTTGTGGGGTTCTTGTCTCTTAAGTAATATGCATCCTTTTTATCAAATGCATCAGAATATTTGATCAAACATGACTCATCACAAGGCCTTAAGCCAACAGGAAATCTTCTCAAGGTCTTGTTGAACCTTGTGTTGAAATCATGTATTGACTCATTAGGATTCTTCTTGATGTTTTCAAATTCTGATAGAAGAAACCTAGGGTCAGTTCTATCACCATACTACAACCTAAATGCATTGTTCATCTCAGTCCAAGAATCAATAGAGTTATCTAGAAAATATTTATACCAGTCCCTAGCATCTTCTTCTAAAGTATGGATAAACAACTTGATATATACATCTTCATGTTCAATCTCAAAGTCTTCCATCATATTGATAAAAAGCTTTAAATGTTGATCACCAGTTATAGCATTGTTTCCTTGAACTTTGGTAGTTTGTTCCTTACATCTTGAGGAACTACATTTGGATAACCAGCCATTCCCACAAAATTTATAGGTCCAAAGGTGTTTACAACAAAAGGGGTCTAGGTGGGGGCTAGGCCATGTTGATTCGAGGAGGTGACCCTAGAGGGGTGACAAATTGATAAGGGGCAGAGGGTCTTTGGAACACAGGAGTATAACTTTCAAAATGGATATCCCCCAAAGGCCTTGTCTCTTAGAAATCCCTATCAACCTCTAGAAAATATAGGTGCGGATGTGAAGCAAACTTTTCAAAATCAAATTAAGGCCCCTCTCCTAGTTGGAGAATTCAATTCCAAAAAGAGGCTACCTGATTCAGAATCACTTGAATGGCAGTCTTCAATGATAGGCCGATCACTTTCATCAATGGAGATCCTCTTCTTGTCTGTTGATCTCCCACAACTCTCCAGGATTTTCTTCCTTCTGATTTTACTTTTCCTAGCTCTAGAAACAATGTCCTAGTAGGATCCCTAGCAAAGAAATATCTTCTTCCTTCCATCTTTACAAATATTAGAAACAAATCTTACTTTGAAAAGTTTTAAGACACTTCGTATTAATTAAAAATAAGATCAATAGGAGTTACCACTAAGGATTTCCACCTTAGTTGTGAAAATGCACTAAATATGATCTCATCGAATGTCTCATCAACACTAGAAACTTGAAATGGAAAGAGTCTCACTTTTCTTTACCCGATTTATCAAATGAAAGCTAGTGCACTAGGTGTGAAAACTGAAAGAATTGCACGCAGCACTTGGAGAATACAACAAGTGTTTTACCAGGGACTGAATGTGAACTATAATCCCCAAAGAGCGATGCCACTCGGTGTTGTTGGTACCCAAATTGATTCTCCCTCAAAGTCTGAGCAGCATCACTGGTTTGACAGGAAGCTTAGAGATAAATAGATCATGGTGAGTCATTTTATAGCTGGGGATGAGATCTAACTGGCCCTCTGTCACTCAAATGTGGAGAAATGGATAGCACCCTCAAGAGGATTTGATCTATCCTCACTATTTTAGGTTGTGCCTTTCAACCAAGGTAAGAGAACCCTTTTGTAGCCTGTTGTTTGTGGAGGAGGTGGAGATATCCTTCCTAATGAAGTTGTTAAGGAGACCTTGAAGAAAATATGATCAATGCAACAAAATATAACTCTCATGAGTTGTCACTCTAGATAGTGGAGATATTCTCTAGGCAAGGTTTAGGCTACTAAAGACATTTGGAATCCTGATTGTTTTTGCATGTTTTGGTAATGGAAATTGTGCATTTGTACACACATAGGGAAAATAGGGGTAGTATGGGTAGGATTGGTTGTTTTAAATGAATTTTGGTGGGAGGTGAGGTAGGATGAACTTGATTCACTAGATCCTTGAGAGCTTTTACAAAATGGAAGACTAAACCAACAGAATGCCACAGAACAACTAAAATGTTTCTTTAACTAGAATATGTGCTTCAATGGAGGCCCAGATTAGCACTTTTTCATACAATCTATGAGACTCTAACATGAAGGCTCAAGTTGGAAGACCCAACAAAGCATCAAGATCTAAGCCAAATCATGCCTGAGGTACACCTAGAGGCTTACAGACAATCTTTGTCAAAAATGAAAGAAAAGTGATTTTAAATCATTTATTTCACTCCCAGATGAAGGATCTTCCGAGAAATGAAATTACAGATGCCACTAAACTGTCACAAGGATTGAGACCTGTGTGATTGAACAAATTTTAATACAATATTGCAACAAGAACAAGAAAATCTATTTGCATACACTCAGAGATAAAACAAACACATTTTGCTCAAGATCAACACAGAATAACTCGAGTCTTGATCAAATTTATTAGCAGGGAAAGTTTCTAGAACAATCTCAGAGATTTTCAATGGTTGTACACTCACAACCACCTTGACATGATCAAATTTGATACAAAAGAGATATACATGCTTCTCAAACAACTTCTCAAAAGGATGGGCTCTGTCAAGCTTTTTTCTATTAGAAAAATCAGTCCCACCCCTAACACTCCAACCATTTACACAAAAAAATTGCCATTTATAACATTTACAACAGAGCCCCTTTTCCCCCTAAAAATCTAGACATTGAGTGCCACCAAGTTCTTTGCCATGATCTCGATCGTGACTTCCGAATCGGATCATGTAAAAGGCTGTCAGGTGCTCAAGGGGCATATCTCATCGAATATCTCCCGCATTAAACTCCTCCTTCTAGTAGATCACTCTTTCTTCAACTCGCCAACCACTTCCACCCCTAATCTATCAAATCTAGCTCCTTGCATGCTTGGGAGAAAAAAATGGAAAATCCAATCGAGCTCGATAGTTAGACCATTTTAATGGCGAAAGACGTCTCCAAATTTTCCCACCAAACTCAGATATCAACATTAAATCTCCTCTCTGTTTGGTGTTTAGGAATACCAAGAAATCATGAAGACTCACACTTCCAGGAGTGTTTCAAGTAAAATGGGGAAAATCAGATTCAGACTCAAGCTTTGTTGATCTTCACTTTGAATTTGGGTCATCCACGTGGAAGATTCAATTTTAAAATAGGCCAGGGGTTCCCTCTAACTTTTTACAACTTTTTGAAAAATGTAAAATTTTCACATTTTTCTCCATAACTCCATCCTTAAGAAATGAGCCTGAAACATGTCCCCAAGTTTTCCCCATATCTGCCCACTGAGAAATGAGCCTAACACATGTCCCAATGTGGGTCCCATCAGAACTGTGCTTCCTTTTTCACTTTTAACTTTTTTCTCTTAAAAGGAAAATTTTCCAATTTTCCCGAGGGTCCGCACCTCTGCCATTGACTAGAGCAAAGCTTTGACCTTTCCTCTATCGGGATTGTGGGCCATTTTTATATTTTAATCTTTTGAATATCATGGGGAAAAAATGCAAGTTACCCCCAATGGTCCACCTCCCGCCCTTTTGACTTGAAACAAACTTTGATTGATCCTTTGTCAGGTTTGTGGGCCTTTTTGATATCTTAACCCTTTTGAGAATAAGAGGAAAAAATTCTAAATTTCCCCGATGGTCTGCCTCCCCACCCCCTTTGACTTGTCAAACTGCCACACATCACAATGGCGCATCTTGAGATGGTCCCCAAAAGTTGAGACCTTGAATGAGCATAGGCTCGCCACGTGTCCTAGCCCAAAATTTTTTGTTTAAATGCTCAAAGCTCATTGGAAGGCACCAAGTGTCAGATCCTAGGCAATCTCCTTTGGCCATTGAAAATTCCAAGCAAAAAGCAAAGTGAGTGGAGGCCTCCAAGTGTCCTCTTGGCACTTCTTCAAAACCTTAAGGCTTCAAAAATGATTTGGCGGGGCACGCTTCCATTTTATAATTTTACTCCATTCTACCAAAAGGGAAAAACATCCAACTTGCCTCTCGAAGGCCCGCATCTCCACCTTTAACTTTTCCACGTGTCCTTCTATGGGTCAAGGTAAGACTTTTTCCTTGCCACTTAAATTTTGCTTTAATCAAATCCTGACGGGGGGCATGGGTAGGTTCAAAATTTTTACCAAAGTATCCAAAAAGAACAAGTTCAAAAAAATAAACCCACCGCACCCCATCTAATTGGAAGAAGCCACATAAGCACCAAAAGAACCAATCAAATTTGAGTGGGGCTACGGGACCAAATTTTCCTTTTTGCCAAAAAAGCAAAAAGTGATAAGTTAAAGCATTTACCCACCATCCCTTGACCAACCAAAGGAAGCCACGTGACCACTAATCATTGAGGAATAACTTTGATAGGAAAAAGACACCCGTTAGACCGTCAAAAACACATAAATTCACCACTCATGCCCAAAACCCAAATTTTCGCTCAGGATGAAAATGTTTCAAAACAAAACCAAGTGGATCATGGTTCCAAGCATCTTTCAACCATGGATTTGGATTTTCAAAGGCATACAAATATAAATTTATCATTCTCGAGCTTCCATGGTTGAGGAAAAATAGGAAAAATGGAAAATCCCATGGATTTTGAAGAAATTAGGACAAAAACAGGGGAAAACTTGGAGACTTCTTCAAGGAGGGAAATGAAAATGGATTCTGCAAAAACTCGAGGCAATTCAAATGGAGGTAAAATATTTCAAAGCATCCACATCGAGAAACAAAATTTTTATAACACGCAGATCAGAGGAAAATTAGTGAAAAATGGTGAGAGGTCAAAACGAGCACCAACACAACCTAATCGTACACTACTCTATCATCCAACCCCTAGGCCATCCATCTAGCTGACCAACCTAACCGACCAACCCGGATGAGCAACTCAAACGTCCAACCCAGGCATCCAACCTAGGCATCTAACCTAGTGTGTCACCTAACTAGCCATTTAATCATCGTCCAAACTAAACTTTTTAATTCGTCCAACCAATCAACCCATCCAACCAATCCATTCATTTGACCTATCTATACAACTTGATCTATAGCTCAAATATCATCCTACTCGGTTCCAAATCACAAGACAACCTAACCAAATCAGTTCTAACTCACCAAACAACTTGACCAGCTCATTTTTCCATGAAAACCAGCTCTTTTAACGCATGAATATTAACTCGTCTGATCCATCTAAGCTCTTTACTCTCCTAACAATATGGGGCTGAATTTGATGACCGTTTACACGTCCCATACTTTGAATAGGTTAAGTCCATTTATGATGATTTATCCAAATTAGCTCGGGGGTAAGTTTGGGATAATATTAGTGACCTCTTGGGGACATCTACCTGTAGATGTCTTACCAATTTCCTTGAATTATCCATTGGGCATGAATTCAATCCTAACCTTGAAAAAATGATCTATCCCATTTGAAAATTTGTCACCCAGATCTGTATGAATTTAGCATTTGGGCTGAAACTACTTGCCTACTCTTAAAGTTGATTTTGGGATTTTAGATAAATTTGTAAAATGTCCCCAAAAATGAAAATTTGAATAAGGAAAATGTATGGAGAATGATGGACTGTCTTGATCTATTAGGGTTAATAGATGCACTTGAAAACTCGCCCAAAATTTGATTTCTGCCATGAGTATTGTTGCTTCCAATGAATGGATTGTGCACGAGAAACCACACACCACAACACACACTATGTACAAAAATAAAAATCATACACACCCCACGTGGGATATGCAGAGTGTGCAAGAGCAACTCCTTTTGCTGAAAGCACACCTACCTACTCTACACCAACCAGAATAAGGGTAAGCTACACCAAGCCTGCAACAGGAAGGGAGAAATAGATTCCTTATTTACAAAGTTTGGTCATGTAATTAATTTAGAAATGGACATGGCATGTAATAAGAGTGGAAAAATATCTACCACCCTTCTACCTAAAGCATCAACAACAAATAAAATTAATACCTCCTCTAGTTTTACATTTGGTTGAAGGTGTTTTGCACGACCTTTAGTGCTTTCAATATCATCCTCATGCCCGAAAATGAGAATGACCGGCTATGGATTCTCCTTTGGATCTAATGAAGCTAAGTACCGATAGGGCATGGTCTGACCCGATGCATGTGCCCACCACTCTGAGTTTCAACTCCAAGAATGGAGCCTTCTTGTAGACTTCCTTGAATGGATCTATTTGCATGCTGATTTTGACCTTTTGTGCATCTAAAAATAGTTGGTCCTATGCTTTGATGAATGATTTGGCGGTGGCACCATCCTTGCATTCTTCTCCTTCCTCAATTACAATAAACTCCCCTATAGTATGTATCTCATTAGGAATGATTGCAGCCTTTGATGTAAATATTGGAAAACTGTTACTGCAACTTTTGAAGTTTGTTGATCAATTGGGAGTTCCTCTACTTAAAGACCAAGACTATGTGCACATTTTTCCATTTCCTCCAATATAAAGCTTTACAAGTCAAAATCCTCTAGTTTATGCTCTTAAGCACTGTCTTGGGAAGTGAGATCTTCTTGAAAGTCTTCCTCCATCATAGGTTCATCGATTAAATGAGACCCTACAAATGAGAGCAATAAAATATCAATGATGTCTTCTTCATTCAGGGCCTTTGGATCTAAATTAGTCTCTCTTATATGTTCCTCTTCAACTAGACCTAGAGCTTCTTCTTCCTCCCTCATTTATTCTGTAGCTTGTGATTGATCAACAACCTCTGAAAATAGGGTGCCCTCATGGACACTACATTCTGAGCAAAGGGACCACTAGTCATATTCTATTTCTTCTTGTTCCTATTTTGCTTCCGCTACCAACTGAATCAACTTACACCACTTGTGAATGGACCTCACCCTCCTCCAAAGGTTTCTCCATGAAGGTGATTTTATCAATTCTAAATCGAAGAGCCAAGCTCACCAAGATTCTAATTATTTCTTCTTTTATTGGCTCTTCTTTTTACCACTCCCTTGACTGGATTTTTTATTCTCTTCCCGATATGGACCTAGGAAAGTGGGAGGAGCAGTGGGTGGGGT
Source organism: Taxus wallichiana var. yunnanensis (assembly GCA_018340775.1). Taxonomy (NCBI): domain Eukaryota; kingdom Viridiplantae; phylum Streptophyta; class Pinopsida; order Cupressales; family Taxaceae; genus Taxus; species Taxus wallichiana. The sequence goes on along the minus strand of CM031241.1, from coordinate 650,880,601 downwards.
CACCACTGGTTGTTTCTTGGTTTGTTGTGGAGGGGAAGGTATTTATTTTGGATTTTATGTAGGGGACTTGGACTTGGAAGGAAAAAGGGTAGAGAAGATGAGATGGGATGGAATATTAGGAGATGGAAAATTTGATTCCACAATGGGGGAAGCAGGTGAGAAGCTTGGAAATTATGGGTCCCATTGAGATGGTTCAATTTAGGGAGTGAGGGGAGAGTTGTAGGATGACAATGCTAGGGTCTCCCATTGACAAGATTGACTAGCCTTGTCCACAAAAGCTCCTATCTCCTGGATCCACTCCGTAATCCTAGGAAAAATCTCAACAATAATATTGAGCTTCTCTTGAGGGCTATAATAGCTTGGAATAGGACCCACCCATTGACAAGGGGTCCTAAAACCAATCTTGGATGCTTGTAATTGAGTCATAGCCCTTTGATGTGCCATCTTTTCCTCCAATTCTTGAACTTTGTTTTGTATCTCCATATCCTCAGGTGTAGAATAGTATCCTCCATAATATGTATACCCTAGCTCTTCAACAGATCCATAGTTTAGTACATAACCAAACTCTCTTGCATCTTGTTCATAGGAGTACGCATACTATTGATCTTCTTTGAAGTACAGATATGGAGGTGGATAATAGTAACTTGAGAATGAACTCTATGAGTTAGGAGGTGAGCATGAATAGTACTAATGCTACTGCATGTGAGAATTCCAAGAGGGGAACGATGTCATGATTGAAAAACTTCATGGACAGAAGAAAGTGGAAAGATGTGGAAGGAAAAATGGAAATGGATGGAATGCAGGAAGATTTGCAACTCTGATAATGGGTTGTTGCCCAGATGGAGTCACCATATGTGCTAAATGGATGTTCCTCCAAAGGTTGAAATATTCATAAAGAGCACATCAACTTGATGAAGTGAAAATGTAGACCAAAATACACCCCTTTGAAATATAAAGCTTTCGCCTACTTGTCCCACGGGCATGTCAAAATTGTTAATGCAAAATTACAACACACCCAAAATGGCCTTATTGTGAGTGGGACATTTGGTGTAATTTGCTAACATGGGACCATCTCTCAAGCCATGGGACTTGTGAGCTAGAGATGTTCCTTTGGACAAGGCCGACTTCCTCTTCCTAATTATAATGCTAAACTACTCCTAATGTGGAAAATACGCCTAACTATAGCTATCCTAACAACTTCCAAGGAGACAGGAGAGAGAGAGAGAGAAAGAGCATGAAAAGGGGGAATCCTACACTAAGGGGGTGATAAAACAGAAGAAGGGAGGAAAATATTTTGTTGAGGGAGGATAAAACAATGAAAATTTAGCTAAAGGAAGTCGGATAAATGTGAAACACCCATCATCGTACCACCATCAACACTCCACGAAGCATGACATTATAAACCTGCAAGTGAAAGAATATGCACAAAATACAAAAATAATAATGGAGAGGCAAGAAAATACAATAAAAATGATCTAGGGTTGAAGAAACACCACAAAACACAATTTTTATTTCTTCATAGTATGCACATACCATTACATTTTATGCACAAAGGCATAATTACATTGCTAGGCCCAAGAGAAGGCTCACAACTCAAATGGAGTTGAGGGAAAAATTTGTAAGAGTTTCCCCAGCTCCCAGAATGTCTCTCTAAAAAATGAGGGGTTTAAGTTCTTTTTATAGCCAATTTTCACCCACCCTCATTAAAGAGGTATGGGCACCCAAACAATGTCACTTCTTAAGGGTGCCTTACATTTAGAAAAGACATGGGTACCATATCGCATTAAACTAAGTTGTCAAGTTTTCTTTTTTTACCTACCTTTTCCTTAAATGGGACTTATGATCCATCCAACATGTAACCCATCCACCCTCGTTGTACCATCTACGGGTCCCGAACCTTATGAAATGTATAACCATGTGTTTCCTGACCTTGACCATCCAACTATGTGGGCCGTACATTTGAAGCAACTCCCAAATAATGAGCCACCACTCGAGTAATGGGTCAACCAACCTGTTTCCATACCTAGGGTTGGGACGTTGTCCAACCTTTGAAATGTCTAACCCAATTGATTGGCCTATGACCCGTCCATCTTCCTTTTCTCCTTTTCCCGGTTGAGCCATCTTACCATTCCTATCTATCGATGTGTCCAATTGGTATGTCGACCAATTGAGAGGTATCATCTTTTCATCTATCTAAAGGGGATTAGACACCGTGGTATCTTTTGTCATCTATCTAAAGGGGATTCAGATCTACCGTGTGACTTCCTTATCTGTCTATCATATGAGCCACCATCACGATGCTACCATAACGGTTGATCGACCAACTCTATCATATGCCTAGGACATCCAACCGATCATATGTCGTGCCACAACTTCCAGGAATCTAAAATAGCTCCTTGCTCTACTTAACCAGCTCATTTCACCATGGCTTGCCAATTCACTACACATGAAGATTAAGTTGGTTGATGATCTCTTTTGTCTCATGACAATCCGGGTGAATTTGATTTCTGCACATCCCAAACTTTGAATGGTGGCCTTGTGGATTTCTTTCCAACGCTCTAGGAATCTAAGTCCCTCTACTTAACCATTTCACTTGCCGTATGTGCATGCGCATGAAAAGGTGAATTTATGTGGTGGCCTTTCAACCGGGATCTATGCTCCACATATAAATGCCTTGCATATACCTGCAAGAGATGACTTTGTCTGGAAGTGGGAAAGGGAGTGAGAATGGAGGTAGGAGAACTAATGTTGCAGGTAGAAAATTAGATTCCTACACACACACTAGTTAGAAACTTCATCACATGCATTTATGAGAAGAAACAACCCTAGTAAATGACAACAAGACCAAATAGAATTTGATGAGAACAAAGTGTCATGAAATCCCTTGGTCAAAGAAAGCTAGAAACTCCTTCTTGTATTGATGCTTGAACAAAAGTTGTACATAGTGTAGGAATGGAAGAAATTTGAGAGGGGAAGAGAGTAGAAGAAAATGGCTATCTCCTTTTCTTTCTCTCAAGGTAGAATGCACTCTTGAGTCTACAAGATCAATCGCCAACCCTTTGAAATGGGAATGGATTTACAATTTATAGAATAGAATATGACTCTTCATCTTCCTCATGACCTTTTGAATACCTTAATATGACTTAAGACTGTTCATATTCCACTTCAAATATTTAAGTCCCTTTTATAATAGCAAGGTGACTTAATTTACATTATGTTTCTAAAGTCTCTTAAGTCATATTAAAAGTGCAAACCCCAACGCAAAATTAGAATATTGGAAAGTGAGAGAAAGTTGGGGGAAGAGGAGAGAGAAAGAGGGGGATAAGAAGAAGAGGAGATGTCATTCCTGATGAAGTCCATTGATCCTCATTGATGGAAAGCTCCAAATGTAGTGAAACTCTGAATCTTCGAACTCCTTGCACACTGTGAAATTCCTCCAAATTATCTCACGAACGTTCACTAAGTTGAATGAACTAAGGTGGATCTTGAATGCCCTGTGAAAAATGACTAGGATGCTCCCGAACAATGATGTCCCCCTGAATGATTATCCTTGTACATCCCATTGTGCCAAAACTTCTCTTTGAGTGTAACTTACTATTTTTAGTAAGTGTGAAAAAGGCAACTCTCTCGATCCTTTGTTGAGTGTTGTGACCTTGATTCCCCTTTCTCCCTGCATTCCTCACTCCTTTGGATCAAATTTCTATTTTTAGCAGGTGCTCGAGGGCCCACTTACTATTTTTAGTAAGTGCCAAAAATGTCCATTCTGGTGGATTCTCAGTTGTAGTGCACCTCTGATATCTTCATCTCCTTCATGTTCTTTTGTTAATGACTTTCCCAAAATAGCAGTTCCTATGTAGTAGACCTGCTATTTTTAGAAAGTTGGCCTTTGGGAGTCGGATTGATGTGGAATGAAGTTTTTTTGATATGGGTTTTTTCCCAATATCATCCCTTTGAAATTTCAGGCCCGCCCGCTTAATAATCCAGAGATTTTAAAGTTTTAATTTTTGGACCTCGGCAATGCTTAAAGGCTTTCCGGGTACGGCAAACATTAAATGGACCTCAAAATTGCAGGTCTTTTTTCTCCTTTGTTTGTGAATAAAATTGTATTTTTGATGTGGGTTTTTTCTTCTGGTGCTTCACGTGCAATCTTACTTCGATCCGAAACCGTTTGACGGAAATCCCACTTCTTTCTTCGTTGAGCCGAAAGGAGATTTCTTCATTGTGGATGCTTTGTCACACATGGGGGGAGTTTGAAGGTGTCTTCTTGATGGTCTTGGATAGAGGAATGAACAAAATAAATGGTTCATTGATTCATGCACTGGTTTGCAAGCTTTGTTTAGATTTCCATTTTTTAGCTATGGGGATTTTGTTGTTCTCTTCTTTGTTGTTCTTCGTTTCTCCTTAGCTTGATGAGGATTCCTTTTGAGACCTATGCATCACCATGGGAAAGGTATTTCAGTTCCTTTTTTTATCTGGTCTGAGCATTTTCAATGGTGAGTGATGGTAGAATGTTGCAGAGGAAGAATGGAGGAAAGGAGTGCAAATAAAACTATTAGAAGTTAGAAGCGGGAAAAGCAACACTTGGAAATTTTTCAAAAAGATGTGCATAGGTAGGGCTTGGGTGAATTTTTCCATGCTTTATGTCCCTGACCTTAGGGATGTGAGGGACATCAATTTCCACAATGAGCAAGATGGTGACACGTGGCACTAGATCCAACGGCAGGGAATGAAGGAGGAAAAAGTTGATTTGAAGCACCGGAGCTGAAATGAGGTCACATGGGTGTCCAGAAGACTCCCCATAGGGGATGGGTGAATTTTCAAAGGCCTGATGTCCCCCACCTCAGGTGCATAAGGTACATCAGTTTCCACGGTGGTGTCCCGGAGGTGACACGTGGCACCGATCCGATCAAAAGTCCCCATAGGGGCTGGGTGCATTTTTAAGGTCCCCCACCTTAGGTGCATAAGGTACAGGCAGGAATGCATGCTCCAAATAAGCACTTGAGGGCTGAACTGCCAGGTCTGGAGGTCATATGAGGGTCCCAAGGGTCACATGAGGGCTGGGAAATTTTCCAAGGGGTGATGTACCTGACCTCAGGGACGTGGGGGACATGAAATCCCACCAGGCTCCTGGTGTTGACACGTGTCCTCTCGAAAAAATGACTAAGTCCTGAACTGCCTTTGAGAGGGTAACTTGGAATGCAGATAACTTGAGCTTCCGGTGGAATTTATTGGTGAAAATTTTATATGATCCTGACTGGAAATGGAATTTTGAATCCAATGATGTGGGTCTCATGTCTTTATTCGATCATATGATCCCTGAAAAATCAGATTTTTGATCTGGGACTCCACTTGTACCTGAGAAAAACTATCTTCCAATCATATGCGCCAAGGTGTTGTGAAAAATATTATTTCACCATCATGTAGGTATTGGAATCCTATTTCTAAATATGTTTTTTTTTACTTCCAACTCCATTCAGAGCTCTCAAATCTTCTTTTGAAGCCAACAGTTGTTTTAGGCCTGTGTACTAGCTCTAGGCTTGTGAACCCTATTTTCACTCGATCGCTCCTCCAAGTCTTAAAAACTTCTAAACCTTCCAAAATCATTTCCATGATGTTATAAGGTATTCCATTCACCTCCATGTTGAATTTTTCCCTTCTTCTCTGCTCCAGGGGGTTGATCCAATCCCGGGAAGGCCAACGATAGCCCTTCCCTATACTGCCAAAAGATAACATTTTCAATGAACTCCTAAAATCACCTAGGGGGAATGAATGGAATTTCCTAAATCACCTAGGATAATATCATGACATTGGTTGGGAATTCATTTGGACTGACTGAACAGGTCTGGGGTTTCTTAGGAATGATAAAACATGAAAATTTTGGCATAGGGGTATAGTTGTCATGCTCGAAATTGTCAATTTCCCTGTTGCACATTCTCACGACAACAAAAAATGGCTCTAGCTTGGGGACATGACATGGACTGAGCACAGTGAAGAAGACATGACATGGGAATCCAGAATCTCAATTTTAGACCATATAATTCATTGACCAGTGCCTTATCCATTGGGCCCTGCGGAGTCATGCACAACTTCAAGAAAGGAAGATTAGAAGAAGGAAACACCCACACACAAAACGACCGAAAGGAAACACACGACACACAACAGGAAGGGAAACACACACAATGGAAAGGGAAAAACACCTATCAATCACCTATGGTACAAAGTGAGGGACAACCCGCTTTCACTGAAGTACTTTTTATTTCACAAAAGTTACCCCTGAAGAGGCAACACCGAATGATGATGTTCTGTGAAGCCGTTGATGGGTTCTAGAAAGTATCCTCCCCTCCTCAACTACTTATGAAAGCCAGGTTCTTTCACAATTATCTGTACTTGGTAGGAGTGAGTCCATGTGATCTTCTTGATGCTCAGGTCCTTTCTTGGAAACTCCATTGTCTTCATGCTCTTTGAAATTGGTTTCATCGTGCCAGTTTCCTTCCATGTTTATCCATATAGCTGATTCTCCATCGAGCATCTCATCGCTGCCCCAATGCTGATTTTCATTCCAATTCCTTGAACCTTCTAAGTTAATTTCTTTCCCAGGTCTATGCTCATTGACATCTCTTCCATGAGAAACCTCAGACTTATCCATTTCCTTTACTTCACTGTGAGGTGCTTGAGTACTGACTGAAAGATTGGATGCGGCCTCATACTTGTCTTGTATGCCCATGGCATGAGTGAAGAGATCAAGAATCAGCTCAGGGTCTTCCACCACTTCTACTGCATCCAATATTTCTTGCATGAGTAATGCTTCATCATTTCCTGTAGTCCCTCTTTGTACACCTTTGAAGAATCTTTATCTTGCAACTCAAAGAAACTATCTGGAGGGATTACCTCATCATCTCGAGAATCACTGCACTCTACTGATCCTTCATCAAAAGGAGCTTCATCTTTAGAGGTCTTCAAACTCCTTGCTTCAATTTCTTCATCATAGAAAGAGTCTTCATCTTCAAATGGGAAAGAAAATACTTCAATTTCATCATTGTATCCACCAACCATTGGCTTGAGAGGGACATCATATTTCTCATCTTGCCTTATCTCAATATGGCTGACCTTCACATTAGTTAAGGCTTCCAAATCAGCTTCATGTTTATCTTCCATATTCATGGCTTGCATTAAAAGTTCCAGACTGATCTCAGGGTCCTTTGTTTCTTCCACGGCTCTTAGCAGTCCTTGTATAGACATTTCTTTCAAACCTTTTCTCAAGGGCTCATTGTAGACTGGCTTGGTCTCTTCCTAGGTGACATGATCAAGGGAGTCCTCATCTTCAAATGGGAATGAGAAAATTTCTTCATCACAGATAAGCATATAAGCTGTTTTTTCTTTTTGAAAATCACCGAGAACCATTTCCTCTTCCTCGTGGTCTATAACATCTAGCGATTCGGGGCTGCCCTCTTGTAACTCGAATCTCCTCAATGCTTCTTCAAAATCCAAATCTCTCCGGGAAGGCATGTCTGGACCTATCAAGATGGGAATATCTTCTTCCTCCTTGGTTGTCACCAAGTGATTCATCCACCTGGTATTTTGGTACAAAATGTTAGCTTCTGGGCTTCCAGACTTTTGCATAGTGTACCTCATCTTCTTCTCGGGAAGTAATTTCTCCATGTCTCCCTTCACTGGTATGGTTGCAAAAGACCAATTCATCTGAATTTTCCCTCCCAATTCTCGGTAGAAATTTCTACTCAAAGATTCCAAATAAGGCCGGGACGTCTACTACCAAAATCATCACTGAAACTTTCTTGTCTAGAAATCTGCGAGAGCCACCTATGCATCTTTAACCTTCCCTACAAGTGAGACCTTTTTTTATTCCAAAGAGTAACAAGAGCCACTAGGTGGAGTCATTGTAAGTTTAAGAGCCTTGGACCTTCAAAGGCATCACATTGTCTGAGGCACCAGAATCTATTATGCAATTGTTCAGTACATATTCTCCAACAAGAAGGGAGACGTAGAAAGGTTCAACTTTATCAGTCTTTGATGCACTCAGAGAAAGCATGTTCTATGAGGGAGGTGTAGGTGAGTTTGGTAGCATGCCTTTGGAATGATGAGCTACATCATTGGGTGTTAGACTACCATTTTTGATGTATTGGAAAAACCTCTCAAATTATTCAGGATGAGTCCGCAAATATTCAATTTTAGTAATCTACACTTTGGCCTTGTTTGCATATTCTATGAAGTCAAAAGGAGCAGATGCGGATAAGGGGGGTGAAGGGACTGATTTTGGAGTCTGGATAGGCTTAGGAGCAGGATTTGATGTTTGAGGAATGGAGGGTATTTTGAAAGGCACACTAGGAGCTTTCAAGGAATTAGATTTTGTAGGAGCAGATTTAGATTTAGACTTGAAAGAGACATTAGAAGACTTACTTGGGATTGAGGGAGCCTTCTTACTTGCTACAGGGTCAAGCTCCAACAATGCAAATTCATGGAAGATGGAAGTGGGGATCCTCGACTGATTATTTTATTTTTCGGAGTCACCATAGGAGGATCATCAACCTTATTTTCTTTTGCAGCAGTGGAGGGAGATGCTCTTTTCTCAGACTGAGAACGAGTGAATACCGCATGCATGAGAAACTTGGTGCATCTTCTTCATCTTCTTCATAACCTCCAGAATACTCACAAAACCTGATTTGTGTATCATTCTCAAACTCATCACTTTCTTGGAAATCGCCACCTTCTTGTTCAAGCTCTTCTTCACTTTCTTGAAATCTGCAATTTACATTCACGGGTGGGGCCTCCAAGGCAAGTCTTTGGGGTGCTCCTACAATCTGATTTCTATTACTTCTCTGAGAAGAAACTCATTCAAATAATTCCCTCTTCAAAGAGGCCATCTCATTTGCCAAACTTTTTGCAAAGTGATGGATTAGTTCTCTCATCTTCAGGATGTTGGGCCTTTCCCTTTGATGGATTCTTGATCTTTCCAGAGAGGATGAGATCATCATCCAATTCAATGGCCCTCCTTTGTGCTTCTACAATGTTCCTTGGTTGAACTCTTCGTAGGAGAAATCCTACCTCCGGTGATTGAGTGTTTATGAAGAATATTTTGATATTGTTTTCAGATGGTGAATCCTCTTCAGGTATCCTACGCAGCAACCATTCAAAATCAAGCCACGAAGTCTCTCATGGTTTCATTTTCTCCTTTATTTATTTGAGCCAACTACACCAAGAGGTCTTGAAATCTTCATTTGATTTAAATCTCTCTTTGAATGCATCCTTGATGTCATTCCAACCCGTGATGGACCGGGAAGGCAGGAGGTAAAACCATTCTATTGATTTTTTTTTCTTGAGGGACTCCACGAACAATCTTACAGCAACATATTCATGTTGGACACCAAGAATTCCACATGATGTCATGAAAGCAGCGATGTGTTCTTCCGGATGTTGTGTGTTGTCACCTTTGAACTTTGGAAAGTTCTTGCGGGAACCCGTTGGTAGATCATGAAGAGGGGGTTCAAGAGCAAGCGGGCCTGTATTCCTTCCCCATGGAACAATGGGTTGAGGTCTTTCTTCTTCATCCACCATTGTTTCTTCTTCTTCTATTTCAGATCTTGCTTCAGAAGATCCTTCTTCAAATTCTTCTTCTTCCGTGAACTCGATGTTCAATGGTGGTTAAAAAATTTGCAGAATTTGAAGGATTTTGGATAGGATTACTAGGTGAACTTCTTGAAGAGCCAGATGAAGAGGAGGCTTGAGAGAAGAAATATGGATTATCTCTAATTCATTCTTGCAGATTTTGCAAAGCTTCGAAATTGAAATCAGCAACACCTCTCGACCTTCTCAACTTAGGTATCTCTTCCTTTAGCCAGCTTTTGGAAGCTTTTGCAGTGAATATGAAAGGCCACTGTGGAATGTGAAAAGTTCACGTGTAGAAATCAGCAGTGTATCTTTCGAAATGGACTTTCTTGAACTCTCTTTTATGATTTTTTCAATATTTGATTTTTTTTTTGAATTTTTGGGACCTTGTGGTCATATTTTGGGTGCAGATGCTACTAAATCTACCCCACGGTGGGCGCCAAAAACTGTTGGTGAGAAAATTTGTCGGGTGGACAAACTTGTGGATTTCTTGCCAACACTCTGGGAATCTAAGTCCCTCTACTTAATCGGTGTAGCTGTCATATGTGCATGCACATGAAAAGGTGAATTTCTATGGTGGCCTTTCAACCGGGATCCAACAGGGGCACTCCACTGACCTTGTGGAAAATGCTTGCATATACTTGCAAGAGATGACTTTGTCTGAAGTGGGAAAGGGAGTGAGAATGGAGGTAGGAGAACTAATGTTGCAGGTAGAAAATCAGATTCCTACACACACACTAGTTAGAAACTTCATCACATGCATTTATGAGAAGAAACAACCCTATAAATGACAACAAGACCAAATAGAATTTGATGAGAACAAAGTGTCATGAAATCCCTTAGTCAAAGAAAGCTAGAAACTCCTTCTTCTTGTATTGATGCTTGAACAAAAGTTGTACATAGTGTAGGAATGGAAGAAATTTGAGAGGGGAAGAGAGTAGAAGAAAATGGCTATCTCCTTTGCTTTCTCTCAAGGTAGAATGCACTCTTGAGTCTACAAGATCAATCACCAACCCTTTGAAATGGGAATGGCTTTATAATTTATAGAATAGAATATGACTCTTCATCTTCCTCATGACCTTTCAAATACCTTAATATGACTTAAGACTGTTCATATTCCACTTCAAATATTTAAGTCCCTTTTATAATAGCAAGGTGACTTAATTTACATTATGTTTCTAAAGTCTCTTAAGTCATATTAAAAGTGCAAACCCCAACGTGAAATTAGAATATTGGAAAGTGAGAGAAAGTTGGGGGAAGAGGAGAGAGAAAGAGGGGGATAAGAAGAAGAAGAGGAGATGTCATTCCTGATGAAGTCCATTGATCCTCATTGATGGAAAGCTCCAAATGCAGTGAAACTCTGAATCTTCAAACTCCTTGCACACTGTGAAATTCCTCCAAATTATCTCACGAACGCTTTGCTAAGTTGAATGAACTAAGGTGGATCTTGAATGCCCTATGAAAAATGACTAGGATGCTCCCAAACAATGATGTCCCCCTAAATGATTATCCTTGTACATCCCATTGTGCCAAAACTTCTCTTTGAGTGTAACTTACTATTTTTAGTAAGTGTGAAAAAGGCAACTCTCTCGATCCTTTGCTGAGTGTTGTGACCTTGATTCCCCTTTCTCCCTGCATTCCTCACTCCTTTGGATCAAATTTCTATTTTTAGCAGGTGCTCGAGGGCCCACTTACTATTTTTAGTAAGTGCCAAAAATGTCCATTCTGGTGGATTCTCAGCTGTAGTGCACCTCTGATATCTTCATCTCCTTCGCAGGTTCTTTTGTTAATGACTTTCCCAAAATAGTAGTTCCTATGTAGTAGACCTGCTATTTTTAGAAAGTTGGCCTTTGGGAGTTGGATTGACATGGAATGAAGTTTTTTTGATATGGGTTTTTTCCCAATATCATCCCTTTGAAATTTCGGGCCCGCCCGCTTAATAATCCAGGAGATTTTAAAGTTTTAATTTTTGACCTGCAGTGCTTCTGGGTACGGTACAACCATTAATGGACCTCAAAATTGCAGGTCTGGTTTTCTCCTCCATTTAAAATAAAATTGTATTTTTGATGTGGGTTTTTTCTTCTGGTGCTTCACGTGCAATCTTACTTTGATCCGGCAACCGGTTTGACGGAAATCCCACTTCTTTCTTCGTTGAGCCGAAAGGAGATTTCTTCATTGTGGATGCTTTTTCACACATGGGGGGAGTTTTAAGGTGTCTTCTTGATGGTATTGGATAGAGGAATGAACATAAATAAATGGTTCATTGATTCGTGCACTGGTTTGCAAGCTTTGTTTAGATTTCCATTTTTTAGCTATGGGGATTTTGTTGTTCTCTTCTTTGTTGTTCTTCATTTCTCCTTAGCTTGATGAGGATTCCTTTTGAGACCTATGCATCACCATGGGAAATTATTTCAGTTCCTTTTTGATCTTGTCTGAGAATTTTCAATGGTGGAGTGATGGTAGAATGTTGCAGAGGAAGAATGGAGGAAAGGAGTGCAAATAAAATTGTTAGAAGCTAGAAGCGGGAAAAGCAACACTTGGAAATTTTTCAAAAAGATGTGCATAGGTAGGGCTTGGGTGCATTTTTCCATGCTTGATGTCCCTGACCTCAGGGATGTGAGGGACATCAATTTCCACAATGAGCAAGATGGTGACACGTGGCACTAGATCCAACGGCAGGAATGAATGGAAAAAGCTTTATTTGAAGCACCGGAGCTGAAATGAGGTCACATGGGTGTCCAGAAGACTCCCCATAGGGTCTGGGTGCATTTTCCAAGGCCTGATGTCCCCCAACTAATGTTCATAAGGTACATCAGTTTCCACGGTGGTCCTAGAGGTGACACGTGGTGACCGATCCGATGGCAGGGAATGCATGCTCCAAATAAGCACTTGAGGGCTGAACTGCCAGGTCTGGAGGTCATATGAGGGTCCCAAGGGTCACATGAGGGCTGGGAACATTTTCCAAGGGGTGATGTACCTGACCTCAGGGACGTGGGGGACATGAAATCCCGCCAGGCTCCTGGTGTTGACACGTGTCCTCTCAAAAAAATGACTAAGTCCTGAACTACCTTTGAGAGGGTAACTTGGAATGCAGATAACTTGAGCTTCCGGTGGAATTTCTTGGTGAAATTTTATATGATCCTGACTGGAAATGGAATTTTTAATCCAATGATCTGGGTTTCATGTATTTATTCGATCATATGATCCTGAAAAATCAGATTTTTGATCTGGGACTCCACTTGTACCTGAGAAAACTTCTTCCAATCATATGCGCCAAGGTGTTGTGAAAAATATTATTTCACCATCATGTAGGTATTTTCAATCCTATTTCTGAATATGTTTTGTTTTACTTGCAACTCCATTCAGAGCTCTCAAAATCTTCTTTTGAAGGCCAGTAGTTGTTTTAGGCCTCTGTACTGTCTAGGCTTGTGAACCCTGTTTTTCACTCAGACTGCTCCAAGTCTTAAAAAACTTCTCTAAACCTTCCAAAATCATTTCTTTGATGACATAAGGTATTCCATTCATCTCCATGATGAATTTTTCACTTCCATTCTGTTCCAAGGATGTTGATCCAATCCCGGGAAGGCCAACGATAGCCCTTCCCTATACTGCCAAAAGATAACATTTTCAATGAACTCCTAAAATCACCTAGGGGGAATGAATGGAATTTCCTAAGTCACCTAGGATAATATCATGACATTGGTTGGGAATTCATTTGGACTAACTAAATAGGTCCTGGGTTTTTTAGGAGTGATAAAACATGAAAATTTTGGCATAGGGGTATAGTTGTTCTGTAAATTGTTCATATTTCCTGTTGCAGTTCACGACAACAAATGGTTAAGTCCTTTCCATGATGATTTCATTCTCACAAAAATGGTTAAGTCCATTTATGATGATTTATCAAAATTAACCTGGGGGTAAATTTGGGATAACAAGTTCTTCTTCATGTCTTGCTTCAACTCTACTCGATCCCTCACCTTCACTCCTCTGCGAAATTCCTCCAAAACAATGCCCTAGCTCTCTAAACCCTAACCTAGAAATCTAACCTTCCACAAAAAAGTGAAAATACTAGTAGGAATCCACCAAAAAAAATCCTTCACTCATGCCTATGTACTCCTTTCCACTCTAGTTCACAAATCTGCTAAACTTTCCACTTCACACATAAAACTCCATAAACTATTTTCACAAGGATGCCCTAGTTTTCAAAATCTCTTCAACAAAAAATGCAAGGTAACATGAAAAAACTTATCCCAACATTCTATATATATATTTTTTTTTTTCCCACATAAAATATGATGCCACCTACCAACTTAAAAATGCATTAAAGTTATATTTTTCCAACACCATCCTTCTGCAGTAGTTTTTCGGTACTTTTCCTCCATGTGCAAACCCGCATGAAACACCCACAACCTTACAGGTGGACAAAACTTATTTGACCATAGAATAACTTGCACATACTCCCATGCCAAATTATATCTACCTTTGCGTATTTTACCAAGTTATTTCCATCAACTAGCTCATGTTGCTCTGCACTTTTCTCACTATACATGGTTTCTACAAATCTTTTGAGACCAATCTCCACCCAGAGTCACTTCGCTACGCACGCTCCTCTGAACCCATGCAGCTTTTGATTTTCTCACTTGGGCTGCCAATCCACATCACTTCCAACACTTTCTTATTACCATAATCTTCACTAAAAATCTTATTTGACATGTTTCACCCCACACTAAAAATATTCATGGTCCTCTAAACATAAAAACCTTTAGATAATAATTGGCTACTAGCGCACAAGTGTGCCCAAAACAAACCAATTAGAAAGACAAAGAAAAACGATGAAAGGAAACACATAGAAAGGAAAATGCATTAAGGTAAATCCTAAACTAAATGGCAATATTGCCTTATTTACAAACACACTGAAGACTTATTTGTAGTAGGGATTCAACCTACTCCCATTTAAATGACAAGGAAACATTTTTCCATTCAATGCTTGTAACTTGCAAGCACCTGAGTTAAGTATATGAGATATCATGTATGGTCCCAACCAATGCACTTTAAGTTTTCTAGGATGGCGCAAAAATTTTGAATCATATAGTAGAACCATCTGCCCAACCTCAAACTTCCTATTTTTAATATGACAATCATGTCATGCCTTTTTTCATGCTTTATCCTTCTTCTGACTCGATCGAGAAATGGCTCACCTCTCATCAAGTTCCATAAGTTTATCAATACACTCCTCTAATGCTTGTTCATTCACCAATCCTCCCATGCACACAATACGTAGGGATAGTAACATAAATTCCATAGGAAGAACTACCTCTACGCCAAATTCCAATTAAAAAGGATTGGCCTTGTTCAATCTTTTATTAGTTGTGCGATATGCACATAATACGACAGATACTTTATCATCCCATTCCCTTCTTTCGACATCCCAAATATTAGTCAACATGTGGCTTAATATTTTTAAAGGCCTCAACAATTCTATCATCCTAAGGATGATATGACGTAGTCTTGTGATGCACCACCATAATGTATAACAGTTTCATTCAAAAAGTGGGTGCCCCTATCACTAGTCAAACTCAACGGGCATCCATAACTGCTGATTATATTCTCCCATAAGTATATAATATAGCCGCATTGTAATCCTTCATAGGACCACTTTTTCCCACCTTGTAAGATAGTTTATACAAGTTATAATATAGCGTGAACCTATCCTATGCACGGATAGGGAAATCAGTCCCACAAAGTCAATTAACCACTTCTCGAATGGTGTAATAGGTCTTAATGGAATTTCATCTCTCTTCTCTAGTTTGCTAAGGTGCTAAAAATGGTCACAGGCCTTACAATACTCTATATAATCCTTATATTTTGTTTCCCACCAAATACCTACCAATAGGATATTATACATGGTTAATTTCCTACATAGCTACATCCGACAATGCCATCGTGAGCTTCCTCCATGATTTTAGTACATTCATGTTCTAGTACGCATCGACACAAAACATCATCTCGTTAAATCTTATACAAGTCTACGCTAATCAACATATAATGAAAATGGGCGTAGTAATGAGTTTATCCTTCAAACTGTCAAAATCCACATGTTGTGCCTCACCTTAATAGGATTTTCTATGATGTTTCAACAAATCTTCCAAAGGCGCGGAGATTTTGGCATAGCCCTTGATATATTTTTAGTAGTAACCCGTATGCCCTAAGAATCCATGCATGATGCTTTGACTAGTAGGCTCCTCAAAAGCTAAGATAACAACTCTGACATGATCTACCAATAAAAATTCCTTGTAAATGATATGACCTAGTAGTGTGCCAAATGAAGTAGAAAAGACACATTTCTTAATGTTTAGAGAGATAATTAACTACCTACACCTCTAAAACATCAATCTCAAATTGTCAATGTGATCTCTTACTAACCCATATACCATCCAATCATCTAGGTAAACTTGCATAAACTTGTGGATGAAGTCTTGAAATTCTTGCACCATAATGTGTGAAAATATAGCAGGTGTGTTCTTCAATCCAAAAGTAATGAACATATAAGAAAAAATTCCCCATTTAGTGGTGAAAGTAGTCTTCTGCTAGTCTTCCTTCGCAATTATTACCTGGTGATAACGTGAGAACCCATCTGTAAAAGAATAAATTTCTTGCCCTACTACACCTTCCAAGATCTCTTCAGTAAATGGGGTTGGGAAAGGGTCTATGACACATGTAACATTCAAATCTCTATAGTCTACACATATCCTTATCCTTCCATCCTTCTTGATACTAATCAATTTCCTCCTTAACCATTATGCACAAATTTTGGTTCATCCTGTAGGGCCTCTTCCTGACGGGGCACACACCCTCTTTTAAGTTAATGTGAATTTACCCTTAGGAATGATGAAATCCATTTAACTCATGGTATCCACGTGGAAACAAATCTTGGAGGTCCCGTGACAACTCAACTATTTTTGAAACCTCCTTGTCCATCCAGTAATTTCCAATGATAATTTTTTTGGTTCCTCTTTAGTGCCAATGTTGACCTTTAACTTTTTCAAGGGCTCATGGTAGGCACGCACTCTCTCATATTATTTTTCCAATACTTCACACGTACCATCTGTGTGATCAACATTTAAATTTTCCACTTCCTTGTCATCTATCTGGTACACCAACTTACCCTTTTGTTTTTCCAGTAGGCCCACTCAAGCTTTACTTCTTCTACCTCTTCCTCTATGAAGCGCACCTCCAACTAGGGTTCACCCAATAAATCTAGGATTTTTTCTTCATCCATGGCACTATCTCCTAAGGTAAGGCACTTAACTACCTATAACACCTGATTTATTGATGGCTTAGGAGATTGATATTCAAAAAATTTAATAATATCTGTCATCATCTCTTGTAAATTTCCTATCTGATGACGTAGCTCCAAATGGATATATTATGCATGCGCACAACCGTGCAAGGTGGAATATAACTTATGCACCCATAGGGAAGGAGGAAAGGCTTTTGGGCCTTCCTTCCAGTTCTTCTCGCACTCCTGAACATGGTACGAGGAAGATATTTTCCCATCATAGTTGCATATCTTAGATGGTGTAGTACTTTGGAGAAACCTAATAGAGAGTTCAATTCTCACTTTGCACCACTCTAGAAGATTATCTCAATTTGTTTCCAACTAGGGTTCACCCAATAAATCCAGGATTTTGTCTTCAACAATGGCACTATCTCCTAAGGTAAGGCACTTAATAATATCTGCTTTCATCTCTATCCAATTTCCCCTCTGATGACGTATCTCCAAATGGATATAACATGCATGCACACAACCCTGCAAGGTGAAATAGAAATTATGCACCCATAGGGAAGGGGGCAAGGCTTCCAAGTCTTCCTTAAAGTTCTTCTCACACTCCTAAACATGGTATGAGGCAAATCCCTTCCCATCATAGTTACATATCTTAGATGGTGCATTACTTCGGAGAAACCTAATAGAGAGCGCAATTCTCACTTCACACTGTTGGTGCCCATTTTGATCCTCTACCGTTTTTCCATGTTTCCCCTTTTCTCTTTGTGCTCTAAAACATATTTTCCTCATGAAATCGATGATGTGAAGTTGTAGCTCATTACCTTGCCCTAATTTTCTAAGGAGAAGTGCATTTTTGCCCTGTTTGTGAGAAAAAATAGCTTTGGATTCTCCCATCCTTCACATTTGGTGAAAAAAAACTTGTATCTACGTTTGAATCCTTTGAGTTGTATGTTTTTTCTCCATTTTTGTGCCATTTTGAAGGAATATCTAAGTTTGCCCTGCGTTTTGCCCTAATTTTTCCCGTTCAAATGCCTCTGCCATTTTCCCATGTTTTCCTGGCCTTTGGAGCTTGAAATAGTTTGATTTTTACTTATTTTCCCCCTCAAATATCCCTCGTAGTGAAAATTTCCTAAAAACACTTTCCATTTGTCTTTTGATGGTCGTAAATTTCCTAAAAACACTTTCCATTTGTCTTTTGATCGAAAAATTCTTCACCACAAAGAAAAAAATTGATTCATGTGTGCCTGCGAGGACTAATGAAATTGGTTTTGAGGATCAATTTGAAGATCAGAGATGTATTTGAAATGAATTTTTTCCCTAACCCGTCCAAAAACGTAAAATATCAAATCCAAAAGTTGTAGAGTGAAATTTTGGAGGGATATGGATGAAATAATGAAAGGAAGGGGGTCTGCATGCTTTCAAGATGAAAAACTTGCCTCCATAATGGATAATGATGCAAATTTTGTGATGATTCATCTCTTTTTGAGACAATTGGCAACTTTTTTGATGTGTTACTTAAACATCCCTGTCTACAAATCATGAGGAATTTTTGTAACAAATTTGATCCTTTGGCATATTATTTTCTTGGGAAAGAAGGCTCAAAGGAGATTGAAAGCTATATATTGCATGAATTTTTCATGCAAAGGGTTGGAAGAGTTTTAAAAATCCCTAGAAAACTAAAAATTTCACGAGAAAATTTGGGAAGAAGCCCATTCTCTAAGAAACCACCTGAGAACCATTTCTAATTCCTTTTTACATCAGATTTGTATCATGTTGAGTTGGTTTTCAGTTGTAAAGCCATCAACAAGCTCTGAGATTGTTCTTGAAACATTCCCCTGCTGATAAATTTGATCATTTCTAGATTATTTTGTGTTGTCTCTTGGAAAAATTTGCATACACTTATGTTTCAGAATGTTTTCAATTTGTGTTTCTTGCTCCTATTATAGTCTTGTGTTTAAAATCTCTCTTGATCATACATGGTCTCATTTCTTGTGATTAGTTTAGTGGCATTTGCAATCTCACATTCAGAAGAGCTTTCATCTGATAAAGAGATAAACAAATTTAAAATCACTTTACTTTCCTTGATTTCAGAGATTGTTTGTAAACCTTTGGGTGCACCTTAGGTCATGATTAAATAGTGATTGCTAAATTCTTCATTGGTTCATTCTAACTCAATATTTTGTGAAAGATGATCGAAATATGTGTGGAAAAGTGTAGATCTTGGCCTCCATTTGATGCACATATCCTGGTTGAAGGGATGATTAACCATTTTGATACTTTCTGTTGTTAAGTTTCTCCATATTTTTCTAAATCCTCAAAGAGTTTGGCAGACCTTGGTTTGTCTTATCTAAACTCCAACCAAAAAAATCATTCAAAACAACTAATCCTACCTTGTTTTACCCTTGTTTTGACCTATATACCCACAAAGATCAAAATCCATTTGCTAAAGTATGCATAATGATTAGGATTTCAAATGTCTTTAGTAACCCTTGCCTTGCATTGAAAGTATCTCCATAATCTAGAAGTGACAACTTGTGAAAGTCAAATTTGTAGTGTTGATCATATTTTCCCAAGGTCCTTTTGATACTATTTTTACAAATTGAGGGATATCTTCATCTCCTTCACCATTTGAGGGTTACAAAATAGGTTCTCTTACCTTGGTCGAAAGGCACAACCTAAAATAGTTAAGACAAGATCAAGTCCTATTTGAGTGCTATCCATCTCTCCATAAATCTGAGTGCTAGTTAGATCACATCCCCGGCTACAAAACGACATACATCATGATCTATCTATCTTCAAGCTTCATGCCATATCTTTGATGCTTCTCAGACTGAAAAGGAGAACAAATTTTGGTACCAACACCAGTGGCACCATTGTCGGGGATGAAGAGTGCAATATCTAGACCAATTTGTTAATCTGCTTCTAGTTCATATTCTTTTGATCCCATCAACACTAGTGGCACCATTGCCGGGGATGAAGAATGCAATATCCAGACCAATTTGTTAATCTACTTCCAGTTCATATTCTTTTGAGCCCATCAACACTAGTGGCGTCATTTTTGGGGACATTCTTAGTTCAATTTGATCCATGTGCATACATATTTGAAATATTTGAATGCATATCAAACCCTGGTAATGTCTCTTGCAAGTTCTATCTACAAATATATTGTTAAAGCATCATTCTATACTCATATTTTCAAGGTGTATGTAAAGGTTTCAAACTCTTGTCTACAATTTTATCAGTTTCCAATAGTAGTTGCACTTCATTTGCATTTGTGGTTGATAGATTCAAGAAAAGGAAGATCTGATCTATAAAGTTTGGAAAGATTTTTAGTGCTAATAGGTATTTGATAGATTATTTTAGTGCATTTGCACAACTAGGGTGAAAGTCCTTAGTGGTGACTCCATGTTGTTTTGATCTTGATAAATACCAGTGTCTTAGCTTTTTATCATTTGTTTTTTTGGTGTTGCTAATCTCTGCAAACCTAGAAGGAAGAAGATATCTCTTTAGGAGAGACCCAAGTAGAAAGTTATTTCAAGAATTTGGAAAGATAGTTTTAGAGGAGAGAAAAGTTTGGAAGGTTGTTGAAGGTCAAACATCAAGCAAAGGAATATCCATTGGTGAGAGAGATCAACCTTTAATAGAGGATTATCACTCTTCTTCCAGTGATTCTAATTCAAGCAATATTCTCATAAACTTGTTTACTTCAACTAGTGAAGGTCCTTCTATTGTACCTGTGAGTTCATTCTTCAATATTCACCTATGTGTTTCAATTCTAGTAAAAATTTCCAAGAAAATCAGTACCTAGAGAATACCAATCTTGTGAACCACATTCTTGAGCCCCAAAGACCTCACACCCCTCATCAGCTTGTGTCACCCCTAAGATTACCTCCACTAGACAATATGGCTCAGCCTAGACCTCCATTTGTTGTTAACACCTTTGGCCCAATAAATTTTAGGGGAATGGCTGGTTATCCTAATGTTGTGCCTCGGATGTTAGAAGTAGATTGCCAAAGTTCCAAGGGAATAATGCCATAACTGGTGATCAACATCTCAAACTTTTTGTTAACATGATGGAGGATTTTGAAATAGAGTTTGAAGATGTGTATGTTAAATTGTTCATTCATACACTAGAAGAGGATGCAAGGGATTGGTACAAGGCTCTTCTTGATAATTCTATTGATTCATGGACTAAAATGCAGAATGCATTCAGATTGCAATATGGTGACAAAATTGATCCTAGGTTTCTATTGTCTGAATTTGAAAATATCAAGAAGAACCTTAATGAATCAGTTCATGACTTCAACATGAGGTTTAACAAAAATTTGAGAAGGCTTCCAGTTAATTTGAGGCCATGTGATCAGTCATGCTTGATCAAATATGTAGATGCATTTGACAAGAAGGAGACTACTACTTAAGAGACAAGAACCCTACTAATTTGAGGCAGGCCTTCACCATGGCACTATAGATTGAAAATAACATTAAGGCCATTGGGAAACCTCTCAAGAGATGGTGTAAAGTTGATAAACCCTGAAAAACCTCAAGCTAGCAAGGGTGCTGATTTGGAGGAGGTTGTGAAAACTTTGGTAGGGGCTATCAAAGAAATCTCATACAAGTTAGCTCGGGAAGAGAAGGGAATTGGGCAGACTTCACAAGGTCAGAAAAAGCACAAAACCATGACAAATTTTCCAATCATCCTAGGGGTGATCAAATATTTGATGATAGAGGGAAAGGACCCATGGGGTCTATAAATAGACATCCTCAAGCACATGAAGGAAGAGTGTTACATGATCCCCTAACTGCTAGGGTTGTTGTTGTTGAGGAAGTTGTTGATATTGATTGGTGTGATAAGTGTTTTCTACCCCATCCTCCATGTGAAGTGGACCAGCAAGATGGTGAAGATAATAATGATGATGGTACTGATGATGATATTTGCATGGTGGGATGTTCTTCAAGCTCAAAAGAAGGAGAAACATTAACTAAGGTAATAAGTGCAAGGACAGCTGTAACCTTTTGGGATTGCATCAAACAAGTACTATTCCTTCTTCCCTCTCATACTCTTGAAGTTGATGTAGTGAAAGCTTTTGAAATTCCTAACAATGACTTTGAATACTTAAGAGATTTGATGATCAAGAAGTATGATGGAGGTATACCTTCGGAGGAAGATAGACAATTATTAATGAATGTTGTTGTGGCTCAAGAGAAAGAGTATAACACTAGGAGCAAGGTTGTTAAGGGAGTTGGGCCTCAAGCCAAACCTAAAAAACCCTTGCTTACAAGTATTCCCAAAGAAGCTCCTAGAAGAGAAACACCCCAAAATCTCTGTTGTCCCAAGCAAAAATTACAGTCCTCCTCATGCCCAAGCTACCAAGAATCCCATGCCATCTGATGAATCTACTTGTCTCCCTTCCAATGCTGCCTTGCCAAAGAGTGTTCCATATGACATAGCCTAGGTATTGAGGAAAATCAAAGTGAGTGTTCCAATCATTGAGTTTCTTAGGATTCCTAAGCACAAGAAGAGAGATTTGAGTAGTTGGGATTGAAATATGAGAAGATTACCCCAAGCATAAATGTAAACGTTGTTTAAACTCCTCCTCAAATCATTACAAACCTTGAAACACCACCAACAATAGAGGATCTTGGAGAAACACATGAGGTATACTTGGGGACATCCTTGGTTGATTCCCAATTGAATGTTGATCCATTATTTACAACTTTGATCATAAATGATAGACTACTTCACAATTGTATGTTTGATTTTGGTGCATCATGCAATGTCTTACCTCTAGAAGTCATGAATGAGTTGGATATCAAAGTGACAACAACCTATGGAAAGTGTACTGCTATGGATTCTAGGGAAGTGCCAGTTGTTGGGTGTGTCAAAGATCTAGTGGTGCAACTTGCATCTTATCCTGGAGGAATTTAAAATTGGATGTTGTGATTGTTGATTGCCCTACCAAATGGGGTATGTTATTATCAAGGAAATGGGCTGCAAGTGTTGGTGGGAGTGTCCAAATGGACATGACTTATGCCACTATCCCCATTGAAGGAAACTTAGTAAAGTTATATGAGAGAAAAATATGTTGTACCTTATTGAAGACCCAAACAATGCATCTTCGAAGTTTTGTAGGCGGAGATGCTAGTATTTGATCACTTTGTGAGTTTTGTGGATTTCGTGGAGTAAGAAGTTGTTGAAAACATATCTCCTAAGTATGTTGTTTTTCTAGAAATTTTGTCCTTGATTCAACCTTGAAAAATGTTAAAAGGTTTGACTTTGAACACAATGGAGGAGCTTCAAAGAAATTGGTTTACAAATTAAACAATAAGAAAAAGAGGTATATTTCTAGTTGCTAAAAACATATCAGAACCTCTTGGCATGGTCATATCCAGCATGGAGAACATTTGGGGTTTCCCCTTGATTTGTTTTCTTTGAATCAAGGTTTGCTTACCAACTTGTACAGTGTATAGTGTTTGGATTTTTCTCTATTTTTGGTGTTTTGTCGGTTCATGGTTTGCCTTGGTGTGTGGAAGTCATTTTTGTCAATTTCTCAGCTGGTTTTTTGGTGGATTTGGCTCATGACTCTATTTTCCCAATGGATTATTTTAGGACTTGGTCTACTTTTGTTCTTGTGGCACTCACTGGGAGTGCCCATCCCTGAGAAGGAGCCGATGTTGGTTCCCATTTTGATCCTCTTTCATTTTTCCATGTTTCCCCTTTGCTCTTTGTGCTCTGAAAAGTTTTTTCCTCATGAAATTGATTATGTGAAGTTGTAGCTCCATTCTTGTGCATTGTATTGTTTGCAAACTCATTACCTTGCCCTAATATACTAAGGAGAAGTGTGTTTTTGCCTTGTTTTTGAGAAAAAATGGCTTTGGATTCTCCCATCCTTTGCATTTGGTGAAAAAACAACTTGTATCTATGTTTGAATGCTTTGAGTTGTTCATTTTTTCTCCATTTTTGCACCATTTTGAAGGAATATCTAAGTTTGCCCTGCGTTTTTCCCTAATTTTGCCCATTTCAAATGCCTCTGCTTTTTTTCCATTTTTTCTTGGCCTTTGGAGCTCAAAATCATTTGATTTGTACTTATTTTCCCTCAAATATCCCTTTCCATGGTCATAAATTTCCTAAAAACACTTTCCATTTGTCTTTTGATCGAAAAATTCTTCACCCATGAAGAAAAAATTGATTTTGGGGGTCACTGGCAATTTCTACATTTTTTTACGGTCATACGGGCATCCTTTGCCCATCAAATTCTAGCTCATATACTTTTGCATACATGGCTTGTTCTAATTGGTAGAGGGGATGTGGATCGGTGGTGGACTTGGAGAAATTTTGCCTTTTTGGCGAAAAAAGTACTAAAATGCAAAACAAGGCCGCAAGCCCGCTAGAGTAAATTAATGCCTTAGTCTTTTTTGTTTTGAAAGGAAAGGTGGAGCGGCAAATGTCGGGAGAGTTTGAGATTTTTAACCTTTTTCCTAAAAAGGGTTAAAGTCTTAAAAGAAGGCGCGGCCCCAACAAAGAATAAAATTAAAGGATTATGCGGAGTTGGTGGGGGAAAAAAGGAAATGTTGCCTTTTTGGAAAAATGAGTTAAAGTGGTAATTTGAAGCATGGATCTGCAATGAATCAGAGGGAGACACATGTCAAAAGCAATGGAGGGGGAGTGCGGGCCACCGGTGAGTTTTGAAAACTTTGAAATTTTGTGAAGGAAGTATGAAGCAAAAAAGGGAGTTATGGCCTGCAACAAATCAATGATCGCCACGTGTCAGGGACAGAAGTGGAGGTGCGGGTCCATGGGGATAATTGTGAAAAATTTCCTTTTTTCCAAAAAAGTGGAAATGTGTAAAATTGAGCCACGACCCCAGATCCAATCATATTGTGCCACGTGTCAGCACCAAATCTCAAGGGTGGAGGGCGGAGAAAAATGTCAAATTTTTACATTTTTCCAAAAGTGTTAAAATGTCAAAAAGTGATCCCAAGCCCATTTCCAATCACATTGTGACATGTGGAAGGCTCATATTAAAGAATAAAATAAGATCAATGTAATGCTGTGCATTTTTAGTTTTGGCCGCCATTTGAGCTCTAGGAAGCTTGGAGATGTGTTTTTGCATCAATTTTCATTGAATTTTTGACAAATTCATGTCGTTTGTGCCTAAGGACCAATGAAATTAATTTTGAGGATCAATTTGAAGATCAAAGATGTATTTGAAATGAATTTTTTCCCTAACCCATCTAAAAATGTAAAATATCAAATCAAAAGTTCCAGAGTCAAATTTTGGAGGGATAAGGATGAAATAATGAAAGGAAGGGAATCTACATGCTTTGAAGATGAAAAATGTGCCTCCACAATGGATAATGATGCAAATTTTGCAATGATTCATCTCTTTTTGAGACAACTAGAAACTTTTTGGACGTGTTTTGTTAAACGTCCCTGTCTACGAATCATGAGGAATTTTTGTAACAAATTTGATCCTTTGGCATATTCTTTTCTTGGGAAATAAGGCTCGAAGGAGATTGAAAGCTATATATTGCATGAATTTGTCATGCAAAGGGTTGGAAGAGTTTTAAAACACCTTGGAAAACTAAAAATTTCATGGGAAAATCTGGGAAGAAGCCCATTCTATGAGGAACCACCTGAGAACCATTTGTAATTCCTTTTTGCATCAAATTTGTATCATGTTGAGTTTGTTTCAGTTGTAAATCCATCAAAAAGATCTGAGATTTTTCTTGAAACATTCCCTTGCTGATAAATTTGATCATTTCTTGGATTATTTTGTGTTGTCTCTTGGCAAAATTTGCATACACTTATGTTTCAGAATGTTTTCAATTTGTGTTTCTTGCTCCTATTGCAGTCTTGTGTTTAAAATATCTCTTGATCATACATGGTCTCATTTCTTGTGATTAGTTTAGTGGCATTTGCAATCTCACATTCAGAAGAGCTTTCATCTGATAAAGAGATAAACAAATTTAAAATCACTTTACTTTCCTTGATTTCAGAGATTGTTTGTAAACCTTTGGGTGCACCTTAGGTCATGATTAAATAGTGATTGCTAAATGCTTCATTAGTTCATTCTAACTAAATATTTTGTGATAGATGATCAAATATTGTGTGGAAAAGTGCAGATCTAGGCCTCCATTTGATGCACATATCCTAGTTGAAGGGATGATTAACCATTTTGATACTTTCTACTATTAATTTTCTCCATATTTTGCTGAAATCCTCAAAGAGTCTGGCGGACCTTGGTTTGTCTTATCTAAACTCCAACCCAAAAATCATTCAAAAAACTAATCCTACCCTATTTTACCCCTGTTTTTGACTTGTATACCCACAAAAGATCAAAATCCATTTGCTAAAGTATGCAGAACAGATTAGGATTTCAAATGTCTTCAGTAACCCTTGCCTTGCATTGAAAGTATCTCCATAATCTGGAAGTGACAACTTGTGAAAGTAAGATTTGGAGTGTTGATCATATTTTCCCAAGGCCCTTTT
This sequence comes from Taxus wallichiana var. yunnanensis, assembly GCA_018340775.1. Classification (NCBI taxonomy): domain Eukaryota; kingdom Viridiplantae; phylum Streptophyta; class Pinopsida; order Cupressales; family Taxaceae; genus Taxus; species Taxus wallichiana. The sequence continues at coordinate 650,854,205 of CM031241.1, read as the reverse complement.
CATACTATTTTTACAAATTGAGGGATATCTTCATCTCCTTCACCATTTGAGGGTTACAAAATAGGTTCTTACTTACCTAAAATAGTTGAAAGGCACACATCCCTAAAATTTGAGTTAGATCACATCCCCAACTACAAGTCATATTTGAGTCTTTATCCATCTCTCCAAAATTTGAAAGCAGTTAGATGACATCCCCGCTACAAAGCGACATACATCATGATCTATCTGTCTTCAAGCTTCATGCCATATATTTGATCTTGCTTTTAGAGAAAAGGAGAACAAATTTGGGTACCACACACACCACTCTAGAAGATTATTGTGATTTGTCATAAACCAACGCCAAATACTATCCCACTCGAAGGTATAAGTCAGCATATTCCTCTTCTCTACTTGACATGTCCATTGGACCTCCATTGTGTGTATAAAGACATCAAGGTTTACCTCCCTAGTGTAACTTGGTAACTACCTTCCTCCCAGACACCTAATTATGTGTTCCCTGGTAACTCGAGTGATAGATCCTTTAGTTGTCTTCTAATCAACTCATAGATCCCATGCACCCAATTATCACATGAAATTCTAGTCATGTCACTCATAGACTGAGCATCTTCCCACTAAATGACCCATTTTCTCGATGGATGAATAACTTTAGGGTGCCTAATGGTGTGCACATGTATTCTATCTAGATCCTCTTCTCCAAAGGGTTCCATATATGATGCATACCTTCCATCTATCAGTGGTATAATCACGCACTCCTTATTGTTCTCAAAACTAATGTACCCCTTATTGAAGCACAAATCAACATCATTCCTATAACACCAGGGGGCATCTAAGTAATACTTTGGGAAATTTTCTACCTCATTGAGTTCTAGAACCTTAAAATCCCTAGTAAACCTTGCCCTTGAATGGTTATGGATGCATCCTTCAAAACTCCAATGGGCATAGCCTTTGTTTTATTAGCCCTATACAACACATTTGAAGATGGCTACAATGGGGGCCTTCCCATCTGATTTTGTGCATCTAAGGTAAGGACATTGAATTCCATGCATGTGTAAATCAATATGTTTCTTAAAATCCATCCATCAACCACTATGCATTTAATGTGATTTCCTTATCATAATCAATATTGTGAGGAGGTAGATTAGCATGTAAGACTTGTCTCTCATGCTCACCTCTAGCACATGTCACTTTTTCTCTAAACTATTCCCCTAATAGAGGAATAATATTCTCTTGGCTCAACATCCGACATACTTCTCTAACTTCATCCATATCATTCTAAGGGACCTCAATTCAAGCTTAGAATTACCTCCATGGTTTCTTGGTAAACCTCCTTCTGATGGCTTGGATCAAGATACTTTCTGTGTAACACTTATTCTCTTGTAATGAGAGGCCTTTTCTTCTAGTTATTCCTTCGGCGCGAGCAACTTCCACCGCGTAGCCACGGGACTAGTTCTAACTCAGGGTTATATGCCACCCTAGGAATCCATAGTGGATCAACCCGCTTCACACTAACCATTCTCGCATCATTTTCCTTCCTATGGTTCAAGCTCATTTGTTCATAAAACTCAGGGCACTCCTCATACTCATGATTTTTAATGCACCATGAGAATTGTAGCAGATCCATACATTCATGTTTGTAGTGTTCAGTAGATCCATAATTTTAAAAAGTTCCATGGGGAACTCACTTCTACCTCCTTGACCACCACGACCTATGAATCCTCTGCAAAAACCTCTTCCTTGACCACCTCCATCTGGGAACCCTTCATATTGAAGTCCTTCACCCTTTGAACCTCTTCCAATGCTGGTATGGCACACACTAGTGTCAATGGTGTCATGGATTTGGTCTATCAATCTGTAGTCCTTTGTATCATGGGTTGTAGATGTATAAATTTTACAATAACATGACACATTCTTATGGATCACGCACTCTAATAATGGGCACCTACTTGCATCATGATCCCCATGGAAAATTTCACAATCTACTGACATAACACACACTGGATTTCGAGGGAAACTATCCTTGGTATGTTCTTATACTTCACATCTTGTACACCAATGTCTAATACATGTTTCATGGGTCGAATTTGTACATATTTTTTCAAGATTCTTTTCATGGCAACAATCTATGCTTCCAAAAATGGGCTTACCCTAGTGTCAATGCTTCTGAAGGCTTGAGTGTGTAGAGAAGCTTCCAAGTCCTCATGTGGATCCTTGAAAGTCTTATGGGAAAGTACTCTTCTAAAAGACATTATCAATCCTCCAACAAACCCTTGAGCTTGCTGAGATGGATGGATATCATAAGACAATTTTGACAAGAGAGTCTTAAAGTGCATGTCATACTCCGCACACTATCTACCATACTTTTTTGAATCTCCTTGAGCATACTAAAGATCTTTTGTTCAAACACAAGAATATGGAATTCTACTAAAAAGGCATCACATAACAAAATATAATCCATTTCTTTCTAATGTGGGTCATACTTTAGGTACTAGCTATGCATGCACCCTTGCAACATAGTTACAAAATGAATTTCCTTCTACTTTGGGAAGTGATAGCCTTAGCGCGCCATAACAACTTACATGTTTGTACATGCTCTATAAAATTATCAACACCCTTGTAATCAGGTAAATGTAGAGACATCTCATAAAACACCTACGGAGGTGGTTGAGGTCCTTGTCCACCAATTCCAAAACTTTGAACTCTTCATGTGTTGCCACCACCACCAGATCCACTAGAACCACTAGCTCCTATTCCTCCAGATCCTCCTCCTATAGTAGGTAAAGGGCCTAAGGTAGTAGTTATGCCTTGCACCCCCACTATTGTTGTAAAATGTACAACAACAGTTTGTGACATCGAACCACCCATAGACATGGTACTTAAACCTTGTGTACCCATACTTTGCCCAAATATTGTGCCAGAAAGGATGCCTCCAAACACATGAAATATTTGTGCTTCCATAGATGAACTAAATGAGAAATTATATCTACTAGGTGTTGCTCGACCACAAATATTAATACCAATTGGGTTAATCACACTTGTCTCAGGAATTGGAAAACTAAGCACTAGGGTGTAGTCACTATGTGGACTAAGATGTGTGCCTATGGGTCTCCTCCTTTCTACATACGAGGAGCTCTCACTAGAAGTTGAGGGGGTTTTCTCTTACTCTTTCTAAGATGGGCTAACTGTTAGTGTAGAATCACAACACCCCCAAATGAGTTCTACAAGTCTGTTTTTCTAAGGCAGGGTCATTTGGTTTGATTGCATTACATTGAACATACCCCAAGGTGTGGGACCTTGCAAAATCAGGAAAGATCTCTAGATTAAAGACTAGTTCCTATTCCTCTATTCAGGTGCATACGTGAGAACTTGTAGAGGATCTCTCTCTATACCTAATGTAATCTTGCCAAGGGGACAAGGGTAAAAGGATTACAAGAAATCAAACTAAGCTATAAGGTGATGCACCAAAGGAATGATGAACATTTGTTTCTCAATAGACATAAACCAAATAGACACATACAAAAGTAACCATACACACATAACAAAACTATAATGAAAGATCAAATGAAGAAAAAGAGACAAGAAGGGATCTAAATTCGATCACAGATGTGTTTTATTACTCTGATTGATACAATGCATTATAAAGTGGCCAAAAGGTAGAATCGTATTATATTCTAATGGAAGGTTTGAAACTCCATGAGTTCCATTTGCTTTAAAAAGAAAGGGGGCCCAAAAAAACAAAGAATGTCCAACCCTTTATAATGAATCCTTCCCCTGTATTTATATATCCAATCAAAGAGAAGAATGAGAGAGAGAAGCGGGAAAGAATGATGAAACTCAACCACTTTGCCATTAATGCCTTTGATAAAATCTACCCCCAAATCTTTCTTGGTTAGCTCAACCACTTGATTCGATGCCTTGAAGGGAGGAGAAAGCGGTGGAACATATTGAATCTGATATGGTTGTTTGAGGCATATGGATCTCGCATTGATGGCCCTTGAAGATGTTTCTCCATTTTCACCTATCGGTCCAAATAAAAGTGATTCTTTATCCTTCCATGGTGTAGAAGACGTGAGACACTTCCAATAGTGTCGATTTGTAATATTTCGAGCCCTGAGTCGAAATATATGCCCCTTTGAAGTTTGTATCAAGTCCGTATGAATGGGTGGGAAAACAGTTTGAAAAATGGATCCCCCTTTTGATATGGGAGACATGGCAGCCAAATTATAGCAAAAATCTTGCTTATCGGGTCTGTAATTTATCTTTTTGCCTTTTGCACAAAAAATGCAAAACTCAAAAAAACCCCACCCCCTGAAGCTCTACCTGACATGTGGCACCCTTTGGTTGGCTAGGAGATGCACTTCCATCTTTACCTTTGTGCCTTTTGGCTGTTAGGAAATAAGGGATAAAATATCTGGAACAATCCCTCACGAATCTGAATAAGTAATGTAGAGAAACTAATAAGCGAAAAAATATTACGAGATCTCAAATAAAATTGTAGAATAAAATAACACAACACAAAGAGATAGTATTTAACATGGTTCACCCAATTTGGGCTATGTCCACCAAGAATCACTTGCTCATATTTTATTACAAGCCACCACTCTCTTAATACAATACCCAAATCTATTCGGAGCTATGCTTAACAAAGTCTGAAATTCAAACCTAATTCAAAACACATCTACAATGTTACATACTCCCTACCATATGCATAAAACCATATATGTAGACAACTACTTAAGCAATTTTATAAAACCATGGGTATTAAAACCATGGGCCAAACCATCCCATAAACCTATGGGTCAAAATCCTACCCATATGAGAAAAGAACATTTCTCGATTGATCGAACACGTTTTAAGGTGCCCCCAGCCCTCATTCTAGGCTCGGCCCTAAACCCCAAGCGATCAACTATGGAAAGTGTACAATAATCTTAGTGTAGAGTCCTTAACACTTTCTCACCTGAAAATAGGCTCCATGACCTAACATTGGTAAAAGGAAATTTTCACCTTTTCCTCTGACTCCCCACTTTGGCTTTGACTCGGGTCTAAATGATGAATTTTTCCCTTGGGTAGAGTTGCGGCCCATTTTGTGACTTTTATCCTTTTGGGATGACAAAGGAGAAAAACTAGCTTTTCCCCTGACGGCCCGCTTTCATTGACTTGGGCCCAAATTCTAACTTTTTCCCTTGGGTAGAGTTGTAGCCCATTTTGTGTTTTTTAGATAAGTCTTTTTCTTGGCGGGGCATATCTCTTGATCTATGACACACGGCACCCTGGCGTACGTTTGGGAACATTCTCTCTCTCCAATCCTTGGATCATCACCATTTAGACACTTGGCACCTCTTTTCCGGCCTTTATGCATTGATTATTCAACTAACTCGCCCTTTACGAGATTGGACACGTGGAGGCACCATGCTTTCTTGAAATCCTGATTCAAATTTTGCCTTTGGAGGAGTTTCGAGTTGACACTTGTTCACCTCTGCTGGTCTATGGACTTTTCAATGGTCCTACTTACTTTTTAGACTTTGGGTTATGTGGCGATCTCACACTTATTTGGGTCTCCTTTGGGAATAACTCTTGGAGATGCGACACACCTGGAACTTGGTATTCTCTTGCTTACACTTCTATACTTAGCCAATTTTGAGGCCCACTTTGTCTCCTTTTGACTTTGTTTGACTATTTGCTACGTGGAGGGCTGGCGAGCATTTGAGTCTCCACCTTGGGCTTCTTTTCCAATTTTGTGTTGAGCCGACACATGGCATCTTTGCTTAGTTGAAGACTTTTGAATGGTCCTATGATTGTTTGGGGCTCTGTATGCATGGAAGCCTAGTGCAAGATTTGCACTTCCCTTTTGGATTTTCCTTTGAGGAATCACCGTTAAGACATGAGTTTCCTTCCACTACCTCCTCCATACTTATTCATTTTGGACCTTTTCCGTAATGGTTTCAACCACGAGGACTTTGGATCTTCGCTATTTTTCCCTCTTTTGCTCCCGGTTCCTCTGTGGTATTTCCCTCTTTTTTTGACCTGTTACTCCACTTTTGAGTCCTTACGAATTTGAAAAATAGATTTAAGATACGAAAATGGATCTATAGAGTCATTTCTTTTACACAGGGTCCCTTAGCCTTTCTTTGCCCTAGCCGCTCCATTGTTTGAGTCCTTCTATGACCAATTTATAGATTTGAACGAGCTTTTTCAGGTTCCTTCTTCATGGGGTCATGGCCGATCTGATATTTTACCCAGGGGTGAAATATGGATAACAATTTGGTGGCTCATAGGGGTATATTCCTTCTAGATGAAAGACCAATTGCCTTGTCATATCCGTTGGGCATGGAGTCGAGAATGATGGTTTGATATTGATTTTTCCTCTAATTCATGAGCCCGGCCATTTGCACTCTCAATTTTCATGAGAAATATCGATTTGAAGGTTTCTGAGAGTAGAAAATAGTTTTGACCTTGGGCTTCATCTGTTTCTCTGAATGGACTGCATAAGAGCAACAAAACAACACCACAACTATATACAAAATTTGAAATCATACATGCTCCAAATAGAACATGAAGAGCATGAAAATCACTTAGGAGAAAATCAACCTAAACTACAACAATGCAATGTGCACAAGCAATTAGAGGAAAGAGAAACTAAACTAATATGTACAGGTGAGAACTTTCCTTTTAGTAGAAGTGCTTAAGATTGATCCCATTTACTGGAATCTATGCAACTTTCACCCTCTAATGTAGATAATTAGAAATCATTGCTACTCTTACATTTTGTGACCATGTAAGGGCCACTCCAAATGGCATCAAACTTAGAATGCCTTCCTGGTTTTGCTCGATCTTCATCCCATTTAAAAACCAAGTCTCTTTCCTGGAAGGTCCTTTCTTTTTCTTTCTTGTCAAAGCATATCTTGATTGAGGCCTAATTCTTTTCTATTGCTTAGAGTGATTTCACTCTTACTTCTTCCAATTCTATTAGCTCCACATACCTAGCCTCCATCAATTCAAATTCAAACATCTCTAGCTACTTCATAAGTTCTAATGTTGTGACTCAAGTGATATAAGAAACACTACCTCTTTCCCATAGACAAGTTTGAATGGAGAGCTGCATGTAGATATCTTAGGTGTTATCCTTTGATCCCATAAGGCCATTTTGATCTTTGTGTGATAGGTTCTCTGATTCTCATCAAGATTTCTCTGATGAACTTTAGTAGGTTCTTGTTTGTGGACTCATTCGGCCATTACCTTGAGGGTAATAGTTTGATGATGTGTCAAGTAAGTCCCATTCTTAACAACCCATCTTGTGGTCTTGTAACCTATGAGTGCCAATGATTGTTTGATATAATAGTGGTTGGCACTCCAAATCTTGTCACTATCCCTTCATAGAAATAAAGTATGCTAGACTCAATAGCTTCCTTGAGTGCCATTGCCTCGGTCCACTTAGTGAAATAGTTTGTTGTTGTCAAAATCCATTTGTGACCTTGTCTTGAATTTGGATTGATGAATCCAATGATTTCCAATCCCCATTGCATGAAAGGTTGGTCAACTGAAATTGGGTGCAATGAGAGTGTTGCTAGCCTTTCTTTGCCTTTTAAGAATGCACAACTCTTGCACCTTTTGATCAATGCATAGCATTCACTAAACACTTTGGGCCAATAATAACCTACTTTTATGATTTTGAGCACTGTCACCCTTAGAGAAAAATGGTCTCCACTACTTCAACATGAAATTCTTGTAGCACTCTCTCAACCTGATCTGTCTTAATGCATCTCAGCAAAATTCCATTGATGTCTCTCTTGAACAAGACACCATCAATGAGAACATATCGGATGGCTTGTAGTTTGAAATGTATCCTTTTTCTTTACTCATCCCATGAGGACACATGCCTATTTGAAGGAATTGCACCATGTCTTGGGTCCAATAAAGGAGTAGGTACATCATCACTTTCTTCTTCTTGATTACCCTGTAGAACAAAAACAACCTCCTTTTCATTGTTTGCTTCATCTTGTTGACCTGAGGCTAGTTGTTCACAAAACCCCTTCCCATGGACCAACTTAGTGACCTTGATCTCAATGTCATATTCCATGACATGAGTGATCCATCCTACATGTTTTTCATTCAGGTCCTTGCTGAGAAGGAATTCTTTAACTCCTACATGAGATACCAACAATTAGATTTTATTATTTGACACCAAATGCTTGAACTTCTTTAATCCTCTAATTACTACCAGAATTACTTTTCAATGAAGGAGTATATCACTTCATAGTCTTCTAGACCTTGACTGATGAAAGCAATTGGTTGTTCTATACCTCCCTTGTTATTCTGAACTAAGATTGCAGAAATTGTGTCACTGCCACCAAAGGCATACAATATGAAGTCTTTTGAGAAATTTGGATTCATGAGGGTTGGGGCTTGTGATATAGCCTCTTTGATGGCCTCAAAACTTGTCTTTCCTTAAGTTGTCCATCTGAATTCTAAACTCTTCTTCAACATCAACGTTATTGGCTTAATAAGGATAGTAAAGTTTGGCACAAACCTGCGTATGAAATTGATTTTCCCCAAAAAAAATTGAGAGCCTTCTTGTGGCTTGGCAATGGCAATGCTCTTATTGCTTCAACTCTCTCGGAGTCAATTTCTAGTCCTTGCTTTGATACAATATGGCCTAAAAGCCTACCCTCATGGGCCAAGAATATGCATTTTTTAGGGTTTAATGACACCCCAAATCTTCTACACCTTTGAAACACCTGCCTTAGGTGGAAAAGGTGGTCTGCTACATTTTGGAAAACATTGTAATGTCATCTAGATAGATCAGTACTATTTTTTTATCAGCCCTTTGAATGCCATGTCCATTGCCCTTTGAAAAGTGGCTCCAACATTGGACAATCCAAATGGCATTTTTCTATAGGCATAGGTGCCCCATTTGGTGGTGAAATCTCTTTTGAACTGATCATATTTTTTCACCATGATCTGGTTGTACCCTGAGTAGCCATCTAGGAGAGAGAATCTCTCTGACCTAGACACTACTTACAAGATCTTCTCAATTGAAGGTAGTGGGTAGTGATCTTTGAGGAGGCTCTGTTCAAGTCTCGAAAATCTACACACAACCTAATCTCTCCATTTTCTTCTTGACTGGGACTAGATTTGCAACCCAACTTGAGTATTTGATTGGAAATATGATACTTGCATCTATCAACTTGTTCAGTTCCTTCTTCATTATAGGCTTAGTGTGTGGGTTGAATGGTCTCTATTTTTTCCCGATGGGATGAGCAAATTGGATCTAGTTCGATTGTGTGTTGTGCTAGCTTTGGATTGAACCCTCTTAGGTCTTCATAGCTCTAAGAAAACACATATGAAAATTCTTGTTGTAAAGACCTTTCTTGCTCGGTGGTCACTTTACCAATTTGAAGTGTTTTGTCTTCTCAACCTAGGATTTACTCGTAATCTTCTCCTTTGATCTACATGTTAGCCTTCTCTTTTCTAAACTGATCATTAGGGTTGAAGATAGACTCCAATGTCACTAATCCTTTGGGAATCTTGTTTGTATGTAGTTGTACTATCCGATTCCCGTATTGTTGTTCTAATTTGCTTTGGTTTCTAGCCGAGAATTCAACTTATTCTTAAAAAAAAGTTAATAATATGGTGATCATTCTCGAACACCTGCCAACATGTGTTGTTAAGCTGGAACTACTGGCCTCAAAACTATATGGATATTTGGTTGTTCTTTGTCTCTTTTGATGCTATCAACCACATCAAATGTTGCTCTAGCTATTGCAAGCCTATCGTGACTTCATTCTCCTTCCCGGGTATGGACACAATACGAAGGCCTTCAAATCTTCCTTGAGATCCCATAACCTACTATTGTAGTTCTTGAGTAGGTCATTCTTGACAACATTAAGTCTTCGACTTGATTGGCAACCAGTTCACTGTTACCAAACACTTGCAAGTTCTTGATTCCTAGCTTCCTTTCCCAATGAAGACCTTGGACCAAAGCCTCATATTCAATAGTGTTGTTTGAGTAGGAAAATTGAAATCAAGGCTGAATAATAGTTCATAACTTTGGGGGACACAATCATAGCTCCTCCTCCAGCTTCATGTCTACTCCTTGACCCATCAAAGAATAATTGCCATACCTCGTTGTCATCCTTATATTCTAGCTTGATTAGGTCAGGGAAGGGATGATTCTCTTCATTTAGGAAGTAAACACCTAGTTCAGATTCTTGCATCTCCTTACAGGGTCAAAAGCATGAATTTTATTGGCCCACTCATCAAGAGTCAAGTCTGGATACATCCCACCTTGGTATCTTCTTCATAAGTGCTTAGGAAGTATTATCAAAGATGAGCAAGTTAGCATTGATGGAGCTAGCACAATGATATTCTATATGATAATCAGAAATGGGTTTATATCTGATTGTGGATTTTACCCCATACCTTGTTCTAAAGAGCATATGTGACAAATCAACGAGACATGAATAGCCTCCAATTTTGGCAGTGAAGACTCAGGACAAAAACAAGGCAAAATGTGGTGGTGAATCTATGATGGATATGTTCTACAAAATAGTCATATTGGGGCAGGCATACAAAGTGAGGCTCAGATCCTTGATGATTCCAACAGTTGTGACTACTATCCCATCTAATTCTACTACCCCTCTTGAGATGACTTCATATTGGAGACCCAGTTGATTAGATATTTGTTTGGTCATGATAAACTACTAGCCCCAGAATCAATCATACAATCATGTACCATTTTTTCTCCAATAATTAATGAGACATAGAATGGAGGAGGTCTCAGGTTCTTACCTTGTTGTTCTCCATGGTTCCTCCTAGGTTGAACTGCATTGGTAAGCACTTTCTCTTACTGGTTAGGGGTGTGATTTCAGCTTGACAAATTTTTATCACAATCTGTAATAGATCCCTCTACCCTGGATGGCCAAAGTGACTCCCATAGTGAAATGTTCACACTTGTTTTCTTCATTTTCTCAATGCTGTTGAATGAGTTATCCTTTTGTTACCCCTTCCCAGGCGCATTTTTCTCTTACACCTAGGTTGTTACAACCGGTGAATGAATAGGTATAGAAGGTGGCTTGGATTGACTTTGCACATTGGGAGTTGTATTTTTAATGCCAATACCTTGTCACCCATAGAGGGTTAAGGATCACCTAAGCTTGGTGAATTTCCTTCTCTAATATTTCTCCTCTTAAACCGTGTATTGGCAGCTATACTTTGAGAAGGGAACTGATTCATCCCACATAAGTCTTTAGATTGCCAATTGATAAGCGTAGTCTCACTTATATTTCCATATTTTGAGATCCTTGCCCGATCTCCTTCTTGGCTAGGTTCCTGTGATGCCATACTAGTTTGCACCATCAAGGCCTGATTTAGTGCACCATTAAAGCACATTGATTGCATGGAAAACACCAATCATACTCATGTGCCATGTTATTCTGTGTTGGAACTAATGCCCTTGACGTTGAAGTTGTGTTTGGATCATATGACCTGAAAGGTCTAGCAGCTTGGGGTTGTCCTTGGTTATGGATCTAATTTACATTCTGAGATGGTGGCCTATTTTACTAGTACTGGGGTCTAGTCTAATACTAATATTGAGACTGATACGGCCTAGAACTTTGAGCTTGTTGTCTTTTGATGGTTACTATCTCATTCCCTAGGTTTTGAAGTTGTTTCATGACTTCCTAGAGTTCCTTAGAGGTGTTAGATGATGAGGTGGATGCTTCAGCTAAGCTTTGACTCCTGGGGGTGGGTATAGGAGCTAATGTAGGCATTTGACTAGTATCCGGGCTTCCTAACTCAGGTTATAGAGGCATGGATGGCCTAGGAGAAATTTTGTAGGCCTGAATCAAATGGTTCTCAGCCCCTATGGAAAGGATATAGGCTTTAGGTAAGGATGTGCCCCCCATTGACTAAATCATCAAAGAAATATCAGAATTTAAAGCCCTAAGAAATTATAAGAAGGAACCTTCATTAGTGGGATTTATTGCTATTGGAATCCTATCCCAGGTCCGCTGAAATATGAGGTTGAAGTCCATATTATTTGCTCGTTTGGGGTTCTCTTAATTTTTGTTAGTTGCTCCAATAAAGATAATTTATCACCTTTCTCTCCAAATTGGTTGTGGAGAGTTGTGCACAACTGGTTTCAATTTTGGATAGATCCTTCCTTAAGGATTCTAGAACCATTGTGAAGCTTTCCCTTTGAGTGAAGATGTGAGAAACTTGAATGCAATGTCCATCTCATGGATTTTTGGATTGTATGACATTTGTAATATCGTGGACATGATCACCGGGAGAAGTATGGTTTTCCCTAGTGAAATATGAAATGCTCTTTAATGTTGCTATCAGAACTGGATTTTTTGCATTCAGAGTGAGTGGGATGCTTCCAGTGAAGTTGAAATAAGGATTTGGCCGAGCCATCCCGATCAGCTTGAGCACCCCTCTTGATTGAGAGAACGTCCTGCCAGGAGGAGGTGTGTATAAGGCCTTGTTTGGTGGAGATAGAGACCTCTTGGTTCTTCGTCCTTCCCTCCCTCTATTTTGGGATAAGTCTAGATAGACAAATAATCCCTCTTCTCTAGTTCTTGACCATTTTTTTATTCTTCTCATGAACTTGTTTGAATTTCTTTGAAGCCGGTGGATTTGTTTCTTTTGGAGTCGCCGGATGTATAATTTTAGAATTTCTTAAAAGTTAGAATCGGAAAAAGTGTACACCAATCTTACCGTAATAAGATGGAGACTTCTTTGTCCCACCATGGCATGCCAAAACAAGTTAGTGCAGAATCACAACACCCCCAAATGAGTTCTAGAGGTCTACTTTTCTAAGGTAGGGTCATTTACATTTGTCGATTTGTAATATTTCAAGCCCCGAGTCGAAATATATGCCCCTTCTTAGTTTGTATTGAGTCTGTACGAATGGGTGGGTAAAAAGTTTGGAAAATGGGTCCCCCTTTTGATATGGGACACGTGGCAGCTAGATTACAACAAAAATCAAAGCTTATGGGTCCATAATTTATCTTTTTACCTTTTTGTACAAAAAATGCAAAACTTAAAAAACCCCGCAGCCCCAAAGCTCCGCCTAGACACATGCCACCCTTTGGTTGGCTGGGAGATGCGCTTCCATCTTTACCATTTTTCCTTTTGACAAAAGGAAAATTTTAACATTTTCCTCTGACTCCCCACTTTGGCTTTGACTCGGTCTTAATGCTGACTTTTTCCCTTGGACGGAGTTGTAGCCGTTTTTGTGACTTTTATCCTTTTGGGATGAGAAAGGGTGAAAAACTAGATTTTCCCCCAATGGCCTGCTTTCATTGACTTGGGTCCCAATACTGAATTTTTCCCTTGGGCAGAGTTACGGCCCATTTTGTGTATTTTGGCTAAGTCTTTTGCTTGGTGGGGCATATCTCTTGATATGTGACATGCGGAAGCCTGACACTCATTTGGGAACCTTCTCTATCTCCAATCCTTGGATCAGCACAATTTAGAAACTTGGCATCCTCTCGTCGGATTGGCCTCGTGCGTTGACTATTCAACCACTATGCCCCTTTATGAGATTGAACACATGGAAGCACCGCGCTTGCTTGAAAGCCTGATTCAAAGTTTTTCTTTGGAGGAGCTTCAAGTTGACACTTGTCCACCTCCACTGGTCTATGGAATTTTCTACGGTCCTTCTTACTTTTTAGAATTTAGGCTACGTGGAGAGCTCATGCTCATTTGGGTCTCCGCTCTGGGACTAACTCTTAGAGATGCACCACACTGACACTTGGCATTCTCCGCTTACACTTCTATACTTAGCCAATTTTGAGGCCCACTCTATCTTCCTTTTGACTCTGTTTGACTATTTGGTACGTGGAGGGTTAGTGTGTGGTAGAGTCTCCGCCTTGGGCTTCTTTTCTAGTTTTTCGTCGAGCCGACACCTAACATCTTTGCTTAGTTGAATATTTTTCAGCATAGTCCCGTAACTTTTAGGGCTCTAGATGCATGGAATCCTAGTGCAAGTTTGGGCTTCCCTTTTTGGATTCTCCTTTCAATAAGCGTTGTTATGACACGTGTTTCCTTCCACTGCCTCCTTCATACTTAGTCATTTTAGACCTTTTCTTGAATGGTTTCGAGCCTGAGGACTTCAGATATTTATTTTTCTTCCCTCTCTTGCTCTCGGTTCCTCTCCGGAACACTTCCCCTCTTTTTCGACCCTATTACTCCACCGTTGAGTCCTTCTGTAACCTAAAAATGGATTTAAGACATGGAAATGGTTTGACATAGTCATTTCTTTTGCACAGGGTCCCTTAGCCTTTCTCGGCCCCGACCGCTCCATTGTTTGAGTCCTTCATGACCAATTTATAGATCTGAATGAGATTTTTCAGGTTCCTTCTTCGTGGGGTCGTGGCTGATCCGATATTTGACCCAAGGGAGAAATATGGATAGAAGTAACATAGACTTCTCGGGTTATACATATTCCACGCAAACCTCGCATCCATCTCGCAACATCTATCTCCATAATTCCATCACTCTTAAAACTTTGCATTGTCTCACTAAATCCCTTTCTCGTGCTTCATTATACTTGAGCCATATCTCCTCTCTTTCCACACTATCTTCCACGCACCCCGTGCCTTGACGGTAATTAATTAGCCACCATAGGAAATGACTCTATACTTGAGACCGATGATCATGATCTTAATGGTTGTATGGTATAACATGTAAGAATGATCCTCTTGGCTCCCTCAAGAACTCAAACTCAATAATATCTAGGAAGGAATGCATAGAAACCACATATTCCAATCTATAACTAGACAACACTCCACTCCACTAATGATCAATGATACATGTTAGGTCATATCAAAGCATCATGTAGCCTCTGATACTCTTTTTGGGTCTAAAAATGAAGTCTATAATAAAAACTTCTCCTTGATGCATATGTTGATAAACATTCATACAAATCTACTAGGAAACAACAAAAGGTCTCATAAAGCTCATGATATAGGTGCTCTTCTACCCATTTATGTGCATCAAACTCACATCCATTACTGAATTGTTGTGTAAACTCACCCTTCATATTTTAAATCCAAATCTTGACGGTGTCCAAGGTCAAATGTTCTTTCATCACACACCATTTTCACAATAGCTTCAAAAGAGGTCTCGGCAATAGAACCAAGATGTAGTCACTTTTTCCCTACTCCCTTTAAACCCCAAACATGTTGGCCTATCACCCAACACAAGTTGGGCGCTAACGTGAGGCATGCGCGCAGAACTTGTCAAGCCCCTCTTTTATGTGATCCTTATGATAATTCCTCACGATTAAAGGAGGAACATTTTTAAGAACATAAATGCATGCATCTAATCTAATAAAGAGGTAGAGGAACTAGCTCTAAGCATTAATTCACCATGATATACATATAAACATTGCAACAAAATAAGAGAAACAAATCTGAACTATAAATAACATGAAAAGCACTAGGGTTGGGTCCATAAAACATAGATATTTGAAACATAGCACCATATATTGATTATAATCATTTAGATTATCCATATTACATCAAAAAGGGTCATATTAGACTGAATACATCAAGGAATGACAATCTAACCCTACAAAACTACTCTTCACAAAGAGCCCTAGTTATGTTCTTCCATGACAACTCTAGTTTTGGACCGGATCACATTCATACATGAATCCCTATAATCATACCTATCTACCCTTCTTCTTTCTCTATCATCCAACATCCTCTTCTTGATCCAAAAGCCTCCTTATATAGAAAATGGGGCTCTCCTTCACCACCATAACCTTATCCATGATCAGGCCGCATGTCAGATGGAAACATGCCCCTCCATACTTGAGTGCTTATGTCAGCTTGCAAAATCCTCCAATAACTAGTAATGATCCTCCTCTAGAATAATCCCTTCCTAGAATATTCTTTCCTTGAGTTCCAAGACTCTAGGCTAACACCTTATCCACTCATCAAGCCTACTCGAGTGTTCACTTGTTTTCCCGTGATACTATATCTGATAAAATTACTAATTCCTTGAAATCTATCCTACTTCCGCGTGCTTCAACTTGCTTCTCCCGCATACCTTTCCTTGAGTTCCTTTCTCCTTACTTGCATTGCACACTGCGCTCTTTCTCTTCCTCAAGACTTATTCAATTTTTAGGTCTAATGAGGGTCCAATAAAATCAATCCAAAAAGGCCTCGAGAGAGGCCAAGTCACCTCAAAGAACTTACATTAATAACCACAAAGTGAAAAATTCAAAAAGAGAGCATAAACATAAAATATCAACCGCAATACATAGCAAGGCGGGGTGGAGTAAGAGGTAGACTATCGGGCTTATAACCCCAACCCGAACTAGAGGGGTGAGCCTCATCAAAAATAAGCTCTAACTCACCTTAGCTAGTTTCCTACTTTGGATTTTTAGAAGGATGTTCATCATGCCGGTGAGGAGAAATGGATAAATCTAGCCAAGGTAATTTGTCTTGAGACAATCCAAGCCAAACAAGATCACCAAATAGAGAAAACTTAGGTGAAGCTATACTTGAATGAGTGTACCTCCTCCGAGGACTCTTCAGATGGTGGTGAGGACCCCCCATCCTTTAACAAAATGTGGCAAATGATGACGCTAAGGTGGTGAGAGGAAACACAAAGGTGCATTTAAGGGCACCTTATTGATGACATAGGGAGCCAAACCCCAATGGTTAAGGAGGCATTGGATATACTCTACCTCTAACTGCACTTTTTAAAATTGCTTTTGAATATGGAGAATATCAGTAGAAATCATAGCCACTTTATTTGTAACAGAGAAATCATAATCAAGAGGAACATTATTAAATATGAGATTATTCTTGTCTTTCCATAAATGGAACAAAATGTTAGTTATAAAGATATGCCAAATTTTACGTAAACTACAAGTAACATGGTTCAATCCCCCAAGCAAACAACTGTATAAGTGAAAAAATTAGGAATAAATATTTATAAATAAAGTTAATTAATTATTAGACAGAAGAAAAATATGTATGAAGAACATGGAATTTCAAAGATAGAGTCTCCCAAGAAAGCTAGGAATGATATTTCCTGCAAAACAAATTCCCAAAAAATTTAATCCCCTTTTTGAAAAATCTAAGATCTTTAGCCTAAGGATCTAATTCTAGGGGGAATATTGAAAATAAAAGAGAGAGGACCACCAAAGAGAGAAGGAATTGAGAGAGATGCTAAATCTAAAGCCATTTCCAACCCAAAGAAGGTGAGGCTTGAGAAATTCCCAAGCCTTCCAAATACTCTGTAGAATAAAAGTACCCTTAATCTTAACCGGAACAAGGTAGAGAATGAGAGATTGAAATATAAGACCCTTCCAAGTGATCTTGCCCTGAGAGGGATACCGTAGAAAATACCATCCCAAAGGATAATTTTACATAATTCATTCCCTTCTAGGCTACGAAATATCCATTTAACATAAATATCCTACCCTGGTGTTTGACATCAATTAAGCCCAGACCACCAGCTTCTTTAGGCATACAACACACTTCTTAAGAAACCCTATGGAACACCTTATGCCCTTTAGTGTTGTCCCATTATAAATCATGAAGAATCTTCTCAAGTTTGGCATAAATATCATTCAGAGGAGCCCATCATGAAAAGTAATACACATGTGTGGCAGTCAGAACCTTAGAGCATATTTGAAATTTCCTTGCTAGAGAAAGTGATTTGGTGATCCAAAAATAAATTTCACATTCAACATGTTGGACCACCTAAAACCAAAGATGAGCTGAACTAGCCTAAAATTGAAAGGGATGTAAAGAAATTTAAACTACACACCAGGTTGGATCTAAATCTATTTCATACTGCATAACTAATCCCGAATGGGAGATTGAGATTGTCGATAGAAGTGAGTTTTCTCCCATTAAATAGCAGAACCCAAAGAAAGACAAAAAGTGTCTAGACAATCAAGAGCATGATGAACATATTCCTCATCCACGAAGAGTGTGAGAGAAAAATCATCAAGAAATAGCAATAATAAGCTTCTAAGTAGAAGAAGCTAAATAAATACCTTTCAATAATCCTTGAGAAGCACTATAGACAAGAAGATAACTAAATCCTACAACATACAACACATAAAGGGAAGGGGATAGGAGGTAAACTTCCTAATAGATCTGAACAAAAAAACCTAGACGACTAGGAACAATTGATAGTAAATACAGAACCAACATTTTGAAAGAGAATTTACAAATACCTAACAAAGCAAGTACCAATTCCTAAAGCTTTGAGCATAGTTAAAATGAAATACCAATCAATTTTTTTGAATATGATTTAGAAAAATAAATCTTGATAAATAAATATTTTTGAGAGGAAAGATGAGCCCATTCAATACCCTCCAAGATGTCTATAATATTACCAAGAATATACCTATGTTTAAAGAATCTAGTTTTCTCACTTTTGATTATCAAATGTAAAAGATTAGAAATCCTATTAGGTAGATCCTTAGTAATGATCTTGTAAGACATGTTAATAAAAGTAATGGGTCTCTAATTAGAAATCATATCGGGATATCCTATTTTGGGGATGAATTTGATATTGCCTTGATTGATTAGGTCACCCAAAGATTGAGTCTCCAGAGCTACCATGTAGACATTGTGGAGATCAGGACCAAGAGTTTCCCATAGAGCTTGATAAAATTTAACAGGAAATCCATCAACCCCTAGAGCTTTATCTGAAGCCATTTGAAAGGTAGCTTTTAAAGAACAAAAATAGATAAATGCCTGTCATGGGCCACGCGTTGGGTTTGTGAAACTTTTCAAGGAACCACTTGGAGACATTTTAAAAGAGACGTGTCTTGAGATGGAGTGGAAAGTTGACTAGTAAAAACCCCATGATAAAGATGCACAAAATATTAGAGAATCTCAAGAAAGTTTGTAAACCTAGCATTTCCTTGAGATATTGCCTTGATCTTTTCTAAAGAATGTTTGGAGCAAAACATGGCAAATAATTCCTTAGAATCTCAATCCCCAATTTTAAGCTAATGCAGGAGAGTATGAAGCTGCACCCCATGGGTTTAGTAGGATTTGTGGACTTTAAGAGTGTTTCACCAACATGAAGCTTCGGGTTTATAGAGCATAATTGAAAGGTGATGCATTAAGCTCTTATCGATTCGGAGAACTCATGATATGAATCCTCATGGGAATTTTGCCTAAAGATGAAAGCCTACTTACCATATAATAGAGAAAGGTGGTGGTGCACTTGATAGCATCATTCGACCAATTGATCCATCTAGAGCCATTAGAAGGCCGATTAACCAAATTGTATACTCATTATATGTGTGACACATTCTGAGAATGCTTAAGGTGAGTGGTGTTAAGAAAAAATAAGAATTAACATGGTGATTTTTTGTAGGTTTAGACCATGTAACATTGAAAAATATGAGAGAATGGTTCGATAGCAAAGCAGTGTTAGAAACAACAGCAAGACAACACAAAACATGGGAAAGATAGAAAAAACCCTTACTGGTCATGAGGGAGTGAACTAGCTACTAAAAATTTTGATCTTGTCCTTATCTAAAATTAAACCAAGTTAACAAGGAATAAGAGGATTTGTGCCAAAAGGGAATATTGTGATCAAAATGTCCAAGCTTGTGCCTGAAATAAAACCAATCCTCCCTCTCTCCCGCACACAAGCACATAGTAAGATGCCCAATCTTATCCTCTAGGATTTCGACCATATAAAATTCACCACAAACTATTCATAGAGCCTCTGACAAGGAGTTGGAAAACCAACAATAAACAATATCCTACTTTCCTGCATCATTAGAAACATAGATATTGGCTAACCTAAAAATATGGCCATCTAAATCAAAAAGATACGACACTACTTGATATGACGCATATAAGCCCTAGAAAATCACATCCTAAACAATGTCAAGAGAAATCAAGGTCATGACTCAACCACCACTAGGCTCATAATTAGAGTGTTATCACCAGATCACGCGCCCCCGGATGTTGATCGATTTCTCTTGTTTGATCACTCTAAGCATCCGGTGTGATTGGATAACATGGGTACTATCTCCAAGTTGTGGGACTTGCTACTTGAGATAGACCTCCGAGAAAGCTGGTTCTACATCCAGGGGCGCTCGTGATTCGGTGATAACAGATTCAGCACGCCTGGTGGGACCGGAGGTCTTCACTTTCATTGCAACAAGATTGATGTGCACTTGTTGTAAGTTCCAGCTTTGAAGGAGCTTTAAAATCGCACATCTGGCGACTCCAAAAGAGGCATAATCCGCTGGTTTCTGCAGTCCAAGCCTGGCGAATTTATGAGAAGAATACAGACCAGGTCAAGAACTAGGGAGGAAGGATTGTTTGTTTATCTGCATCTATCTCCAGGCAGAGAAAGAAGGGGAAGAAGAGCTCAAAGATCTCCATCTCCACCTAATCGGACTTTGTCTACACCTCCACCTGGTAGACCTTTTCTCGCATCAACAAGGGTTCTCAGGCCAATCAGAATGGCGCAACCAGTAAATCCCTTCGTCAATTTCACTGGCAGCAGCCCACTTGCCCTCAATGCACAGAATCCAGTTCCAATTGCAGCATTGAAGAACATTCCATTTTTTACTGGAGAAAATCATACTACTCCTGGAGATCATGTCAAAGACATTGCTAATGTCTGTGCAATCCATGAGATAAATGAAATGGATGTGGCTGTCAAATTGCTGGCATCATCGTTCAAAGGGAAGGCATTGCAATGGTTCAGGAGCCTTGAAGCTGGTTCTATCACGAATTGGAATCAGTTATGCATAGTTCTCCATGAGCAGTTTGGAGAGAAGGGAGACAACTTGTCTCTTCTAGAACAATTGACAACTATCAAGAGAGAGCTCCCAATGAGCAGCGGTGGTGACTTCAACTTCAGATTTCAAAGGTCTTGGGACAGGATTCCAAAGTGGCGATCGTGCCAACAGGCAATGAAGGTGCTTTTCTATACTATCTTAAAGCTTTGAATTCTGATATTTCTATGTTAATTCAATCTATGGGAGGCACAACCTTACCTGCTTCTTATAGCATTGCCATTAGGGCTGAAAATTGTCTTATTCAAGCTGGTAAGCTAGCTCCCAGGCCCCCAATGCCATTATACCCAAGTTTGGAGAGCCCAAATACTAGTCAAGCACCTGTCTTAGCTCCTTTTCCCACTCCTAGAAATCAAAGTTCAAATGAAGCTTCCACTTCATCTCCAAATGCCCCAAATGAGCTTCAAGAAGTTATGAAACAATTGCAAAATTTAGGTAATGAGCTGGTCACACTCAAGAGACAACAAGCTCAAAGTTTTAGACCTTCCTATCAGCCTCAAGCTCAACCAAATAGGCAACCATACCAACCTCAAAGACCACCCAATCCAGCTGCAAATCAGAATCAAGCAAGGCCTCCTGCCAATAGACCATTTCAGCCCTACAACCCCAATGTTGCATCTGCATCTAGAGCTTTAGTGCCAGTCCAAAATAACATGGCCCAAGAGTATGATTGGTGTTTCCCGTGCAGTCAGCCACATAACCAATCAATGTGCTTTAATGGTGCATTAAATCAGGCTCTAATGGTGCAAACCATTGGTGGGTCGCAAGAGTCCAGCCACGAAGGAGATCAGCAGCAGGAAGCATCTCAGCAAGGAACATCTCCGAACGAAACTACTCTTGTCAATTGGCAGGCTGAAGATTTCTGTGGTATGAATCAAATACCCTCTCAAAGTGTTGCAGCCAACACAAGGTCAAAGAGGAGAAATTTGGGTGAAGAACAGCCATTGGCTTCAAGTAATCCACAACCTTCTACCACTCCACAAGCCGCTGGCAAACAAACTATAGTCCCAAACATACAAGGAGCACCTAAAACGGCCCCTAGGCCTACTCAAATGCCAGCTACTGCTGCCCATATGCAAGGAATGAATGCGCAGGCCAAGGGACAGCAGAGGGATACTTCATCTCCATTCAACATCATTGATCAGATGAAGAAGACAAATGTCAACATATCAATGTGGCAATCACTATCCATCCCAGGCCAAAGAGATTTGCTACAAGCTGCCATGAAGGACTGGTCAACTTCAAATCAACAGGTCCAAATGCAAGAGGAGGTACTCACAAATGCTGCCCAGCCTGAAGGAAATCATGGAGGACAGCAAGGTAAAATGTTGAAGCCCCCTCCATTTTATGTTTCATTGATCATAGGAGATAAGCTGGTGCATAATTGCATGATTGACTCTGGGGCAAGTAGTTCAGTAATGCCAAAACAGATAGCTGACCAGTTAGGGCTTCAATATGAAGTCGTCTCCAAGGGTGTAGTCCAATTAGACGGGACAGCAGTGACAACGGTTGGAGTAATCAAAGGTTTGAGCCTCACACTGCACGCATGTCCCAATGTAGTAGTGTTGCAAGATGTGTCGGTCATAGACCTACCACCACTCTTTGCATTATGCTTATCAAGAGACTTCACTGCTAAAATTGGAGGCTATCTTTCGGCGGATTGGTCACACATGCTGTTCAGAACAAGGTATGGAACTAAGGCTACAATCAGGTCTGAACCTATTGCAAACTTCCACATTGAGCCTTACACTCCAAGCCAAATCAATGCCAACTGCTCAGCGTTTGATCAAGAAGACTGTCCAAGCACTGATGAAGCTGACACCAAGGTTGGAAGCATCCCAGATTTGACTCTTGATGAATGGGCAAGCAAGGTGCATGCTTTTGATCCCTATCAAGAAATAGAAGAATCTGAGCTGGGAGTCTATTGTTTACATGAAGAGAATCAACCTCTTCCCAGCATCACCAAGCCAGATCATAAGGACAAGAATGAAGTATGGCAATTGTTCTTTGATGGGTCAAGGAGCAGACAAGGTGCAGGAGGAGGAGCTATGCTCATTTCACCACAAGGTATAAGGTATTACTCAGCCTTCCGTTTCCAGTTTTCCTGTTCAAACAACACAGCTGAGTATGAAGCCTTAATTCATGGACTGCACTGGGCAAAGAAGAAAGGCATCAGAAATTTACAAGTGTTTGGTGATAGTGAGCTGATCATAAACCAAGTCAAAGGAAAAAATGCTGCCAAGAATGATCTGTTGAAGAACTACAAAAATCGGGTATGGGATCTTATTGAAGATTTTGAAGCTTTTAGCATCATTTCCATCCCAAGAAAAAAGAATGAAGCTGCTGATAGACTGGCAGCAATTGGGGCTGCGTTTGATGTTGTAGAAAGTATCAAAAGTGAGAAAACTCAGCCTCATATCAAAGTGGTTGTGAGACCAGCTGTTCCGGATAACAACACAAGTTGGCAAGTCTTCGAGAATGATCAGCAAATTGTTAATTTCCTACAAGAAGAAGCTGAGTTCTCCATGAGAAATCAAGACAAGCTGGAGCAGCAGTATGGCGACCAAGTGGTGCAGCTGAGGACTAACAAACTGCCAAAAGGCCTCATAACGCTGGAGTCAATCTTCAACCCGAATGATCAGTTCCGGAAGGAGAAAGCGAACATTCAAGTAAAGGGTGAAGATTCAGAGCCTATTTCAGTGGAAGAAGGCAAGACATTACAAATTGGCAAAGTAAGTACTCCACAAGAGAAATCTGATTTTGTTCAGCTTTGTCAAGAATTCCCAGATGTCTTTGCTTGGACTTACAAAGATTTAAGAGGTTTCAATCCAAATTTGGCACAACATACTATCGAGTTGGATCCGGAATCCAAGCCTGTCAGGCAAAAGCAAAGGCCAGTGAATCCTCATATCGAGCCTCTCATGAGAAAAGAGTTAGGCAAGCTCATTGAGGCCAGTATCATCTTCCCCATCAAACACTCAAGTTGGGTTGCAAACTTGGTGCCGGTAAGAAAGAGAAACGGAGAAATAAGATTGTGTGTGGACTTTCGTGATCTAAATAGAGCATCACTCAAAGATCATTATCCGCTCCCATCAATGGAACAAATATTGCAGGTTGTAGCTGGTTCAGAAAGGTTTTCATTGCTAGATGGATATTCAGGCTATAATCAGATACTAGTAAAAGAAGAAGATCAATTCAAGACAGCCTTCACTACAAAATGGGGCACATATGCTTACAAGAAAATGCCATTTGGACTGTCAAATGCCGGAGCAACATTTCAGCGAGCTATGGATATGGCGTTCAAAGGCTTGATCAACAAGATAGTGCTGGTATACCTGGATGATATCACTGTCTTCTCAAAGAATGCAACAGACCATCTCTTTCACCTCAGACAAGTGTTTCAGAGGTGTAGAAGGTTTGGAGTGTCATTGAATCCAAAGAAGTGTGTATTCTTGGCACACGAAGGCAAACTGTTGGGCCACATTGTCTCTAGGGAAGGGCTAACAATTGATCCTGAAAGGGTTGAAGCCATCCGAACGCTTCCATTACCACACCACAAGAAATCTCTCCAAAGCTTCTTAGGAAGGATAAACTTTGTCCGCAGATTTGTGCCTAATTTTGCCACTCTTGTGAAGCCTCTAACAATGATGTTGAAGAAGAGTCTGGCATTCAAATGGACAACAGAAGGCAAGGAGAGTTTTGAAAGCATCAAGCATGCAATATCACAAGCTCCAACTCTTATCAACCCAGATTTCTCAAAGGACTTCATGTTGTATGCATTTGGAGGATCAGATACAATCTCAGCTATCTTGACACAGCTGAATAGAGAAGGTTCAGAGCAGCCCATTGCATTCTTCACCAAACCTTGGAAGATTACGAAATAAAGTATTCTTTCATCGAGAAGCATGTCCTTGCTGTTATCAGAAGCTTGAAGAAGTTCAGACACTTGGTCTCAAACAATAAAATTCAACTGCTGGTGTCTCATGCTGGCGTCAAGGACTTCCTCCTAAACAAGGATTTAAATGAGAAGAGAGCAGGTTGGATCACTCGGGCGATGGAATATGATATTGAAATCAAAGTGACCAAGCTAGTTCGTGGCAAAGGCTTGTGTGAGCAGCTCGCTTCCAAACAATCAGACGAGCCAAAAAGTGAAGAGGATGCTGTCCTGCTACTACAGAATGATCAAGAACAGCCAGCTGATGATGCATCCATCCCATGTTGGACTCAAGACCTTGTGCATTACCTCCAAACAGGTTTGTGCCCTCCAGAAGTGAGCAAAGCAAAAAGGAGATACTTCAGATTACAAGCCATTCCATATGTGCTTGTTGACGGAGTTTTGTTCAAGAAGGACATCAATGGTGTTCTATTAAGATGCATTGGAACAGGTCAAGTTGAGAAGATCCTACACGAGTTCCATGACGGGGAAGGAGGAGGCCACTTTGCTCCACGAGTAACAGCTCTAAAAATCATGAAAGCTGGTTACTATTGGCCTACTGTGTTCAATGATTGCTACTCATGGGTCAAGAAATGCAAGAGATGTGCATTCTTCACGGGAAAGAGAGGTTAGCAGCGCTGCCCCTTCGTCCAATTTCAGTGGATCAGCCATTCATGCAATGGGGATTGGACTTCATTGGAGTCATCAATCCAAATTCAAGTCAAGGCCACAAGTGGATTCTAACAGCAACAGACTATTTCACCAAGTGGACTGAAGCAGTGGCGCTCAAGGAGGCAAATGAATCTAATATCTTAGATTTCTATGAAGGGATAGTCACGAGGTTTGGTGCCCCTGCCACTATCATATCAGATAATGCATTGGCATTTCTTGGCACAAAGATCACTGAGTGGGCTGTAAAAAATTGTGTGTATCTCAGCACTTCATCAAACTATTACCCTCAAGGTAATGGCCAAGCCGAGTCTACAAACAAGAACCTACTAAGAATCATCAGGAGGACTCTGGATGAAAATCAAAGAACTTGGCATACAAAGCTCAAATCAGCTCTATGGGCTGATAGGATCACACCCAAGAGATCTACAGGAAGCTCTCCATACAAGCTTGTATACGGGAAAGAAGCAGTTCTACCTATATCGCTTGAGTTGCCAGCACTGGAACTCCTGAAACAGTTGGAGCTGGCTGAGTTTGAACCTATGGAAATCAGGTATGCAGAGCTAATGGAATTAGAAGAAACAAGAGAGCACGCAATGCAGACCATAGAAAAGGATAAAGCATTGGTCAAAAAGAGTTTTGACAAGAAAGCTAAGGCCAGGATATTACAAACTGGAGATTTGGTACTGAAGTGGGATGCTGATCGTGCAAAACCAGGAAAGCACTCCAAGTTTGATGCCATCTGGAGTGGCCCATACATGATCATTGAATGCAAAGGTAGCAATGCTTTCCGACTGGCTAAGTTGGATGGTGAAGAATTGCAGATCCCAGTCAATGGGATCTATCTCAAACGTTGCTACTAGAAAGATAGACTTTCACCCTTGTAAATATTAATTTAGAATTTCCATTCCTCTAAGTGCTTATGCACATTGTACTGCTGTTAGAGTAGTTTTTATTTCCCTAAGTGCTTGTGCACATGTCCTATTGCTTCTAGTATGTGCATGTTTGCAGTTCATCAAGCTCCTGGAAAAGAATTTGCAGCTATGAGAAGACCAGCTCAACGAACGTTTCAATGGCTCAAGGACAGAGGTTTTCAAATTTCAGATCAGCTGAGAGGTTATCAAACGGACTCCATGCCCAATGGATTGCTACAAACAGCTGGTCGTTCTTCAATCTGGCAGGCAGATGACCCCGCTGAGTCGCCAAAATTGTTATCCAAAATTCACCCCCAAGGTAACTTTGATAACATGCAAGCAATTATATTGATTCAGGGCGAAAAGTCATGTTTCTAGGGTCCCCTCATATTTGTCTAACTCCCCTGTCCAAGAGGAAGAGAGTAAGTTATGAGAAAATGCGAAAAAAAGGGGTTGCAGAAGGCAAATAGGTTGATCCAGGAAAAATCGTGAAAATTAGCTAAGTCCCGCTCAAGGTCGCCTCTGGGACGTTTGGGACAGAAAAGCGCGAACCGGCCGAACCGGGCGAAATCAGCACAAACAGTCCGAAACGCAGCAGGGACAAATGGGACAAAAGTACGCGGCGGGCGCGAAATTCCGGTTCGACAGAGAAAAAATTGACTAACTGCTGAGAGGGTCGCCTTTGGGACAAGCGGGACAAAAAGACGCGAACCGGCCGAAATGAGTCAAGGCAGCCCGAAACAGTCTGGGACGCGCGGGCCAAAAGTACGCAAAATGCCCGAACCGGCCGAAAAGGAGAACTTTTGCACTAACTCGCTTTGGGACAAATGGGACAAAATGCCCTGAACTTAAGCCGGCGAAATGGGAACAAGCGATCAAAACAAATCGGGACATTTGGGCCAAATGGGCGCAAGCCGGCAGTTCGCCCGAAATCAGCACAAGGAGCACCGTGCCAAATGGGACAAAGGGACGCGTGGGACGCGAAAAGCCGAAATGGCCGAAGGCAGAGGAGAAAAGTCAACATTTGACCCGTGGAACTTCAATCGGCCATAACTTTTGACT
Organism: Taxus wallichiana var. yunnanensis; assembly: GCA_018340775.1. NCBI lineage: Eukaryota > Viridiplantae > Streptophyta > Pinopsida > Cupressales > Taxaceae > Taxus > Taxus wallichiana. The sequence goes on along the minus strand of CM031241.1, from coordinate 650,826,820 downwards.
CCGAGCTCCGATTTTCACAAAATTGGACTTTCTGGAACGAGCACGACGTCCTCTATGCCACAAAAACTGGATTTCTTAATTTTAATGAGGATAGATATATTTAAATAAAGGAAATGTGTTCGGCTCCAGTCAGTAGATGCTCTTTCCCGTCAAATGACAGAAAACGCCTGCCAGGCCCAAAATAGCTGCCTGCACTCAGAAGGCCATAACTTTTGCATTTCTCAACGAAATCGCACAAAATTGGTACCGTTGGAATCGTGGTTCTGAGCCCGATGCACAGAAATCAAGAAATTCCAGATTTGATCAGAAATTGATTGAGATTTTTAAGAAAACGTGGCCAGGTTCAGAACAGTGTTTTATTTGGTAGCTGGGAGTGCATTTAAGAGGCATGGTCATCATTCTTTCTCTGCTGCAGCACATGGGACAGTATGGGGAGCCTTTTGCAAGTAATGTATACCCATTCCACTCAATTTAATGCCTCTTACAGGTGGTTGAAGGACAGATTTCGGGATTTCCACTTTCCCTTCTCTTCTCCTCTTTTTTTCTATAAATTGGAGTGTTGGGCTTATTGTAAGGAGGAGAGTTTTGGGTAGCAAAGCTCACAAAATTGCTTTGTGAAGCTTGATGTGTTGCAGGCCCTTGTAGTGGACTCCTTGCATGGTGATCCAGGCCCTTATCTTGTAATAGATTGAACTGTGCATACCATGAAGCAATAAAATATCGGTTTGTGGATTTATCTTCCCCTGCTGTGTTTCCTTGCATTCTTCTTGCCCCTTTAATCTTTCTACAAGTATATTGTGTCTATTTATTATGTTCTTGCAGGAGTTCATTATCATTGTGTGTGCTTGGAATATTGTTGTAGATGCATTTTGCTGGATTATGGTGAACTGTCATCACCTCTTCTAGTGTGCACTTTGCCTCTGTATTTCACACATTTGGAGATTACTCTCACACCCTCTTTTTCTGGTGTATCACCGCTTTAGTGTAGGCTTTCATTTTATGCATTCTCTCTCTCTGGTCCCTTGGAATTGTAGGTTAGAATAGCTAGTTTCTCCTGCATTAGAGTAGATTGTGGCAGGTAGTTTAAGAGCAAGAACCAACTTTCTCTGGAGGTCTATCTCAAGTAGCAAGTCCCACAACTTGGAGATAGTACCCATGTTATCCAATCACACTGGATGCTTAGAGTGATCAAACAAGAGAAATCTGATCAACATCCAGGGGTGCTGTGATTCGGTGATAACATAGAGGTTTGAGAAATGGCATGGGGCCAAATAATAAGAGATACAAAGTATAACAAAAATCAATCTGTCTAGCTTGACTACTTGTAGACATAAATTTTTCATCCTAAAAAAATGAAGACAATTGTCACCCTCACCGTGATAACACAGGTTGGTTCAAGATGAAGCCCACGTATATTAAAATAATACAAAATCATTGAGATTATTCTAAGAACATATTACCCTCATCATCCATATTAGAAAGGTTAAAAATTTATTATAAGAATAAGATACCCAAGTAAAAACAAGGAAAATATATCCTAAATTCCAAAGACAATGTTTGTCTTGTATATACTCACCTTCCTCTAAGGGGGATGGGCTACGAGAGCATGTAAGTTGAGTATTACACATTTGAGATGAGTTGTCCACAAAAACAACTCAGGAAGGGACAGGGGAGAAATGGGAGGAAGATGAGGAAGTTTAATATGGGTAAAAAGAATACACAACTAATGGTGTGCAGCTCGATTTTCACAGTTCATATTATTTAACGAGAGGTCGTGGACATAGAAGAACCATTAGTAATAACTTGATGATAAGTGGGAGCTGACGGTTTTGAAGATCCTTGCAAAGTACCCTTTTTAGTGAAGGTTGAATAAACATTAGGAGTAGGGGTGAATTTAGAGTTTTTGGAGGTTTATTAGTGGGTGTAGGATGAGAGTCGGCCATAAGAGGACACTCATGAATCATGTGCTCAGATGACTGATAATGGTAACAATTATTAGGTAAGTTGATATAAAGTACCCTTCGAGAGAAATGGGTGTCCCCAATATCAACATCAACAGTTTATTTTAATTCCTTTAACAAATTGATCTCATGCACACATGGCATTGAGGACGAGCATGAAATTTTTTTCTTTCTCATTGTAGATGAGCCTCCCCAAGGGTTTTACTAAGTCCCCAATTAAACCCCAAAGTTGTATGGGGAGTCCTAGAAATTCAATCCAAACAAGAAATTTGAGCTTGGATTCTTAGAAACCTTAAAGTCCCATGCTTGGTGCAAAACATTATCTAAGGAGTTATGGATAAACCAAGGATCATGGTTAAAAATGGACTTACAATGTTTTGGATTGGAGAAACAGAATAAAAAAACCCTTTGTGAGGTTTTGAAATCCATAGAGTTTAACCCCATGACTCTTTCAGTGGTTATGAACCCATTTCTTCAAAAGGATCTTAGGGGGACTCAACGAACAAAATACCCAACCAGGGTATAATTTTCAAACCATTTGCATGCATGATTAAAAGTTGGTAAATAGAGAACAACATCAGATAAAGGAGTATCAGACTCATTACCTCATCAAAAACCTTCGGGTAAAACTTCCATGATTTTTTTGGTGCCATTGTTGTTAGTCACTCTATCGATGCGCCATTCATCAGTAGATTAGGGAGTCAAATTAGAGGCCATTAAAATGGGGCATGCTACCATCCTAAAGGTGGAGTAAAAGACCCACATAACAAAATTAATGAGGAAAAAACCTACTAAAAATCCGAAGGGATAATAGTATGGGTGATGTCATGCATGAATAAATAGGTAAGACCTAAACCCTAGAAAAACTCTCTAAGCTTTCTATCTCGATTCTTTCAACATAATTGTTACTCAAGATATTGATAAAAATATGAAAGCTCATAAAAGGATAAACTTATTATAGATATGGATAATCTATTACCCAAGAGTAAAGATTTTATATTTGAAAAGTAAAAGAATCGAATACATGAAGATCTATAATCGGTACACGTGGATGAATCATGGATATTTAAATTCAAGAGACTTAAAATAAATTATATTAAGACAACACTCCTAAAATGCATGAGATCCTGAAATCAAGTCATGTGGTTCAATCATGTGTAACTCAAAGGGATCAATGTAAAAATAAAAAGAGATAATAAATGAATTCTAAGTTCATACGAGAATACATGAATCCAAAACATTATTCAAAATTTATGAAATGCTGAATTAGTTTAAAGAGAGTACATATTCACCAAGTGGGAAAATAACCCAGAATAAGAGAGCATGAGTTAAGGATAGATGAATGAATGAGAATAAAAAGCATTGAGCCATATAAGGTCCTTAAATTTTTAGGAATAAAAATTAGCTTAATTCATCACTATTTTATATTTGAATAAATGTAATAAGTTAAAGTATTTAATTTAATTAATTTAAACTTATCTCAATATGTATTAGTTATCCTTAGTTGTTAGTTAAATCAATGATAGTGTTCTCATCCCTGTGTTTTGGGATCATGTTCTATCTTACATATTTTGTTCCCGGATGATTTCCATGAGGGGCAATAGGCATAGTTAGGAGCAATATGTTATTTTTATATATTTTCTCAGATTAGATGATTTGTTTCCATATATTGTGGATGAGATAGAATCTATCCAATATCTATAAATATTGTAGCTCTCTCATTTGTTTTTAATGTTTGATTTTGATATTAATAAAATACACAAGAACCATCTTATTTATGTGCAAATATTTTGTGTCAAATATTGTTTTCAAGTATTCATTGTTAAGATTTGGTATCAGAGCAACATTTTGATCCAGAGAGGAGTGTAGGAAGTTTTAGGGAAGTTTAGGGAGATATGGAGAAATTACAGAGCTAGGAGGAGCCATAGATGCCCCCAACCATTTCACAGCCCCTACCTGAATCCACACCTCGGTTCATGGTTGATTTTTAGTTGAAGAACACCTGGAGTGTAATCACAGGCCCTTCTAGACTTGGATGTAACTCTCTTGCAAAAGGTGACATTGTTTCATTCTCTGGTTTTTTTAAATTTACCTGTACCTACAATTTTTTTAAATTGGAAGTATTTTAAAATATATATATACATTTTTTTAGTGTGGGGACCAAATATTTTCAAGCTCCACACATAAATTCTAATTCCTCTTCTTTGTGCTCTTTATTTTTCATATATATGGCAAGAAAATTGTATGTCCCTATGAGAAGATCTTTGTCCAAAGCGACTTCCCAAAGCCTACAATCAACTTGGAGATTGCATTCACAATTCAAGAACATTCAAGAGAAGAAGAAGATGTGCCTGCATAGAAAAATAAAACAAATCCAACATAGAGGAAGAAATAAATTCAACGTTGCATGTAAAATATTCAATGTCCAAAATTGCGTGCCAATAATATACCTGCGTGAAGCCAAAGGAAGGAGGAAATCAATACTAAAAAAGTGGCCAAGGGTTATTATAATGCTTAGGTAAAGTGGTTGAACTGAAGTTGTGTCCTAAAATGTTCTATGCATGCACGATAGAATTTATCTACATTTTTCTATTAAAAAATCACATCTAAAAAGTTTTAGATTTTTGGACGCAATGAAAAATATTAGGAGATTTTTTTTTCCATTTTTGGAAAGGGGCCCAAAAAGATATTAAAATTGTAATTTAAAAAGGCATAACTTTCAACTGGTACCTCGGATTGAGGTGTCATTTTTTTGAAAGTGTGTGTTTTTGCGAGATCTACATCTTGGTCTAGTTTTTAATAATATTTATTTTATTAAAATTGAAAAAAAAAAATTGTATTTGAAAAGAGGCGAAAGAGTCAAAATTTTTATTTTTGAAAATCAGCCACATAGCCAAATTTGTAACATGGCCAATAGTGCCAAAAATTCATTGTATACAACCAAAAAGGAGCCCAAAATAAAAAAATTGGGGGGTGTATGTGCACGTTTTAGGGGGAAAAGTGTTCAATTTTTTCTTCTACTATTTATCACTTTTCACAATGGCTGCAATTACAACACCAAAATTATTTTTTCCAGATTCTCAACTTTTGCATTTTGATAATTATCCAACATGGAAAAAAATTCACGCACAACTTGATTTTGAAAATCTATGGTCCGTTGTTTCTGGTACATTAACAAGATATGCAACAGATATTACACAACAAGCTACATTTGATCATGCAAATCAAAAAGCAAAGTTAATAATATTCTTTAGTATTTCAGATGAGGTACAACCTCATAGTTGTGAGACCACAATAGAAAATAATCTTGGGATAATTTTAAAATAATATATGATTCCAAAAATAAGAACACAATACTTCATCTCTAGAGTCAACTATTAAAATTGAAAATGCAACCAACAGAGAAAAAGCTGAAATGTTACTTAGAAGAGTAGAAACTTTGTGTGCATCACTTCAAGATTTGGAAGAAGAAGTAACTGACACATCACTCGTGCCTATTATATTGAGAGATCTTCCTCCTTCTTATAGGATTTTTGTGACCACGTTCAACATAACTAGTCAAACAACAACTTTTGAAGAGTTAGTGAATATGCTACAATAAGAGGAATCTATTCACTCAACTACTAAAATTGAAGAGTAGGCACTTGCTTCTAATCAAAAAGGAAAAAAATAGGCTAAGTCTAGTAAACAGCCTCAGAAGAAACGTAATACTCAACAAGGCCAAAAGGACTAACAAAATTTCTTATTTATGGTCGAAAATGACACGAGTTAAATAATTGTTGGTACAACACATTCCGACAAGGATCATCAAGTGGTAAAAATACTAATTACCAACAAACAAAATCTGGCCAACAACAAGAGTAAATAGGGACAAAATAATCAAAAGTGGAAGAAGAAACCAACTCAACAAGTAAATGTAACCAAAAAGGAAGATCAATTTGATGATGATGACTTCCTATATTATGCATAGTCAAATGAAGTATCCAATTATACAAATCAAATTTGGTATGTCGACTCGGGTGCAACTTGACACATGATAGGAAAGAAATATTGGTTCTTCACAATGAGTAAAACACCCACAAAAATCATGTCTCTTTGGGTGATGATACATCATATAATGTTGAAGGAATTGGTTCCATTTCACTACCACTTGGGCATCATAATTGTAAAATTACAGATGTTCTTTATGTCCCTAGTTTAACAAAAATATGTTATCCATGAGTCAATTATTAGATCACAATATCAAAATTAAATTTGATTGTAAAGGCAGTAAAAAGATGTGCCTAATTCGAGATAAGTCACGAAGCTCCAAAATTGTTGCAAAATATTCAAATGTGGGAAGAATGTTTCAGTTGGATTTTGTTCAATGAAATGATCAAGCACTTGTAGCCAAGGATACATCATTAGCTCAACTATGGCATCTATGACATAAACATGTGACTTTTGGCTATCTTGACATACTTCGTCGATACGACATATTTAGGGGTTTAACACCTTTAAAAAAGGGTACAAATAAATGATGGCATTGTTTGGCATGAAAATAAAATAGAGCACCATTCAAACATAGTACATTTCAGGCTAATTCAGAACTTGACTTAGTGCATACCAATCTATGTGGACCAATGAGACCTAGACACTCTAGGTTTAAACATTTCATGCTCTTTGTTGATGATTTTTCAAGAAAAATGTGGATATATTGTCTTTCTACAAAGGAGCAATCTTTTGAAACTTTCAATAAGCACAAAGCCCTTGTTGAAACATATTAGTAGGAAAATAAGAACACTCCACTCATATCGAGGGGAGAATACACCAAAGAATGAGTTCAATGATTTTTGAAAACACATGACATTAATCATTAAATGGCTCCTCCTCACACACCGCAACAAAATGGTGTTGTTGAAAGTTGATCATACTATCATGGATATGGTGCGATGTATGATTGATGATGTAAGTTTATCAAAAACATTTTGGGTCAAAGTAGCTAAAATGACATTTTATTTACTAAAAAGAGTTCCCACTATAGCTCTTGATGGAATAACACCTTAGGAAGCATGGTCAGAGCATAAGCCATCTATTTCACACCTTAGAGTTTTTGGATGTAAAGTGAGTATGCACATTCCTAAGAAACAAATAACTAAGCTTGATATGAAATTAGAAAAACTTATCTTCTTAGGATACAGTGATGAAGCACTTGGATACAAACTTATAGATCCAAAAACGAGGAGGGTATACACTAGTCGGGATGTTGAGGTCTTTGAGAAGAAAGAAGCAGATGCTCCTTCCACATGGTATACAAGTATGATTTGTAACGCTCGCTAAAATATTCCGCTTGAGAACCAAGAACAACCTAGGTTTAGTTAGAAAAATTATGGAATAATTTTTTTAAGGTGTTAACAACCAAAGTCTCAAGGACAATTAAATTCAACTAATAACTTTTCCCATTATAACAATTACTAATTCCACATTATAAATCAATAAGTGTAATAAATCCACACCTAGCTCAAATCTCCTTAGGGATTAATTTAATCACTGATTACATTGACATTTTAGCTAAATATTCCCTGATTTGAAATTTTAGGGTTAAGGGTCCAAAACAATTAAATACCCAAGGTATTTAATTCCACAATATCCATGACAAGAGCAAGGTTTAATTACAAGGGTGGGGAAAGAATACATATTTAAAATCATCAGAGTAAATTCTTACTTACCCACTCCTAACTCTTTAAATATTTAATTTTATTTTTCCCATGATTAACGTAATTAAAACTTCCCTGAAAAATTTCCATTAGATAGGAATTTCCTCACCTTTCAAATAATATAAAGAAATCCTCCTAACTCCTCATATTTCTCAAGTTATGGGTGGCAGAAAATTAGGGTGAAAAGTTTCCGAGAGAGGGCATGCGGGCACTGGGAGGAAAATTTTCCCCAACTCGGGACTATGCACTTTGGAAAGAAAATTCGCTCGAGAGAGAAAAGTGGACTCGCGGAGTGGGGAAGAAAACTTTTCCCAGACGCGGGCCGACGGACCGAGGAAGGCATTTAGCACTTTCTCCCTTTTGAGATAAAGAAAATTTTACACTTGGACCTACGCCAATGCCTAGGGAGGCCACGTGGGAGCTCTTTATTGGTTGCGGGTCAGCGGGTTGGCAGGGAACATTTGGAAATTTAAAATTTTCAAAAGGAAAGGAAAAAGGATCGAAAGGAACCTGTGCCTCCGTGACGACACAAGAAGATGCCACATGTCACCTAACCGTTGGCTGCGCAGAATCATGGGCAGCGGGGATAGTTTGTAAATGTTTCCCAAAAATTTTCTGAAGTGTTAAGGCTTAAAGATATCCACTCCTCCGCCGACACCTCATGAAGCCACGTTGCAGCACCTTTGATTGGTTGTGGGCCGACGAAGCTTCAGAGGAAACTTACCAAAAAAAACTTCCAAATTTATTTTTGAAAGCACTTAAGTTTAAATTGATCCGAGCCTCCACCAATTCCCAACAAAGCCACGTGTCAATTAATGATAGGTTGCATGAGCGCGGGGCCACCCAGAGGAAAAATTTCCAAATTAACTTTCTGGACTTAGATCATTTTTAGACAAAATGAAGGCTTGCTGATTAGCCGAGCGGTGGGAAACTTCATGACTTTTTAACTTTTGGAAAAAAATTAAAAAAAAGAAATAGTTAGCCCAAGTCTGCCCAAGAATATTTTACTCATTTAAATTTGACGAAATTAGATTATTTTGAGCTTCGAAATGCAGTAAAAACTTCATAAGGCCATAACTTTTGATAGGGAACTTGGTTTTTGGAAAACATGGACTTTCTGGAAATCCCTCGACGTCCTCTTTACACGGAAACCTTAAGAATTTGATTTTAATAAATTTTAAAGGGTCAATCTTTAGAAAACGTCTTTCTGTAACTTAAAAGTTAACTAGTATTTTTAACTTATCAATTTGTTTCAAATTTGTCATTAATTCTTTTTCATCTTTCCAAACAACATAAAGGGTTTCACTTGGAAGGTTTTAGGATAGATTTCAAGATTAAATTTGATTGATTGATTTGCATTCAGAATTTACCAATGTTCACACATCACAAGACCTGTAATTTTTCCTTTGCTTGATTTGAAGGGTTCTTTAAAAATTTCTTGAGTGTTTTAGTTTAGTTTGGGGATCATTTTGATCTCATTAAGTCAAATTGAATATTTCATTTGTCTCTTATAGATTTACAAGGTTGTTTTTGACATTAGATAAAAAGGAATCTACAAAGTATACGGTGAAGTAGAAACAAAGTTTGTACATTTCAAGAAAAGAGATTAAACTATCTCTTTTGCTATGCAAACATTGAATTTATTTCATGCTAATTTTAAATAGTTTTCTTTCCTTCAGTCAAAAGATAAAGACAAGAATGTAACTTTTATTATTCATTTTTTAAAATTAAACATTTCAAATGAGACAGAGCAGTGCAATATTTCTTCATACATGCTTCCTTTTCACTTTTATAAACAGAGATTTCCTACTCTATATTAAACACAAATTTCCAATGGAAATAATATCATATGATCAAGGTAAAACACTTCTATTATTTCAAAGGAATATCTTACAACTTCTTTCCCATTTATTTTAAAATTACAACATACCAAATGCATATCTTTCTTTTCTGTTCACATGACTGAATACAAGATATATTCTTCAATAATCAATTACAACTTTCATGGCTAAAACAGAGTAGTATTTCCAACACAATAATATACAAGATCATCCACTTCAAAGTGGGAAAGGGTTCCAATAAGAATAATCTTAACAAGGAATGTCAAAATTCTCTTTTTTTCCTCTTCTCTAGAACAACAACATGAATATCCTCCATTTTCTTTATTTCAATTTGATCACAATAGAATAGGGGAAAGAAAATGCTCTCTACCAACCAAGACATCCAATGAAAAGGATAATCCATCCTTCTTCATTGGCCCTCGAGCCCCAACCACAATGCAATAGGAGATGTGTTTCAACTCATGGAAACAACAAGATTCCACAAACACACATGCAAATTTCACATTTAAAAACACCAAAACAAAATGCAATTTGCAACCACATTAAAACATAGTAAACAAAACTCAGGCTTCATCATGCAAGCCAAAGGAGCAAGAGACTATGGGGGATGCTACTTATGCCTCCCAAAGGGGAAATGGGTATCACCACCTGAGAACAAACCACCATATATATATATATATATATATATATATATATATATATATATATATATATATATATATCATTTCAGATCCCTGACATGCCCTTATGCCTCCCCCAAGTACCCCTTATTCCTCGCATTTCCTTATGCCTCCCCAACCTCTTATGGCACCCCATAATGAGTAAAGAAATGCAAGCTATTTATTTTTAAGGTGGAACCCAGATCCCAACTCCTCCACACTTATACCTCCCTGAAAACTTATGCCTCCGACAAAAATACCCTATAGTCTTGTCCTACACCATCCCTAGGCCATTTACACAAACATCCCACATGCATGCCTAAACATTCACAAGAATAACAATAACATTTGCACAATGAAAAGAAGAGAATTTCAAGAACCAAGCTCTTACCTCTCCATAATGGAGTTTGTTCCAAGTTCCAACCAACAATCTTTCCAATAAAAACAGCCCAAGATCAATTAAATATAGGCCTGTAAAAGCCTACAACCTTTCTCAAAAAGCAAGGGCTCAAAAAGAGAAAGAATTCACCCCAAAAGAAGTATGCAAAAGTGTAGCAACCAAAAGGGTGTAACCCCAAAAAAATAAAATGAATTCCAATATATAGAAGGGGGGAGAGAGGAGGATGAGGTGGATCTTTGTAGGATGCCACATTACACATCCTCCACTCCAACTCACAAGTCAAATTCAATCTCTAAGACACAATTAATAAGTAGGTGAATAATATGATAGTTTTACTTACACACTCAAATCAAGCCCATATCCCAAAGGACTGAAATTAATTTCAAGCAAGAAGTGAAATTAAAACATTCAACTAGACTTACAAAAATGCATAATGAAGGCTAGATTTAAAATCTCCAACCATAGGTAAGGTTGGTATGGAAATTTAAGGGGTATGGGACAAGTTTAACATGTCCCACAAACCTCCAAAAATAGTCTCGAAGGACAATTTCAAATTCTAAAGAAAATGAAGTGTTTCATACTCCAATTTTTTGACTTGCATATCTCTTACACATCACTTACACATTGCTTACACATATCTTGCAATATTTAATACAAGATTCAACCACTCTAATAATTACTTTCTTATGACCCAATTTCATTTATTTATTTTAACAATATGATTACTCACATTATATACCGTAATTTTTTTAAATAAAAGGGGTAAACAAATCACTTAATAAACACATACAAACATCAATAAAAAGGAACCAAATAAATAAATACACATAACCCTCGGTCAAATTTGAAGGTGACCCCCGCCCCCATTAGAATCCCTAACACAATCAAACACACGAACAAATACAAGTTGCCATGGTGACCTTGTTGAATTCATCTAGAATTCCAATGTGGTTGGTCTCCAATCCTCTGATGTTTTTGTGCTATTTTAAATCTACAAAATACAAACACACATGCAAATTTCACATTTAAAACACAGTCAAAACAAAATGTAGTTTACAACCACATTAAAACATAAAAACAAAACTCAGTTTCATCACGCAAGCCAAAGGAGCAAGAGACTATGGGGATGTTGCTTATGCCTCCCAAAGGGGAAATGTGTATCACCACCTGAGAACAAACCGCCAATATATATATATATATATATATATATATATATATATATATATATATATATATATATATCATTTCATATCCCCGACATACCCTTATTCTTCCCCCAAGTATCCATTATTCCTCGCATTTCCTTATGCCTCCACAACCTCTTATGGCACCCCATAATGAATAAAGAAATGCAAGCTATTTCTTTTTAAGGTGGAACCCGATCCCAACTCCTCCACACTTATACCTCCCGAAACACTTATGCCTCCCATATAAATAACCCATAGTCTTCTTTCACACCATCCCTAGGCCATCTACCTGAAAAACCCACATGCATGGGAAAACATTCACAATAATTACATTTGAACAATTAAAAGAACAACATTTCAAGAGCCAAGCTCTTACCTCTCCATAATGGATTTTTTTCCATGTTCTAACTAGCAAGCTTTCTAATAAAAAGCAACCAAAGATCAACGAAACAAAAGCTTGTAAAAGCCTACAACCTTTCTCCAAAAGTAAGGGCTCAAAACAACAAAATAATTCACACCAAAAGAAGTATGCAAAAGTGAAGTAACCAAAAGGGTGTAACCCTAAAACAATAAAATGAATTCCAATATATAGAAGGGGGAAGAGAGGAGGATGAGGTGGATCTTTGTAGGATGCCACATTACACATCCTCAACTCGAACCGACAATTCAACCTCAATCTCTAGGACATAATAAATAAGTAGGTGAATAATATGATAGTTTTACTTACACACTCAAATCAAGCCCATATCCCAAACGACTGAAATTAATTTCAAGCAACAAGTGAAATTAAAACATTTAGCTAGACTTACAAAAATACATAATGAACGCTAAATTTAAACTCTCCAATTGTAGGTAAGGTTGGTATGTAAATTTAAGAGGTATGGTATCCAAAAATAGTCTCCAAGGACAATTTCGAATTCTAAAGAAGATGAAGTGTTTCATACTCCAATTTTTTTACTTACATATCTCTTACACATCACTTACACATTGCTTACACATATCTTACAACATTTAATACAAGATTCAACCACTCAAATAATTACTTTCTTATGACCCAATTTGATTTATTTATTTTAACAATATGATTACTCACATTATATACCACAATTTATTTAAATAAAAGGGGTAAACACATCACTTAATAAACACATACAAACATCAATAAAAAGGAACCAAATAAATAAATACACATAACCCTTGGTCACATTTAAAGGTGATCCCCCCATGGGAATCCCTAACACAATCAAACACACAAACAAATACAAGTTGCCATGGTGACCTTGTTGAATTCATCTAGAATTCCAATGTGGTTGGTCTCCAATCCCCCGATGTTTGTTGTGATATTTTAAACCTGCAAAATACAAATACCTCCTTCGGCCTCATGGCCATACAGGACATCCAAAATATATATAGTTATAATTCCAAAATCATCAATATATATATGAATAAAAAAACATCCAGACAATCAACAATATCATTTGCAATCTCATCAACAAGTATATGATCATCACATTTAATTCAATTTTCTAGGTCTACTCAACATATCACATGTCTAAACAACATCCATAAATATAACCATGTCAACAACATGTCAATATCCATATAAATGTCTCTAATAATCCACATGCATCATATATGAATCAAAGTCAATAATAATCCATGATATGACATCTAACACCATACTAAATCAAAACTATAATAATGTCCATAATATAGTCAGTAGTATCAGGATCAATATCAAAAGTGTCAAAGGGAAGTGGGCACTACATCCCCCTCCCCTTAGACTCAACTTCCTCTTGGAAGTCATTGGAAAGAGAGATAGGAACAAATGCAACAGAAAAAGGATCACTCCATTATGGGATTGCTTGCTTCAAACAAGTGTGGGTCCACATAACCCAAGTTTGGTCTAATGCAATTTAGCAAGAAGAAGGGAGATTGTAAGAGATGAGTTCTAAACTTTTTTCATGCAAGGCTTCAATATTTAAATCTAGAGAGTAACTTTACGCTATCAACCAAGATACAACACATAACAATATAACATGAAGAGTTCAAAAGAGTATTAAGAGTAACCACCAAGTATAGGAATAATAAGGAGAATTCCATGAGTTTGAGAAAGACCACATAGTTTCCATGGAATGCAACATACTGCAATAACAAAAGTTAAGGTTTCCACTAAGGTTAAATTATGTTTTCATAGTTCGTTTCTTAGACAAGGCTAGCAGAATCAACCATGGCCAAAATTTTGTACGAGAGACATGTCTACTCAAGGTCCCACAATTTGAGATCACACAAGATGAGGTTAATCAACAAGGAAGGACACCTAAAACAACAAAACATTTACAATCGAGGAAACTATTTATGGAAAGCACTTATATAACTCAAGAGGGTGCAATCAAAATTTTCATGGTAATACTAAGCAAATTCATGACCACAAGTTTTCCTATAGTCTGATTTTTACACTTTTGTTTTAAGAATCGAACACACCACACCAACCAAATCTAGAGACATCAACCATTTAGTAAAAGAAAAATATATATATCTCCCCTAACAACTAACATATCAAAACAAGAAGTACCATTCACAATAACACAATGGGATTCATTTATCTTATTTCCTGGTCAAGCTTGGAATAATCACAAGGAGAGCACAAGCATAAATCATAACACCAAGGAGCACTCAAGGTCACTAGGGAGAAGAACAAGTAACACGGGGTCCAACTACAAACCAAGGGTGCATCGTGACAAAAGTGAATAACATCATCTTGCACTTTCCATCCTAACGGAAAGGGGCAACAACAACAATGTGTCTCAAGAAGAACAAGAAGAAAATAAGAATTCCCAAAGTTATTTTATATCCTTAACATATGTTTCCTTAAAATTACAATAACTTAGGTTATCAAGGACAAGACAACACGTAAGGAGGTTGCTCCTTAAACAAGAGGTAAGTCTCAATCCAAAAGACCACAACTCACACTCGTCGAGCTACGGGATGATAAGGGTATGATGACCCAAAAATCTCACAAGAAAGGCACATGCATATATGAACAAGAAGGTACTAAGCAACTAGAACACATTACTAACCACCAAGTGTTTCACAATTACGGGTAGGTGACAGAACTACAGGTTCAACTATACATTGCACTCAATACACATAAATATTACTTATTTTATAACTCAACTAATTAAGTCAAAAGTTGTAGTTTTGTTTTCTAAGCACATTCCTTTACGATTTTTCTTAATTAACTTCCTCCTATTATGACATCACAAGTTTGTGTTATAAGGACCACTAAGGGGGCATGATATCTCACCATTTTGTAAAGGCGGAAAAGAGAATAAGTATTTACTTTACTCCAAGGGGAGGTAGATGGACAAATTTTTCCCTTTCTGTTCTTCTATAGGGTTTTATTATTATTATTATTATTAATCTACCAAGCTTAAAGCAAGGACCATTTTCTCTTTCTATGTTCTAGTTTATTTGTTAAACTTCAAGGCCAAATCTCCTCAATTATAGTTTTATGATGTTTGGGTAAGTCAACTTGTCAATTAAAAATTTAATGAGAAGGAAGGTTAAACATATCACACTATTACTTTTATGGGAGGGAGAGGTAAATCAACACATCACATTTTTAATTCTAAGGAAACAAGGGACATTCAACATAGAAAACACATTATTAATTTTGTAAGAACTAGGAAACAATCAACTAACATGGATCACTATGTGCATGTATACTTTTCTTAAGCTAAATTAAATGAAACAAGAACTACCACCTAAATAGTTCTATAACCTAGCTAAGACAAAGCCTAAGCACCATCAAGATAAAGAGCTAAACAAGATCTATACTAAACATCATAACTTTGAAACATAAGATCAAAACTAGCATGTTATTCAAAATATCTACTCTCCTAGATTACCAACAAAAATGAATGGACCTATGTAGCTCCAATGGCAATCAAAAATTGCTTGTTTGATCCTTAAATAATGCAAGAATAGGAGGCTTAGCTCTTCCAAAATGGTGAACTCTCAAGAAAACAAAAGAAAGCTTTTAGTCTATTTTGCTATATGCTTTGCATTTGTCTTCTCAAGAAGTTTAGGTGTAGGTATAAAGGTAGAAGGAGGGCTCCTTATATAGCCCAATGGATAAAGGAAACACTTCATCCCTTTTCATGTGGGATAAAGGTAAAACAAGATTAGGAATGGATAAGGTTGCTTTATAAAAGGTAACCTTACTTTAGAAGGGTTTAATTTATGCTTAGCAAGTCATGGGAGTTAGGGGGTGTGTTTTAATTAATATAAGGTGATTAGCTAATAGGTAGATGTAAGCTTATAGAAGCTAATTAGAGGAATATTAGTACGATTTAGGCTATTAGAAGGGGATTAAATCAATTAAATATTGATTTATTGGTTAAATGAAGGGGAAAAAAATTAATTAATAATAATTAATTAGTCTAGATAGAAGGGGTGATTAATTAATGAAAGGTCGTTAATTAGGGTGTTTGTTGGATAGGTGACTTAACTAATTAGCATGTTGTAATTAATTAATGATGATAAGAGAGAATATGAGCACTTTTTGACGATATGTCGCCAACTTGTGGGAAAGGAGATAATTAGCGCAATTTAAGTATTTAAATTGCTCAGCGTAATTATGGGTGTCTACAAAGGTTAAAGCAAGGACCATTTTCTCTTTCTATGTTCCAGTTTATTTGTTAAACTTCAAGGCCAAATCTCCTCAATTATAGTTTTATGATGTTCGGGTAAATCAACTTGTCTATTAAGCCGACATAAAGTTGTGGATTGAAGACAAGTGAGAATAGTACGAAACATAAGCTGAAAAAGGCATGAATCAAAATAATTTACTTTTGGGATGTCATATATTTTGTATATTTATTGTAATTAATCCATTGTATAAGGGCACGTCACAAGAAATGAATACGTGAGTGCCATATTGAGAGAATTGTATAAGGAATGAATTGTATGAGATAAAATGAGAAGGATATGAATGTAATTGAGGCTAATGTAATGATTCCTGATAAATAAATAAATATTGAAGTTTCAGATGAAATTTGTTATGTGTTTTCTCTTTCCGTTATCATTTTAGCTCCATTTAATTTTCCCACTTAAATCCTTAACTTAAGGTCAAACGTCATAAATCCCACACTTTGTTGTCGAGGTTTTAGATCGAAATTTGGTGTTGAGCCCAGTCCAGCTAACTAATATCTATAAGAGGGTAGAGAGAGGAAGGTGTGAGAAAATTTTGTATTTATTTCAAAAGGAAGGAGAGACGGATAAGGAATTTGATGAAAGATTCAAGAAAATAGTGCAGAAATTAGATGAACCACCAAATGAGAAAAAAAGAATTGAGTTATTTATTTTGATATTATTACATTATATAAGATTATTGATCGAGGGAAAAGAGTTCCTAACACTCATTGAAGCAGTGGGCATCAAAACTAGAAGTAGAACCATGGAGGAGAGAGTGTGAAATAGTATTAAAACTAGAGAAGTTACAGAATGAATTAAGGAAACTAAAATAGAAACTTGATCAAAGTAATGACAGAGATACCTTTGGAGTTATCAAAGAGGTAATGGATATCATGAAATATTTTAGAGATATAATGAAAGAGGATATTATACAGATACCATGGGAGGTATGGAAGAAATAATCATAAGAAGGGAAACTTTCATCATTATTATGGAGGAAATAACTACAATAAATGATGGGATGGAAAATATCAAAAATACAGATAATATGGTCAATGGATAAGGTCAACAACATGTTATTGGCATGGAAAAATTTAACATATACTATGGAATTGTGAGAAGAAGATACATATTTGAAAGAGAGTTTACAAAGAGGAAGGGACACAAATAGAAAAGGAGACCAAAATAATAGAACCATTTGTGAAATATGCACCCATGGAATTAGCCAAACCATCGCAAGAAAAAAATGGCAAGTAAATAAGAATCATATGGAAGATAAAGTAGAAAACCAAAAATTGAAAAAAGAAGAGACAAGGAAGTTAAGTAATAAGGGATAAAATGAAACTATGACATTGTGTGAGGATGTTACGAGAATAAGGGAGGGAAAAGGTAGAGAAAGGAAAATAAAGAAAAAATAAGCCAAACCACGAGGAAATAGAAACATAAAAGGTGATAAATGAGAATAAGAAAAGTATAATTAGGTCAAAATATGGTATAATAGAAAATGAACAAGATGGAACAAAGAAGGATGAGGATTATAATGATAAAGTAATAGTAAAATGTGTCAGATATGTGATAATGATACAACTAGATGATAATGGAGAAGATGAATCATTCAATTTTTCAAAGGACACACAAGTATACCAGAATAGAGGTACCAAGACAAAATCCTTGAGGAATGGAGAGACTAGCAATGGACACATACCAAGGAAAAACAAGATAATTAGGCTACCTTAATGTTTAATAGCAAAAATAATCCAAATATTGGGTGCGCAAATATAGGGCATTGAAGCGCGTGGCACTATAATAGGATTGAAGCACCCAGGATTAGGACTTAGCTATTTTGTGGATAAGGGCTATTTTTGGAGATAACGTGTGGAGACCACATAGAGATGAATACTTGCACTCCACGCAATGGTATTTTGGGAACAAGTAGCATATAAGAGTCATGCATAGGTTAAGCTAATAATAGGATTTCTACTTGGATTTAACTAAAGGAAATCTATTGTTAGAGAACTTGCATGTTGCGCATACTATTGTAAAGGCACATGGATATTATTAGCATGTGACCTATTTTGATAAGTGCATGGGTGGTGAAGGGAAATTCCCCACCCCTACAAATATATATTGAACTGTGTAGTTTAGTAGTAATGAATTATTTAGAGTTGTGCTTATGGGTTTTGACGCGCATATGAATCTTCTGATATTTTATAATGTACAAAGCCTCTCGTGTGTTATAGTATTTATGAAAAGGAATATATTGGCTATATTATGGTGTTAGACATGACTAAATCTAATTCCTATATGATTAATCTTATCTTAGTTATTTTTTAATTCATCGATTATGTTTTCTAAGATCTAATCAATTATGAACTGTGGATTGCTTATGAATGGTAATGAATCTAAATATGTTGAAACATCATCATGCTAACATCCTATAAAAGTAACTCTAAAGGGGGACCTAGTACCTTCATACACTTCGGGTCGAGTGCTCAACTTAGGTTGATTTATGTGCGAGTGCGCTTGAGTTATTCACAAAGATAAATTCTAGGGTGCATCAATGGTTTCGTTGTTGGGACCTCTTTATCAACCGATTTCAGGATGTTTCATGATGAAGACATATGGGTTTACCTTGGAAAATGTTGAAGAGTGGATAAGAGATCTGGAAGAAGAATACGCCGGAAATTCAACATCGGATCTACGTTTGACACGTGTGTGTGGTTGAGCAGAACTTATATGACTATTTATACGAGAGTTTTTTTGCTAACTTTATGAAAGAGCTATATGAGTGGCTAGTTGCTAATGCATCTAAAAGGAATTAAAGGTTTCAAAACTTATTTGGACGTAGGAAAAATTTTAGGCAATCTACTATGCTAAACTAATTTGGACGCATGTTGTGAATGCTTGGTTACGTGGTGTTCTGAATAGATATATTTTGGACTACTCAATTTCCACTTATTCTTTCCCGTGAGGTAGCTAAGTTTCATTCTTAACGTTATCCCAGGGGAACCTATATGCAAGGAATTCCACTAGCGATTAAGATCTTATTGGTAACCCTAAATTTGGAAGAGAAACCGATGACTGGCTAAGCCCCACCACGAGCGGGGTAGGAGTAGATTTGGTGAAATATGGCAGACTTGGCGACTGAGAGACAAAGAGAAGAAAGGCGGCTCAATTTTAGTGAGGTACGCAAGAGGGATTTACCAAAGTAGCACGATGTTGCCGAGTAAATGTTTTTAAGGAGAGAGATCACTCGTGAAGGATTTAAAGCTCACACAGAGAAACAAAACTAGAGAATTTTTTACTCCCCCATATGGGTAAGCATGACATGGAACACTCCTTAGCCTCTTATGAGAGTGCGCCAAAGTAGAGATGACATGGGCCGCAATCATGCATCTGAATCTACCTAGAGACCTAGCCCATGTGTTTGAATTTCTAGTTTCTAGTACAGCCAGTAGTTAGAAAACTTGTTTGGGAATTAAACTAGGAAGAGGTGGAGTTAACTTATCAACAAGAACATGAGTGAATCAAATAAAAAGTAATTTCATGGCTAGGAAAACATCTTCCTTTTTATTTGGGGGACCTTTTGGAGGTACTTGTTCAGGTGCATCGTCCGCATAGAATACATCCACTCAAAACTTTGGACTCACCTCTAGAAGTAGTACCACTTCTCGAGATGGTTGGAGTTCGATTCCAGACTACTCTCTTGTTGGGGCATAAGGTAGTGCATCCTCCGGTTCAATCCATGCTACATGTGGGGATCAGGGGGCATAGGTGTCTCTAGATATGGTGGATCTGGAGGTAGAGGAAACAAAGGAGGTTACGGATCAAGTAGGCATGGTCCTCACCAACCCTAGAATATCTACATGGAGATGTCACTGCGTATTCTAAAATATAAGGGAATAGAAGATGTTGTTGAGCATGTGTATATGTGTGAGATATTGCGGCACGCAAAGGGATCAAGGATTTTGAGCGTCGACAATTCAGTTTTGAACCATGTTACGGTATGTCCTCACTATTGATACAAGAATTATAACCCCGATCAGAATTATGTGGATTATACAATGTTACGGAATGCTTCCCTTAAGGAATTTTATATCCTTGAGTTCAAGAAGAAAATTATAAGCGCACTCAAAGATATTAATCAAGGCACTATTGAGAGTGTTTGGGAATATGATTCCCATTTCAAAACACTTTTGTCTAAACTATTTTATGATATCCATGCAAGCCAACATACACAAGTGGTTTGTCAAGGCTTGATCATACCTTTTAGGAGGGCATTGTCACATAAGAAATATACGGATCTACACAAAGCACTTGAAGCATCGTTGTGTGCTGAAATAGTCAAAAGTATAGACACTGGAGTGAGCCCATTTCTAGAAGCTCAGATTGTCGCAATGGAAAAGTAGTTGTAAAAATTATCAATCAATTCAGCACATGAGATGCACATGGGAGTGTGGTGTACAAATGTTGAAGTGGAAGGGCATACTTAGAATAATTTTCCCGTAGATCAATGCACTCATTATTGTTGGACTGTGAGATATGTCATTTAGACCAAAATGCGAGCCAATGCCCACTATTGCAATGTGTGATAAGGAAGAACGTATCTTACTACACTGTAATATTTTCCAATCCACGACTCACGATGTTGAATATTACAGATGATTGATCATATCCATGATGCCATTTACATTGGTGTATGATAGATAGGAGTTTCGAATAAATCTAAAGGTAAAAGTGAGCACCATGATCATGGTCACACTCAAGAGTGTTACGATTAGAATGAAGGGTGTTTTGAAGGTGGTCATTGTAGAAGTGAGGACACCATGCTTTGGATTGAGGGGTTGAGTCTCGTAGTGGTAGACGAGGTGAGTTTCCTCATGGAAAATGTTATACATGCGGATCTCCCGACCACCATAGCCGCGAATGTCCTTAGAATATTAATTGTTCTTTTTATGGAAAGAATCATAACTATGAAGAGTTCCTAGACTTATATGAGTAGCTTAGCAAGAAGCATAAATAGGAGAACAAGGGCACATGTATATTTAGAATATAGCATGCCATGGAAAACTAAAGGATGCCAAATTTGGCACCAAAACCAGAGGTAGACTGTGAAGATTATTACATGTGTTTGAGGCTGCGCATGCCGAGAAATGTTGCAACATAAGCCTACCATTACTAAGTAGGAGGTTTTACATGCAAGATACCAAGATCCTACACATCATACGGATGTTTATCAGGAGACCATGGAGGTTCTCAGAAGTCTTCAGGGTGAAATATAATGTTTAAAGGAGCAGTCACGGAAGTTGGAGCAGAAGAAGGCACTTTGGGCGTCCCAATCAAATGTTGATGATATGAAAGAGGTATGTAAGATGTTGTGCTAGTAGGATATTATTACATTACTTAGGGAAATTTTTAAAAATAAAAATCCACACACGACTGACTCGAGAATGGATGGCAGATCACGCATGCTAATCTCCCTCCTCATAGCTTAGATTATGACAAAGAGATCACTCTGAATTATGTTGTGGATGGATGGATTTTGAGAACCATCTTGATTGATACTGAGGCATGGAAGTTAATGTACTTAATTTGTAGTTTGATAATGAGACACTTAATGTGATTTGCATAACATTGGATCATCTCTCAAGGTGTGGGACTTGCAAACTTGAGATGATCCTCCAAAGAAGGTTGGTACCTATTCCTAAACTAAGCGCCACAAGCTACTCCAAAGGCATACAAACTATTATAATCCTAATCTAATCTTCTAAGGAGATAGGGAGAGAGAAAAAACAAGAAAAAATAGAGCCTACACTAAAGCGGTGATACACCAGAAAAGGAAGATGATGATCATAGATCCAACCGCTGAAATGGAGAGAGGTGAACAATGGAGAGGATACACCAGATGCATCACAGACCAAGGATAAGGTTCACACAGAGTACCATTTCAAAACCCTTAAACACGGCTCCCAAAACCTACAATAAACACCAAAAGCATGCAAAGAATACCTGTAATGAAGAGAGGTGGGAAGAGACAACAAAATGAGTCAAGGATGGAAAAACACATCACAAAACAGATTTTATTGCTCCAAAATTTTACACAGTACATCATTATTGGGAAAGAGGCAACAAAAATGCCATTACAGAGTAAGGGAGGAGGTTTAAACTCCACATTCGACCCTGGGGAAGAAAGAGAGAGGTGGGAAGAGAGGAAAAATGACCAACAACAACAATGAGCCGAGATCTTACATTTATAGATCAAGCGAAGAGAAGAGAAGAAAAGGAGGAAAATCTGATTTGAAAAGCTCAACCACAAACAAGATCCCTAAAAATCCACCTACAATCTTTCAAGCATGGTTCTCCATGATTTGGCATGTTGGAGAAGGAAGGATAGGTGGATCGAATTAAATATGATCTGGTAAAGCAATCAAATCCCGTATTAATGGCTTGAAAGACATATTCCCATTTTCACAAACTAAATCCTACTAAAAATGATATTTTATGCTTCCATGGCATAGAGGAGGTTGAGACCTTTCTAAAAAGTCTTCTCTTGCTCAAAACCAAGCTTCCAGTCAAAAGATATGGCCGTCTGAAGATTCTATGCAAAAATGGCGAAAATGCAATTTTTGCAAAGTGGATCCATAGCCCCATAATTACCACTTGCACTTTTTGCAAAAATTTGCAAAAACATAAAAGCTC
The DNA here is from genome assembly GCA_018340775.1 of Taxus wallichiana var. yunnanensis. Lineage (NCBI taxonomy): Eukaryota > Viridiplantae > Streptophyta > Pinopsida > Cupressales > Taxaceae > Taxus > Taxus wallichiana. The sequence goes on along the minus strand of CM031241.1, from coordinate 650,803,679 downwards.
GCTTGTGACTCCACAGGATCGAAAACCACTTTTGGCGAAAAAACCCCCGAGCCCAAAATTCACTTTGTGCCTTTAGCTCCACGAGCTCAAATTGGAATTTGGCAAAAAGCCCTCCATGGCTCCATGCAGCTCAAAATGACACGTGTGCACAAAGCTTCCATGGGCCCAAAATTTAAATTGTGCCCTTTTAGAGAAAGATGCAAAAAATTTGAAGTTCCTCTAACGACCCGCCTTCTCGTAGCTAAAAAGGCTTGACACGTGGCTTTCCTTGGCATCGCAGAGGTGCAGCTTACTTCATGACTTTTACGCTTTTCCAACAAAAAATCCAAAAATCTCAAACTAGCCTCCAGCGACCCGCCTTCCCACTTTGATTTGGAACATGGCCACGTGTCCCTTGTGGACCTTAGGCATTTTATTCCTTCATTTTCTTTGTGGGCTCACCATTGTAAATTGTGATTTTTAGCACAAAAGCGCTAAGTGCCAAGATATCTCCCTAGGCTGGCCGATCCGAATTACAACTTGGGCAAAATTTCCTCCACGGCCCCGAAATTGTGCATTTACATTTTCCACTTTGACAAGGAAACCTCGTCGGCCCGGCGGCCGGAAATTGAAACTTGCACCTTTTGCGCAAAATGCCAAAGTGTTAAAGTATCTCCCATTGTTGCGTCGGTTCACAATTTTTCAAGGCAAAAATTCTTTCCAAGGCCCGCAGGCCCGCTTTTGGTAAAAAATCCTTCTTAGGCCCGCTGGCTCGTAACTTGTAAAATATGAGGAGTTAGAAGGATTTATTTATATTTTTGGAAAGGGGAAGAAATTTCCTACCTGATGAAGCTATCTCCATGAAACCTTTAGTGCTTCAAATATGTAAAAAATCTTATTGAAGCATTAAAGGAGGGAAAATGGGTCCAGTTAACCAAAAATAAGCATGAGCTTATTTTAGATAACATCCCCCTTTACAAATGCCTCTAGTCTTGTGAGTGGTATGGTAGCACAAATGTCAATTTTGGCTCATCCCCGATTGGTGTCCATTCTAGGTCTTCATATGAAAACTGACTCTTTCCCTCTATTATCTCTTGGACATGAAGATGGATTATGCTCTGCCATTTGGGTCTCTTTCTCATCCTAAAAATTATTACATGCAGTTTTGCATCGTAAATGAATCAATTATTTCATACTTTCCGAAATAAATTTTGAGTTGTGATTGATCATCATCAACATGAATACCATCTTAAAACATTGGAAGAATTTGAATTTTTGGCTAATTCAAAAGCCACTTGTATAAAATATAGTATTGAAATGAAAGGAAAACAACAATTTATAGGACTTCCTACTTTGCTTCCAATGCACAAGCATATCACAATATGGTCATCTATAAATGTGACAAAGAATGCAACATAATAAATATAATGTGACAAAGACTGTTACAAAATTAATATTATTTCAAATACATTTATTCAATGTTGAGAGAAACTTCCATAAAAAATATTAAAATTAAACTTATAAATATAATTCACATTGTATAATAATATATTTTATGGTGCTTATTTTATTTCTAAAATAATATTTTTCAAAAATGATGTATATAAAATAGAAATGATTACATTTAGCTAAAAAAATAAAAACTAACAAAACAAAAACATATTTATTTAAAACAGAAGTTACAAATTCAAAAATTAAAATATTAAAATATTAATAACATCTTTAATATATATATATATATATATATATATATATATATATATATATATATATATATATATATGCAGATATAGATATATATTTGCCAAAACATAAGAATTAAACAAAAATAGAATAATAATCTTCGTGAACACCCATGTACCCTACTTTTTGTAAAAGGTGAACGTCAAACTAAAATTGAAGAATATAGATATTTCAAAACAATTAAATTGAAAAATGTGATTTCTCCACAATAAAATTTATAAAATATGGATATTTCAAAATTTTATTTCATCTTGCATGAAATTATGAATATTATTCATGATTGAAAATTTTTACCTTGTTTAAGGATTTATCATCCGTGAGTAAATTATAATAGCGCAGACTATCTACATCTATAGTTTTACTTATATTTTTTTAGTGTATATTATTAAAAAAATAGAAATCACTAACATATTAAATTTCCCACAATGCATGTATTTCAAATTTTGTGGATAATATAAACTAAATATTATAATGTGTAGAATTTTCACACTTTTATTTGAAATTTAGAAATGGTGCTAAAGTTTTGAATCGTAATAAACATTATTTACTATACATTATGAACAACTAGTATTCAGTGGCATACTAAATTGTCTATAATATACATATAATTTATAAATTATTAATAAACTGAGGACTATTTTTAGGAACTACTGCAGTTCTCTAACTTTCTATGCAAACACCCTTCATCTTCAGTTTATGTACGTGTAGGCTCGTATTTCTATATGTCTTCATTTTACAAATAGGATCGGGAGAAATTAGGCTCTTGGTATGCATATTCACTATGCAAAAGAGTAACTAGTGCATAAAAGAAGCTTATAATTAATGATAGTATGTTACATGTCAAATCTAATATACATCATCCAATATGATAAAATAATCACAATTTTAGAAAGTTAATATCCATGACAAATTCAAGTATGAATAAATGCTAGTGGCTATGCAATTCACTCAAAATGCACCCTCCCATAATATCAAAACCTTGCATTGCAAAAGGGACGGTTGTGATACTATGGGAGGGTGCATTTTGAGTGAAGGGTAGCCTTCACCTAAAAAATTCTCTTGAAAGCGGCTTTAAAAACCTCTACGCAACACAGTCTACCACCCAACTATCGATGTGGAATCCTAATGGGAAAGCCCCTTCAACACGCAACGATAGTTGGGTGCATCGATGTGGCATCCTAAGGGGCAAGCCCCTTCAGCACGCACCAATTTGTATCTTTGCAGAGGAACTTGCCCCCATATTCTGAATTGAGAGTGCGAGTAGGACAACACATAATTTTTATAGCTTCAACTTAAATCAAACATTCACAACCTTGCAATTACTAATATTTAACAACTAATAAAAAACTATACATATAAATGATATACACATTAGCAATATTTATAACTATAATGAATCCGAAAAATCAAACTTTTCCTAATGTATTGCATTTAACACAATGAAGAGCAATGAAACTAAGAGCTCGAAGATCGCATGCATATTTAAATGAAATTTTTATATTTTCTTATGATAGTAATAGATCGACATGGAAATATAGAAATTATTTAAACTTATATATAATATCAAACACTTATAACATTAAATGTGTTCAATTTGTTTAACTATAATTATATTAATGTTTGAGTTATAACTATAATAATGTTTGAGTTCGGATTTCAAGACATTTATTATTAAGGTTCTTGTTAACAAATATGAATTCAAATATTAAGGTCATACTAGTTTGACTTCAGAAATTTTAATTTCGTAAATGAAAATGTGTGGAAATCCAGTCATGTTTTTCAACGTGTTGAAAAACACCTTTGTGTTTTTCATCAAGATGAAGAACACGCTGTGATTTCCTTATGTTAATCACCAACCATTAATTACCTAGTTGTTACATGGTTGTAGACGTTTTAATCACTATTTTTTTGTTATCATAAGTATTTTCTACTTACATGAATTTGGAGCCCATGAAAAAAATGTCTAGATATATTTTTAGAAGCCCTAAAATGAGGAGGTTATTGCATGGTTGTTGAAATTTATTAGTAAATTATAAAAGTGCAAATGGATTTGAAATCCATAGATAGAGAACATAAAATCATGTGAAAACCACGTGTATGATATAACATAGATTCGTGAGAATTGGGATCTAATTTTAGATACATGCAAATAGAATTACGAGACTTCATAAATTGAAATTTTCCTTGAACTATAATATTGCATAAGAATCAAATTGAGATTTTCTATTTCTAAAAATTTCATATATGGATCGAGAAAGGAAATCCCCTATAGTGGACTATGCACTCACCTTGGAGGCATTTAAGGGACTCATCTAAGAATTTTCATCCTTTTCCCTTTCTTGAGATCTATTAAGAGGTTCAACTCTACTTCTTAATACCCTAACATGTTAAATTACATATACTTCTAGATTGGATATGAATACGATAGAAAGATATTGTTCTCTATATTATTACTTGCACATGGTTATACGCATTTGTAGATAAGTTTCTCATGTGTATAGGTACATACTCATGAAGTTTCCAACGTATATTGATTTTTTGTTTTGTATAAGGTTGTGGATGTGCTCTAGTATTGCTAATAGGTGTGCATTTTTAGTGGACGTGTTCTACAATTAATTGCATGGAGTGAACGGGAGGCAGTATTTACTTCCTGCCATGTGGGATCCTGCAACCAAATCCTGCAAGACATTAGTATAAACTATATTTGTAGCGAAGATGGATACAGAGAAGCTACATCTTGTAATTCTTTATTCTTTATACGAGATATTTTAAACATTTTTGAAAATATTACGCCTCTCAATTTTCTCCTCGACGTGTACTGATAATGTCGGGTCTTGAACTGATCCTATTATCAATACTGGATATTTTCAAGGGGATGCATCTGCCCCGTTGGAGGCCGTCTCGGCGTGTACAGGAATATATGGAAAGGGGGCATATCCAGGTTATGCTGGGGAGCTGTTGGTGGACGCCACAACCGGAGCGAGTTATAAGGCGCATGGAGTTAATGGGAGCGAGTTATAAGGCGCATAAAGTGAATGGGAGGCAGTATTTACTTCCTGCCATGTGGGATCCTGCAAATCATTAGTATAAACTATTTTGTAGCGAAGATGGATACAGAGAACCTACATTTTGTAATTATACGATATTTTAAACATTTTTTAAAACTATTATTTCTCACGATTTTGTCTTCAACGTGTCCTGATCTGAAACTGCCTCGGTGCTACCAATCTTCGCCTAACGGTCAAATGCAATTCGGTGATTAAAAGAAATATTCAGCAAAAGCTGTGTAACATTTTGTATTGATTATTTATGGCTAAAAGTTATTGACATTTCATATTCAATTGTGATGAAGAGGTCGAATCCTCCGGTGGTCACATTAAAAAATTTATCGGCGCTGGAGTTTATAGTGGTTCTCACCGATTCCTCCACGCTAATAAATAAATAAATAAATTATTATTAACATACATTTATTTTATTATTGATTATTTATGGCTAAAATTTATTAACATACATTTATTTTATTATTTAGTAATTTTGTGATCCATGAATAGCCCATTTAACTTAGTAGATACTAATTTTTAAGGGTGCAATTCCACGAGTTTTGTGATAGTATTTATTTCTCCTATTTCTATTCATGTATTATTTGTCGTGTGGAAAATAAAATTTATTGACTATGAGGTCATATGATAAGGTGTGCCCTATTTTGTGATTGTCATCATTTTTATTACACAAAAGTTTTATAATTCTAAGAAAAGATGGTCAAATTTGATATCATAATTATTCTCATGGATTATTTTAATAATAAAATTATGTCTTTGATGTATAGAGATAAATATAAATATAGTCAAATATTTCACAAACCAATTGAACTAATTAAATGTTATGTTATTAGTATTATTATATAAAATCTCAATGGCATTGAGTCTCTTTTTATTATTTCTCATACTTCCTCTTTAAACTTTTTTTTTTTGTCTTGTCAAAGTATCTCTAATTCTCCGCCTTAATATTAAATGAATGGAAATTTTTTAATTGTACATAATGGACTAAGATAAGTCCACAAATATGGAAGTTCAACATTGACCTAGATGCTCAAATATTTGCTTGAAAATATTCATCGCAATAATCTAAATTGGTAAGAGATTAAACTCACTCTTTGTTCAACTAGTCGAATGCTCATTCTATCAAAAATGGACGTCTAAAAATCTTATTTTGGGGCTTACATGTTTCCTAAATGTGATGTTTTAAAGATCGATTTGTTTTATTTAGTCATCATTTGAGATGGGAAGCGGGTTTATTTGGTATATAAATTTGAAGAATAATGTGGTTGTAAATTACATTAGACATGTTATCCTACGTATTTATAGAGTATCAAATGTTTAACTATATTTGCTAATTCTTATATTCATCCAAAATTGAAAGTTCAAGGTTTTTTTCTAACATTTGTTTCAGTTACTTCGTTATCTTCTCAATTACGAGTAATGTTTGTTAGCGCATTAGTTAGTAATTAATACATTGTTTGTTTGTAAATAGTTATGCGGTTATAACTGTTCTTTCCTCCCACGCAGCCTATATGTATTTGGGCTTGCTATTTTGTTAGATACGCATTGAATAAAATCTATTACTATGCCATCACCATACACTCCCCAACGGAATGGGATTTCAGCGGCGACACAACAGAGGATTGTCATGGAGATGGCTCGTTGCTCTGCTCTCTGCCAAGTTGGAGGATCATTTTTAAGGCGAAGCAGTCCAGGATAAGCGGTGTATCTACTCCCTAGCACCCACAAAGATCTTACGAACAAGACACATGAGGTATGGGTAGGTCGTAACCTTTTATTCATCATTTGAGAGATTTTTGGTTGTCTTTGCGTATATGCATGTTCCAAATGAGAAAAGGAAGAAGATTGATCCAAAGACACTGCCATGTCTTTTCTTGTGGTATAGTACTACCTCAAAGCATATCGTCTCATGGATCCTAAGATGAAGAATATCTATGAGAGTTGAGATGTGGTGTGTGATGAGTCTTCCTTTGACTCCCTTCCACATAATGGAGATCCAAAGATCTTGACCTCGTTACATAGATTGCTCACACATCCAAATGATGGGCAAGATGATTCTTCTCGAGAGAAGAAGAGCTGAGTGGAGACTTATTCATTGATCTAGGCACAAAGGGAAAACACATCTTCACATCGCCAGCAATAACACCAACATCCAAATGGGTCTAGAATACTATTAGGGATGCACACCAAAACTCACTTCCGTACTTCTACGGAAGTCGAACATGAAGTCAAGCCGCACATGAGGTAAATTTTGCACTCATGAAGTTCAGCTTGTTGATAGCACCAACCTTGACAATGTTCATGAGGCATTAGACAAACCACAAGGTGGAAACAAGATATGAATGTTGAATATGATTCCCTACTTGAGAATCGACGTGGAACTTATCGCTCTTCCTCCGTAAGAAATCCATTGGCTGTAAATGGATTTTCAAAACAAAATATAAGGCAGATGGTTTAATCAACAAACACAAAGCACGAATTGTTGGAAAGGGTTATGCTCAGCAAGAAGGAATTGACTATTACGAGACCTTTGCACCCACTATGAAGATCAAAACCATCAAAGTTTTATGCACTGGCAGCACAAAAAATGGATGGAAACTTCAGCAGATGGATGTCAAGAGTGATTTTCTAAATGGTGATCTCAAAGAAGAAGTATACATGGCCCAACCTGAAGGGTTTGTAGATGAGCATCAACCACACAAGGTATGTCATCTAATAAAGTCACTTTATGGACTCAAACAAGCACCTAGGGCATGGTATATAAAAATTGATGATCACCTATTATAGCATGGATTCACTCGTAGCCCCTCAGATACCAATTTTTATATCAAGAAGGTAGGAACAAAGATTGTTATTTTGATTTTGTACATAGATGATCTTGCGATCATAGGAAGTTATGACAATCTTGTGGATGATGTAAAGAATGATCTGAAGAAATCCTTCGACATGACCGATTTGGGGCTACTTCACCATCTGCTTGGCTTAGAGATATGGTAAGAAGAATAATCATATCTTCGTCTCCCGATGAAATATGCCAAGACTCTCCCAAAAGTATGGAATGTCGATTGTAAACCAATGTCCACATCTATGGAAAAAGGTTTACAATTATCTAGATTCCGGATTCACCATAGGTAGATGGCACTCACTACAGGGTAGCTTATGGAGAGTCTCATTTACTTGACTTATACTAGACTAGATCTTTGCTTTCCATGAGCTATCTCGCGTGATTTATGTAGAGCCAAGAAATTTCATTAGATAGTAGCAAAGCATGTGTTGAGATATGTCTAAGTTTTAGTTGACTTTGGTCTATAGTATCAGAAGAACACTCAGTTCTTCTTACAGGGATATACAGATTCAGACTATGTAGGATCCATTAATGATAGGAAATACACTTCAGGGTATGTTTTTTCATCTCGGATCTGGACCTATCTCGTGGATTAGCAAGAAGAAAAGAAAATTTCTCTCATCCACCGAGGCTCAATACCATGCCACACGAGGAGCTGTGTGTGAAGTGATTTGGTTATGTCGCATTCTTATAGATATAGGGATTCCTAAAGAGAAACCTCCCATCATTCACTACTGACAATCAAGGTGTGTTGAAGCTTGTGAAGAATCTTGTTTTTTATGAATGAACAAAGCATATTGAGGTCGAATGTCACTACATTCGTGAACAAGTCTTGAACCACCAAATTCAACTCTAAGATCGCCTCTACTATTTTTCAAAGTTGCATAGATATTCTCACCAAGACTCTCGCAAGGTGAAGTTTGATTTTTTAGGGGTACATGTTATCACCGAATCATTAAGACTTAATGTTTATACATTAGTGCATATAATTAACTCACGATGTGATTGGATAACATGGGTACTATTCTCCAAGTCCCACTTGCTACTTGAGATAGACCTCCGTGGAAAGATGGTTCCATTTTGCTCCTAAAATACGCGCCATAATCTACTCCTTGATGTAGGGAAACTAACTATTTTAATCTAACGCTTGAAGGGACCAGGAGAAAGAATGCATAAAATAAAATCCTACACTCAAGCGGTGATACACCGTTAAAAACTATTTTATGAAACAACTTCAATAGTAAGTTAGAATATCATCCAATTCATGTTAGATACATAAAGTCAAAGTGCACACTAAAGGGGTGATGACAGCTTCTTCATAATTTAGCAAAATACATTCACAACTATATTTTAAACATACAAATGATAATGGATCCCTTTTAAGAACATAATAATAGACACAATATTCATGTAATCAAGGTTCACGGGGGAAGAAGAATGCATGAAAACAAGAAGGGAAGATCCATCCACAAACTTATATTTTACTAGCTTTACATTTCATAGGCAGATCCAATCAATCTATTACAAGATAATCCTCATATCAAGATGTAAGGAGTCCACAACAAGTGTCCATTAATATTGGCTTCACAAGGCAATTTAGGTAAGCTTAACATTCAAACTACACCCTTACATGAGCCCAACATCTTTAGTAAAAATTTAGTTCTCTTAAGAAGGAAAATTTAATCCCAAAATCTGAATCATACTTGAAACCTACTAGTAGAGGCATTAAATTTTTAACTTAATACATAAGAGCCTTAAAAAGGCTCCCATTCTGTCCCATTTACACATTCCTTGAATTGATTTATGCCTTTGATTGCACTCCCAACTACTAAATAAAACACTATTATTGAACCCGGACACGTTTTATGAAAAATCCCCACTGATTTCTTATCAAATATGGAATTTATTGAAATATCCTTACGTGGGCTTGGAGCCATGATTCCAACGGTACCAATTTGTGTGATTTTGGTTTAGAAATGCAAAAGTTAGTGGCCTGTCATGATCGGGTAGCTATTTTGGGTCTTCGTTTTCCATGTGAAGGGAATGAACATTAATCGAAATGGGCCGAATTTGTTTATTTTATTTAAAAATATTCTACCCTCATTTAAAATAAGAAATCAGAATCTGTTTCTTTCTATTGTTGATTAGTTCTCTATTTTTTGTTTAATTTTGATGAAACCCCATTTTGTAGATCAAAGTTTTATGTATTGAAATCCCTTTATGCGGGTTCAGTATGGGTCAAACGAATACATGACCCTCTTCTTAGAGCTATTTCAGAAAATCAGCCATTCACATCCCATGCGTACATTTTTTTCCGGCTGTCCGTTTTGAAAAAGTTAGTCCCACATCGGACCGATTCGGGCTTTCTTGTCCCCTTTATCTGATTTCAATACCCCGTTGATTCATATTTTTGTCCCGGTATGTCCTGTGAATTTTTTTTAAATTCACCGGAGTGCAATAGACCATCTATCGGCAACTCAGCCAATTCATGCCCCATGCGTATTTTTGTCTCGGATGCTGTCCCAAATAAACAAGTGAAACAAAAAAACTTAATGATTTTGATTAGCATGTGACGTTTCACCTTTTCGCCCCGCGCGTAAATACTTTTGTCCCAACCGTCCCACGGACCTCCCGGGAACAAAATGTCCAATTAGCCAATTTTATAAATTCTTGGTCTTCAAACTTGGTGATTCACACTTATCCTTAATGAACGATTTCGCACCAATTATTAATTAAAATGCTTTAAAAGCAAGTCCCGCATATCATTTTTTGCATTTTTTCCTTTTTTTTAACTTGTTAAAGATTTTTTCTTGAATGGGAGAGTTAGAGAGAAGTGAGGGGCCCCAAAACATGATTTTGGGCCTTGAACCAATCTACTTGCTCAATCAAGAATTTGATGCATGTTTATTAAAATTACCTTTCAAAGGATGAATTTTGGATAATTTAAATATGTCAAAACAATTTTATTTTCAAGGGGGAATGTTAGCATTATTTTAGTTTAATACATTGTTGTTGATGGAAAGTTATAGATGTCCTCCTTTTCTCCCACATCCTTTATATTGATTTCCTTTTTCATTCCTTTGGAACACATTGAATACATAGAATAAATTTTGTCTTAATGAACTATCACTTTTCCAAATATACATTACAAACTTAATAACAAAATATATAATACAACTTTTCTTTCAAATACAATGATACTATTCTTCCAGCTTAAGTGGGGATTACAAGAAATCTTCTCTCACAAGGAAGAATTTCTTAGTCTTCTACAAGTGCTCCAAGTGAAAAAATTTCCACAAGAGCTCCACCATTTCTTCACTTGATCACAACAACAAAAATGGGGAGAGGCAATACTCTCCACCTAACCAATAATCCAATGAGGAGAAGAAACTATCCTCCTCATTGTTCCCTAAGCCCCAACCAAAATGCAATAAAGGATGGATCCAAATCATGATAAACAACACAATGCTTCTAGATAACAATACAAATTTTCAAAAAATTCAACACAATTCAACACAAGATGCAATCACAAGAAAGAAACTTTCAAAATACACAAGGCTTGAAAATGCAAGTCAATGGAGCAATGATCTATGGGAAGATCATTTATGCCTCCCAATGGGACTAGGTTCCCACCTTAAAACCCTCCAATATACATCTCAAATCCCCTACACCACTCTTATCCTCCCTCAATATCGTCTTATGCCTCCCACATTCTCTTATGCCTCACTACAATCTCTTATGTCTCCCTCAAAAAGAACCAAGTAAGAGATGCAAGCATTCTCTTATCCAAGGTGGAGCACACAACCCAACTCCCTCCCAAAACATGAAATAAAATCTTATGTATCCCTAAATATAAAATCACCATATCCTTCTCCTACACCATAGTTAGGCATTCTACCAAATATCCCAACAAGCATATAAATAATTCACATACATGCAAATAAACACATATAACAACAAACAAATAAAAAGAGTGTAGTTCCTACCTTTCCATAGTAAGAACTTGATTAAGAGTAATCACTCAACAAGATCCTTCAAGCTCAATCCAACTCCAAAATCTCTAAAAATTCAACAAGCACTCCAAAATATCCAACTCAAAAACACAAGCATACAAATGAAATGAAGTAACCCCCAAACAAACAAATAAAATTGCATATATAGAAAAAGGAAAGAGGAGGGTGAGGTGGCTCCATGTAGGATGCCACATCACTTATCCTCAACTCCACATCACAAGTCAAACCTCAACCCCAATGCATGATAAATTTGGTTGAGAGGAATGAAAAACCTCTTACACACACAATCCAAACCCACACCCCCTAAGGACAAAATTTAAAACCCATGTAAGAAAAGTTTATTTAATGTCACTTTTTGTGTTACAAAACACATAATGGGGTCTATTTCTGACTCCTAAATCCATAGGTAGGGTTGGTATAAGAAATTAAGAGGTGTGGGAAAAGATTAGCTTGTCCCGAAAATGCCTCCAAAAATGACCCATAAGCCCAATTCTAAAATTCCAAGGTAAGTAGAGTGTACAACAATCAAATTCACTTACACTCAATCAACATCACAAAATTCCAAAAGACCAATAAATATAATAAATGAATCCATTTATCACATCACCATATAACTTAATAACATGATTAAATTACTTAATAAATGGACATAATCAACAATATAAATAAATTACATCACAAAATTAAATCACATACTCTACAATAAATAAAATAAAAAGGGAAATAATTACACACATTCCCATGGTCACATTTGGGAATATACCATCCATGGGGACCCCTAACAAAAAATAAAAAAACATAACACATTAAACGAAGTTGCCATGGTGACCTTTGTTATATCCATCTAGTATTCCATTGTGGTTGGTCTCCAATCCCCTTTTGATTGTTGTGATATAATTACCTATAAAATCACACAATACCTCCTTCATCCTTATGGCCACATCAAATACATCAAAGGTAAAATATACGCACATCAATCAATAAACATCCACATATAATTAAATCATCATCTTTTTCAAATGTCAGGTAATGTATATATTAACAACACATCATCATCATCATATAAAATGTCTCTCTATGCGGGGTTCATTTTAAGAGACCTCTTGGAAATCGGAGGTGGAAAATACCTGGCGAATATCCCTGAACCAGTTTCGCGGGAAGGTGAATTTTTTGGGGGTTGTATGAAAAATTTTCACCTAATTTTCAAGCACCCTCATTGACGCAGCGTGCGTCAACAAACCTCGTGACACCCATCAATCGAGGTGCATTGACACGTGTCAACGGGAATTTTTGACGCGCAAGATAGTGAATCTCTGTCAGCCGCGCGTCTCTACAACCTCCGGCCAATCCTTCCTCGCTTACGCATTGAAAAATCTCCATGTCA